>CM034152.1:657356278-657561309 GCA_019776745.2 Taxus chinensis
AAGTTTTAAGTTTAGAATTTATGAAAATGTCATTCTCAAATTTTATAAAATTATACCAAGTCTGATTTCCTATGAATTATGTGTATTGTTGTTAAAAGTGAAATTCGTGAGGATTTTTTATTTTTTAGTTTTAGTTTTACATTTATTGTAAATTTTCAAGTCAAATGTATAACTTTCTTATTCCTTGTATTTTGTATATGTGATATAATGTCGTTATTGATTGTTAGTTTTGTGTTGTTAGAAATCTATATTCTGGAAGTCAAGTCTAAAAATAAGCCAATTTTTTGTTAGTCGTAATTAATTAAAAAAAGTAAAACATTTTACATGCTACGTGTGCATTTTCGAACGTAATTGTGATCCATCAATATAAATTGTGCCTCATGATTATATATCTAGTTGAGCTAATTCAATAGATACCTGGAGGCTGGAGGCTACAGAGGATGTAGCCAATCAATGTCTCTCGATCAGTCACCAATGAAGGGGCCACATTTTTTCTATGGTGACTTCATTTTTAGTTTGTATGTTTTCTTTGCTATGAAGAATAAGAACATAGGGTTTTTTCTTGTTTGCTTTTGATATGTGAACATTCCTCATATGTAATCTCCTGAACTTGTTGTGATATGGCATAAAAGGTGTGCACTAGTGAAACAATTATATATGAGGGAAGCTAACTATAGAAATCCTCTTATGACAGAGATCCTCTAACTCTTAGTTCTTATTTATGAATATGATCAGACAAGTGAAACGACCTCGTTTCATTCACATGGGATAAATGTGAGATGCATTATTTGCATAATAGTGGTCATGTGTAGCAAGATCCAGACATCAAGATTCAGATAGTAGTATGCAGACCTAAAAGTATGTGGTGGCATACGATTCTGGTTTTAGTTCCACTTTGCCCCATCTTCACACTAAGGGGGTGAATGTTAGGAATTTATATGTTAGTGTGGACATTAATATTATATGTGTATTTGTAATATATGAGTTGTGATATAAACAAACTCATATAATGTTGTAATATTTTAATTATATAGGTGAGTTGTGAGAGCAACTCATGTAGCTAAAGTTGCATGAGAGAGTAAAGGGATGCTAGAAATATATTAGGAGATGAGGTTGAGATATTGTAGGGATTCAAGATGAAGTTTGAATCCATGAAATAAGGACTACAAACTATTATAAAATGTAACCTCTATAAATGAATAAGATGTCCCAAATATATTGAATACGATCCCGTATGAATAAAATTTGAAGATTATTATCTCTGTGTTAATCTTTGTTGCATGTAAACCTCAAACCACTTTTAACAGGATTTTGTAGTAATATAAACTACCGATACCAAAAAAAGTGTTTTTTCCTCTTAGGCCCAGTGGACAACCACATTTAAGACATTACATGCATTACTATGAAATTATATATGAATGATAAAGGATAAATGAAAAACCATAACACATGTTATGAGAAAGGAAATAATAGAGAAGAAACAATATACATTATGTTATAACCGTAATAACAATAGGGTTTTAAAGTGTTAAATTTTTTTACAATTTAAGATATTGTCATCAAAAATAGATTGTGCAACACATGAACAAATTGTACACCAAATAATACCCAAAAAAGATCATTTCAATCATGCAGGTACTCTCGGACATATAATATATCCTCTATGATGGATATTGTATCCTCCATGATGTAAGTCTCCCAACCCTAATCAGTTTCAACGAATGTAACAAGTAAATTTTACTATTTTCTGAATGCTTAAAATATTATTTTGGTGTAGGGATAATTTTAAAATAAATGGATTATTGTTTTTAAATGAATTTATGATGGTCAGAATTGGCATTTCTATAGGAATCTTGGGAAGAATGGGTACTAGGCGGAGTCGGGACAACTCGATGAGAGCAAAAATTCATGTGTGAGTGTCGGTGTATAATATCGTAAACAAAAAACTAGTGGCTATATAAATGCCTTAGAAAGGAAAACCAGTGATATATAGTATATTACCCTTCCCTTTTTAACGAGTGCACTAACACAAGTGAATACTCTACTGAATGCCATATCTTCTATAAAATTATTTTAATTACTCAAAAAACTTGTGTGAATAAAGAATCATGTAGCTTTCCTCTTAGAAATGCAATATAATGTTTTTATGTTAATAGAAAACCCAAAATGAAATTAGGACCCTTAATGATAAGAAAAATGACCAAAAGACACCACTCAAAATCCCCACTAAGTGAAAGAACATTTTTGACATCAGTAGGTGTGGGAATGATCTAGAAAAATACTACGTCATCTAGAGCCAGATGTTATGTACAAGATGTGTTTACACACTTAGAATAAAGAGAAAAGAGAACTAGAAGGGAAAAGAAACACGAATGTGATGAAAAACCATAGAACACATTAATAGATATTGTGCATAATATCGCATAAATAATAATTATTTTTCTCATTTATGTTGTATAATAATGCACTTTCAAAAGAATTATTTTTCTTATTTAATATCAGGTTCAAATCCATGTTAGACTTTGAAATATCTAAAGGGAGAAGAATAATTATGTCGATAGGTGGTATACATTGGGATTCACTCACCTAGTTTTCCAAATCATTGGCCTAAGTTGCATTTGTACAATGGGATGACCATACATTAGATCTTGGTCATCCATGTCAAAATCAAAAGAACAATGTGGTCCTAGCTTCACTGTTGTTGAATACCTAAGCTCGCCACTGCTATTTTATTTTGTACTTTGTTTAGTGGATATGGTGCGCCACAACATTTTTTGTGATGAGAGCACTGGAGGATAGACGGTGTACAATTTCCACATACATGGTAAGACCATTACGTAATTTTCAGTTTTTGATGCTCTGTTTTTTTCTCTTTGCATGTGGATCAAGGAAACAGTGGGTTTGGTGAGTAGAATGATGAGCCAGATGGAATATTTTTCTTCTTTGTCATAGTTTAGAATTATTGTATGGCTCGCTCTTCTTATATTGTACTAAATTTTTCTACTTTGTCATTTCCCTATAATAATATGTGGCTTCCTTGCCATGACAATCTGTAATTCATTATCTATTGTGCTACGTATGGTGTCCCATATATGTTGGTGTGTGTTATTTTCCACATCATCAGGTGAGTCATCTCACTTGGGTGAGATCATAGGTTTGCATGTCATTTAGGGGTCATTATGATATTCCCTTACGTGTCAGTGTGTCAGCGCGTCAATGCGTCATATGCATCATTGGGAGTTTCACTTCCCATTCTAGGGAATGTAACTCCCCATGTCCACTTGAGAAGTTATATTCCAGGCACTGGGGGTTACTCAACACCCTTTACATGTACACCCCATCAGATGTATAAGAGCGTGGAGAGTTTTTTTCCTTAACGAGGCTATGCCCCTGTGTCAAATATTTGCATTCACATTCAGTTGATGCTCGCTCCTCTCAATATCTAGTCACGTTGTCTGTTCACACATATCCATCGATGTTCACGCTCATCCTTCGTGATCCTCGTGCTCTGTAGGTTTTCGTGCCCTCTTTCATGGTATCAGAGTGGAAAACGTGTACTCCTCGGCATGATACACACATTTGTCTTGCTTCTAGCGTGATATCCAATTTCGTTGCATGTGTCATAATGGATATTCCAGTTGTGTGTTTCATACATTGATTTCAGGAGTTTATACCTCCATGTCCGGATTGGTTGTGGGTCGTTGGCTCGAGTTTCGTTCATCATTTCGGGTTTAATATTTTGCATGTGGGTTTTGAGAGGTTATGTTGGTTCAGGTTGTTGTTTATAGGTATCGTAGGTCAAGTTTTTGCAGTGTTCCGTTGAATTGCGTTCAGGAAGTGCAAAATTGCTTTTGAGCTCAACGTCGGCAACCAGTTCATTACCTCTTCTCCAACTCATGTGGGTTATTGCTTGTCAAATCGGTTCTACACTGGTTCACCTCTGCATCGGATTTCTCCAAAGTCTTCGACCCTTGTGTTTCTCTTACTTGTGAACAGGCTTGGTTGCTTTACCATTGGCTCAATTCTTTAGGACCCCTAGTTTAACTATTACCGTGCTCAACAGACCCATTTTGCATTACTCGTGATTCAGCTTTATTGCTCGTGTGTCAACCTTAGTTCTAACAGACCTGTGAAGGGCTTTGTGTATACGTCTTTGCAATCGTGTCTATCCTCTCATTGGCCTACGTGGTCTGATTCTCTGTTACAACGTTCAGCCCCTCCACTCCCTACATATGGCCAAGTTCCACGTTTTGTGCCTTGCCCACCTTCGAATCATGTGCATGATCTAGTGCCTTGCATTTAGAATCTCAGATCTAGCATCCATTACGGTGCCAGATCTATTTACTGACCTTTTTGGCACTCGACTTTTGACTTCACCAGTTTCAACATTTATGCTTCTCGGTTCGACTCCATCTTGACTAGCTCTACGATCCTAAACGGTGACCACCCACTCCACGCGGCAACCATGGACTCCCCCGGAAACGTGGCTCTCTAGCACCTCCTTCCAACGTGCTCTTGGACCTCCCTGTTGTGGAGCTGCACATGGCGTTGGCTCTACCTACCTAAGCATTTTGACCAACTCCACACCGTAGGAACTTACATTAACCCCTGCACACCATCTCGGCTCCATACAAACCTGGTCCTCCACTTGAAAACTGTTTCAGATTCACCCGCTCGACCTCTCCTTCCATCTCACCGAGTTGCTCTCCTCCAACATCGTCACCTAGCTACAATCGAGCTGCCTCCGAGTTTGGTCCAACTCACGACACCCCCTTATTTGGCCTCCATAAGCTTCCAACGTGGGCCCACCTCCTTCTTGCATTTTATTGTTTTTTTCTCCTTTTTTACACATGTACCAATATTTCAGGGGAAAACATTGTAAAAAAATGATTTTTAGAGGCTGCACTTTTTTGCTTGTATAGGGTTGTTGGCCTTTCCAAACCCTTTTTTTGAGCATCGACTGCATTATAGGGCACTTTTCTTCACTTGCGGCTAGGTGGCTAATCGCCTCTCACAAGCAAAACAAAACTTATCTCAGAGATTTTTCTTTCCAACGAGTACTCATGACGATACCTTGTTTCTCACATTTCAGGTAGTGTTTTAATGAGTATTACAACATTTATTGACTTTTGTGCTTCAGTTGTGTGAATGTTCCTCTAATGCTTTCAACTTTGGACTTCATTATGGCCTCATTTTCTCGCGCAACTTTAGTCACCTACTGTACAGGTGATTTGGTGCAACTGTATGACATCACTTAACATGCACCCTATTTGTAGTAAACGCACTATCTTATAAAGTTCCACAAACAGGGGGAGTTATCAATGTTCTTCTTGGGTGTCATGTTCACTTATAGACGCATTAATCGGTTGAATCCAACATCTTACATGTCTTGCACCCTTCTTTGTGTGCACCTTGCACTTTTGCTTCCACATCATGGAGGATTGTTATTTCTAGACTTGAGCGTCACAGTATTTCTGTTATAGCCTCCGCCACTTCTTCAGTGGGGAGATTGAACTATTCATCCTGACGAGCTTCCATGGAACGTTACTCTCCTACGAGGGTTTTTTACCCTTCTTGCTTGGGCCAATTCTTACACCCATTGATTCATAGTCATCTTGAGGATTTTCTCAACACTTGCGACCATGTTGTTGGTCACATGATGTTATGCATATCACTCAGATTTTCTCCACATTCACATGGCAGACTCAAATCCTCCCTCACCATGTCGGGAGAATATCTTCAGTCCCTCTTTGAAGACCCTTCACATTCTACCACCATCGTTGTTATTGTTGATTTAGTTGTCTCCTCCTTTTCTTCTTCGTGTGATGGCAGTTTCCGCTGAAAGAGACACACTTGATTCTTCTTCTGATAACGAGGATTGTGCTCCCAATTTCTGATGTTGATAGTACTATAGATGATTCATCTCCTCTTTCTATCCCTATTCCAGAGAGTGTTGACACATCCCAAATCTCATCAGACCTATCGTGCAGTCTCATCCTCAGCCTCATATAATCATTGCACCAGCATCCTTTCCATTTACAGTGTGTGAGGCCCCTTCAACTCCTCTACCTTCATTGGCATGGACTCATACCTATACTTGTATGGCATCACTCTTTTGTTTGTTGAGCCCCCCTCATTGAGACGAGTATATGCCTGACCTTGGTCATCTTTTCATAGAGTCCAATTGTGATCACTGCAGGCTCCTCATCCTTCTATTGGTGCTTTGGATGAGTTTGTCATCTCCATTGTTGGGAGTGCCCCTTTAGGGACTCTTATCACTTCCACTTTTCCAAAGTTCTTCATTGATCCACCCTTACTTGTGATCCCTTTTCTATTGTGGGGGTTGTTCTTTTTCCTTTACATCACTTGGACATCCTTTATGCGGGTGTTCCTCTTTTTCACTCTGACAATTCTATGCATGTGGCATTACCTTCAGTTCGTTAGCGCTCACTTGCTAGACCTATGTAACACTTATGTGGACCAGACTCATCATTTCTTTTTGTTGTTGCCTTCAGTTTCCTTCACGGAGTGGGCAGACTTCCAGCACTCCATTCTTGTCCTTCCTAAGGGCAAGCACACGATTTGGTGGTGGCTCTTCTTAATTCCAAAGGTAGAGGACCACATCATCAACACTCTTCTGGGATACTTCCATAGAGTTCCAGAGTTCCGATACATCCATGGTATGTTTTGTGTTCCTCTCATCTTCCTCATATATCTCTTCTTCTTCTTTCCAAGAGATTACCCTTTTGGACATGAGTACCTTATCAGGCTTTTCAGTGGCCGAGATCCATGTTTGGCATCTTTCTTAGATTATAGAGTGTTTCTTTCTCTTGTGGTGGATGTTTTTTCCCACTAGGTTTTCCTTCACTGCTCGGGACCCCTTTGTTGTGCATGGGGTACCTTATCAGGATTTTGTACCGGGGCCCATTTCTCTTTTTTGAATTTCTGCATCATCCTAATTTTTTATGAAGGGGGGGTGTTGGTGTGAGTCATTATCCACATCATCAAGTGATCCATCTCACTTAGGTGAGATCGTAGGTTTTCGTGTCATTTAGGGGCCATTATGATATTCCCTTACATGTTAGTGTGTCATATGCGTCATTGGGAGTTACTTCTCATTCCAGGAATGTACCTCCTCCCACTTGTGAGGTTATCATTTATGGCACTGGGGGTTACTCAGCACCCTCTATATGTACACCCCTTCAGATTTATGAGAGTGTGGAGTTTTTTTTTTCCTTAACAAGGTTCTACCCCTTTGTTGAATCTTGCATGCACATTCGGTTGATCTATTGTGCTCGGTATGGTGTCCCATATATTCTCTTCCTCCACATGGAGAGGGAACAATGATGTGGATGACATTAATGGGTATGTATCTCCATTTTGTTTCTACAACGAGGTTATATTATTCCTTTTCTTGAGTTCAAGGGGTGTTGATGCCATGTTAAGAGACATGTGTACATGATCTTGTATCTTCAATTTGATGATTAGATTGTAAAATCAACCCTAGGTTTTAACCACCATTGAGGTATGCAGGATGTCATTTCCCCTTGTAGTTACTCTTGTTTGTCAGGACTTGAAGAGACAATTGTGTTTGTTTTTTGGTTGATGAATATGTCTCCTAAAGTGGTGGACTATTTTTGACATTTATTTTTTGCTACTACAATTTGAATAATGTAAAACTTGTTGAAATTGTGAGGTTAAATGCTAGATTGAAAACAAGTGTTATGTCGAGGGATGTGTGGGAAGGAAATAACTCGTAACTATCTTGCAATCGTACAGTGGTTAATGTGCAAGACCATTTTTTGCCCCTGCTTTGATATTGATGCATCATTATCTTCCTTATGAATTTTACTTGTAACCCATTTCCTGTATATGGTGTCTTGATGATGAGAAAAGGTCGGATGATCGGATGAAACTCGATACCTTCAACAAAGTGAAAAATAAGAAAATAAAGAGTGGACTTGTTAAAAAAATCAAATTTTGCATGTGCACAAGTCCTTGTAATTCGTTCTCATCGAAATTAATATTGGTCATTATTTTCCTTTGTTTAAGAAGGAAATCTCATGTTATGGCCTAACAATGGAATCATGTGACCTGTTCATATGGTGGTTTGATTCTAGAACCGAGTACACATCATGTAACTACTCTAGGTTTAATAAAGATAAAAAATAAAAGGCAAAGGGGAAATGTTACACCAGTTGCTAAATATAATTTTATTTTGGTTTTATTTTCCTATCATGTCACCACAACCACACCAAATCTAAGATATTGAAAAGGAAATCCATGTGTCTATACAAAGCAACAATGAAAGTTGTATCCAAAGACATATGAGAGGCACCTAATCCTTTGATTATGGTTCATTACTAAAACAATGGAATACTTCTGGTCAAACCATTGTTGATGAGATCAAACATTATGGATGTGACAAGATCACTATCATTTACTTTCTAAAAAATGGAGATTTTATGTGTGTAGATAAATTCTTGGCCTCTAACATTTTATTTCTTTGTGTCTTTTACAAATTTGGAATGTTCCTGTCATTGTGAATTAGTTATTTAATTTTTGTGGTGATAGAATTAGCTTCCAATTTTTAGTGAACTAGTATTTTCCATCTTAAATAAAAAAATGGATTTCAAGAAAAAAGTCTAGATTCTAAAAATAAACTACAATAAAACATAACCTAGAAACATATATCAATTGGAATGATTTTAAGAATTTGAAAACTAATAATTGAATCTAATAACGACATGCCAATGAGACACCTTAATTTGTAGAAAAATATTTCTTGGGTATATCATCGTAGGGCCTAAAGCAGAAATTTTTTATGAAGGGACATGGTTTCTGGGAAGCAAAAAAACTCCCATATTTTGGAGACATTGAGGGATGGCTGTTAAATTAGTATATATAGAAATTAATATTTAAATATTTTATCCTTATTGCACTTTTGGGCTTAGAGTTGAATGTTTTTGGTAACAATTACAACTTTTAAAAGTAAAAGCATCATATTTAAATAAAAAATAAAAAAAATACATGGGGACATCCCCTCCAAGTCCCAAAGTTCCCAAAATATTTGGGACATCCAGGACATTACTAGAATCAAGGGGAGACATCCCTACATAATACTCAATATATCGGATTTGCAACACCCACATTTTTCCATTGCATGTTACGAACCCAAAAAGGAAACTTATATGAAATGGAAAAAGCTATAACAAAAATTGAAAAATATGAAACAACAATTTGAAGTCTTTTTTGGTCCCTTTTTGAAGACTGAATTCTGTAAATCTCAAGTCATTAACACACTTTTAAAACCAAAATAATATTGCTGTTTTTAATCTCCTTAAAATATCTTACCAAATAGTACATAGAAAGTTAAAGAATACCTTTATCAGAAAGTATGGACAACTACTCAAGTCTTTATGACTTCTATGGGCAATATGGAGGCATGGGTGCCACACTTGGTCGAAGGTTATTTTGTAGCAACTCTTTAAATAATATTCACAAATACATCTTACTCTAAGAATTATATCCTTTTTAGAACTTGTTTCTTTTGTCTATGGGATGTTACTTGCTCCTTCAATATGGTAGTATTCTTTATATCTCCCCATGTCTCCTGAAATGATTTGAGAGTTTTTAAGTAAACACTTATGAAAGATGTGTTGAAAATGAATGAAGTTGGTCTTTCATACGGTAGTAAGAATGATTTAAATTTGATAACCTACTATGGAAAACAATTTTTTAGTGATAGTAAGTTTTTAATATTTCCATTCAAACCGGGCACAACAATGTATTAATAGAATAGTGATAAAAATTGAAAAAGTGACCTTCATTATATATATATATATATATATATATATATATATATAATGAAGGTCATATATAAAATTTGTAAGTTGGAAGAGACTTGTATGTCGAAGATTTTCAATTATTTTACAACTATACACATGAAAAATGTGTAAACACTTGTTAAAATTAAACCCTGGTAGGAGGTAATATGGTTCCCAATAAGATGGTCATAAAACATAGTACCTATGCAATGATTTATGCCCCTTTCGGTAGTCTAGGTGTGTTAAATTACATACTATCTACCTATCCTACTTATAATTTAGGCATCAAAGATAAATGTGATTCAGATAACAACACAACTTTGCCTTGTGCTAGTGCAAGAGATTCATATTATTCCATTGAAACTATTAAGTTTCTAATACAATTTGGTGTGGATGTAGTTAGTTTGGATGCCTTTGGAAGATGACCTGTTGATGTGGTCATGTTTTCTTTGAAATTGCATCAAGCAAGAGTTGTCCTAAAAAATTTTTAATGCTACTATCAATATAGAGTTGAATTCTTTGGCTAAGGTTATGAGAAAAATTTAAAATGTTACCTTCTGTTTCACTTAATTTATACAGGAGGAATCCATAGAATCACATTGAGGGTATTCTTGTAGATTGAGGTTTGCATCTCCACTTTATTCATCTTCAATAATGTCGTATACCCATTACCCGTCAATGACTCCAAATTTTAGATAACTATTAAAGGATTATTATGTTAACACTAAAAAGAGTGAATATCCCAATGGTCACTCTCTTCGTGACATAAAAACAATATTTATAATAATGATGAGCAGTAAATGTTTTTCTACAAGGTGTGACATTGCTCTAGAGCTTATTCTCATGATTGGATTGAATGCCCATTTGTGCATTCTTGTGAAAATGCTTGAAGAACCCAAGAGGGTTTCATTACAACTATGTGATACCTATAAATATACACATGATGTCTTTGAGATTTTTTTGCACCATGCTCAATATCATACAAGGTTATGCAAATATGGAACACGTTGTGCATAAAGAGTGTGATTCTTTCATCATTAACTTGAGGAATTATGTCACTTGTATCTCTTTGTCTAGAACTTTTGATCCTATAGATATGGCAATTGTAATGAATCCTCTTGTTATGTACTCTCCATCTTCTATCTTGATGATACCTTTGTTCTCTCCATCAATTCTCCATGGACTATTTTTTTCACTTCCTAATTGTTGTGATCGTCTCCACTTGCAAGTAAAGATGGTCATTGACCTTTGAGTGTGTGGCCACATAATATCTTGCCCAAAATTGAGCATTTTAATGAAATGAGCTTCTTTTTATGACACTTAATCATTAAAAATGTTATTATTCTATTATAGGCGAGACATATTCTATTTTAGGGGGAAATAAAGCAGGCCACTAGTTTATTTGAAAAATTATCTTCTAAAAAGACATAAGAGAATTCAGTTCAGAGGATGTTCTCTTAAACAAACATGATGTAGAATTGAAATTCTCTTCTTTCTCATATTCATAAAGTTAAACAAGAGCCATTTAGTAAAGATCCAGTTTCTTTTTTTCTATGTTGATTGGTTACAGTGTGAAAGTGGTAGTTGATAGCACTAATCTGATACCTGTTTTTATTGTGCAATGTTGGTAAAATAGCTCACAGGAAGCTGTATGAAGCTTGTATATAAAATATGAAATTTACAACCACATGGAAAAGATAGGCTGGAAATGGATTTTCATTTTCAAAAATCTCAAATGAAATTAGATTTTTATTTGACAACTATTGTTACTTTCAATTTCCAAGATTGAATGGGATCCTCACAATGGCATCCCTTGCTGGTGTAACATAAATGTGAGAAATAAATAAAAATTATAGCATTATTATGATTTTTTATTTTAGATACTATTTACTTCTTCATGATGCATTCTTGTCACATCCAACTTGTGTTTGATTGACTTAACATCTCCATTGGTATGTTCGGAAAGGATGGCATTTGTATATGCAATCTTCCTATTGGTATTGATGAGGCCAGACTATACCTGATTAATGTATAATATATGATCTCATCTTACTCTCCTTTTTTATTAAGTTTGATTGCATTTTGTGACTTTTATTTGATCTGATATGAGTTAGGATGTAATTGTCTCTCTTTTGATTGATTGTGATTTTAATGTTAAAAGCTCTGAAATTCCTGACGAAGTGTGTGTTTGAAATTCAGTTTTGTAATAAAGCAGGTCTAATCAGTTGAAGAAATGAAGTACGTAGCGTTCAATATGTTTTCGGTAGCACATCTTCCAACACAACTTAGTTCTGGAACTTCCAAGCTAGTTCTGGAACTCCATTACACAGTCATCATCTAGTTCCGAAACTTTCGGACTTAGTTCCGGAACTCCGGTATTTAGTTTCGGGATTTTTGGACTTAGTTCTGGAACTCCTGGGTATAGCTCTGGAATTCTCATGGTTTTGATCCTCAAAAATTTCCTATGGTTCTAGAACTTCTCTGAAGTTTTAGAACCAATGGAAGTTTATCTATTTTAACCACATCCGGAGATTCTGAATCAACAACCCTTTCAATCATGAAAAGATGAGAAGATATCTAAAAGTAGATCCAGGGATAGTTATCTTACAGTTGTCTGATCAGCCACAACTTGATTCAACATATATTTTGGGCACGATTTGATTTCATCAAAATCGTAGAGACAACTATGATTGTAAATGTATATATAAGTAGACCTGCAGTATATATATATATATATATATATATATATATATATATATATATATATATATATTATGAAATAGAGATAGAAAAGAAGAGAGATATAGACTAAGTACACAGATCTAGTACGTTTTGTAATACCGAATCTTTTATCAATAAAATAACCACTCATGTTTGAGAGAATTATGAGTTGTTAAATCCTGATTTAAGAAGGAGCAAGGGCCCACTCCCTCAAGGACCAGGATATTCATTTATTTGGTATTTATATTTCTTAAGCAAATAGTTTAGATCTGTCAATTCTGTATTGCTTTAATTTTTCTAGTTAAACTCTGTTGTATAGTTGTTCCTACAGGTGTCTAGATAGATTCTTATTTTCCTTGCAATTGTTTTCAAGCATTCTAAGTTAAGTGTGTTTACTTCCAGAAGCAAGTGTGCTTATTTCCAAAAGCAAGTGTGTTTATTTCCATTCTGCAAAGTGTGTTTCTTTTCAGCAAAGCTTTCAGTGTGTTTCCTTTTAGCAAAGTTTTCATAGTATGATTTAAATAAGGTATTACCAAGAAGTCCTTAAGACATTGAAAAGATTCCGCATAAAATACAAAAACAACTACAATCAACTACTAGATCAATAGGATTACTCTTGTTGCATATAGCTTTAGACACACCCTTGGTTTGATATGACATCAACAAGAAGTTGATTAAATGAAGGGAATAACGACACCGATCAGGTATCCTCTCCACCTTCCCACTTGAGGTTTGTGGACAACAACCTCTTCAGGTTCGTTCACCTTCCCTAATGTGTTTGGTATCATTATTCATCATAACTAATTAAAACAAATTTTATTGCACTTTGAAATTTAATCTTGTACTTATTTTATTATAGACTTTATTTTCTAGACTGGAGCCTCTATCGACCCTAATGGTCATGGTTGCAGTAAGTTCATCTATTTTTAGTAGAGATAGCTTCAATATTCTTGTGTGATGAGGTTGGGGTTACAAATTAGGGTTGTCTTTTGGCATTTTCCCCCAATTTTGTGTGTGCTCATAATGACCAAACCATGGAAACAAAACAAAATGCGGGACCTATTTTCTTTAATTAATCATTGTTAATTACCATACAATATTAAACATTCCATCTTATGAAACATGAATTTTGTAGGAAAGGAAAAAAACAAGCATATTTGGAACTATAGTTGTTTTCAACCTTGAGCTCCATAGGGATTATAAGATTAAAACATACTTCTAAATTACTCAATGATGGAAGGATTTCTCCTACCTTCACTAACTTCTAACCATGATCATGCAAGATAGAAAACTGTGGTAGGTTTGTATCCTATTTTTGAACAATAGTTGTATTCAATATTTTATTCGATGACATCTGGAGTAACTACTATTTATGATCAAGGCATTCAATGTAAAAATAGGTGGTTTGAAATTAATCTTTACCAACACTCGATTTTACTCTTAAAGAGGTGCCTTGATAGTGGTCTTATAGGTCATTAGAAGTTTAAATGAGATGGTATACCCTGGCATATTCTAAAACATGTAAGTCACATGCCCAAGTTTGAGATCTTATCTAGGAAAGGTATTTCCTTTTCTACACAGTCAAAAAATTGTAGACTCACAAAATTGACCCATTGAATGATGTCACTGACAAAACTTGTACATTTTTTGACATGGTTGTTTTGTTACTTTTGTAGGAAGTTGGCTCATCTTTGGAGATATTTGAGCTGCTACATATAAAGGATATTTTATTCAACATTGAACTATCATTCATAGTTTTTTTAAATTTTATATTGGTTTCAATGTGTAATTATTTTACTTTTCACTTATTTTGATATCCCTGGTGTTTCTTTTATAACTCGAGTGCCTAGAAGATGGTGCAAAATCCAAAAAGTATTATGTATCATTTCACATGCATAAGGATTTTTTAAGAGGTGTTGATTTAAAATATTACTATGAGTTTCTTTATTAGGGGCATGATAGATTTTTTCCCCGTACTTTTAATAATCTTTAAATAAATTGTTGGAAGATACGCCAAGTTTATCAAAGTTAGAAATATTTTTGATGACATCTGCCATTGCTTTTCAGGAAATGTTAAGAAAAATATGTTCATCCTATAGGATGTGTTGTGTAAATGGTCAGAATTGTGGCTTTATGTTGTGATGCAACAAATCATGCATACTTGTTCCGTCACAATATATATTATCATTGGAAAGTGATTCCTTCATTGTAGACTTATGATGGAAACACGACAAATATTTTTTGAGGTAAAAAAGGAATTGAATTATTAAGAGAACTAATAGATTGTGTCATTTTCTAACACGTTGTTTTCCCTTATTGCAAAGTCATAGGTTTAAATATAAAGCTATTTTATGAATTTTTTTTGAGACAAGATACAATATAAAGAAAATAATTACAAGGTTCCCTAACATGTTGCATGATTGGACGTTCTATTTAAGCTTAATTATTATTTGTATAGAAACACTTGTCCAATTCTATAGAACATTATGTTCAATGTTGTGAGCTCTGTTGTGTTGAATAGAGGCAAAATGACAGCTTCTCTTCTTTCTCTCCATTTACATGATTGTTTAGTTAATGTAAACAACCCTTCTTTTCTTTCTATTATAATTGTAATTTTGATTTTTAAAAAGTTCTTGGTATTCTACGAAAAAATGTTTCCAAAATTTTAAGTCATTTCCATTTTTCATTATATGAGTCTTGAATAATGGCCTTGAATTCAATAATTCATTAGTTGTTTAACACTTGAATGATACTATGTTCAATTCTAGTGAGCCCATAGTTGAACATTTGGATTCATTTTCATATTTTAAATATTTTTATCCATGAAACTAATGTATCTCTTTCATTATTAACCATTAATTTAGAAAATAACTCTTAAAATTCCCTTCCATTTTTTATATAGTTTACAAATAATTTTGGCTGCGGTTCGGAAAACTTGACTTCTCTTTTCCTAAACATTGCAAGGAGCATCTTTCACCACAAATTCCAACAACCCCTACACCATCTGCTCATTTTATAGGGCTCTCCCCTATGCATTTAAACGCGAGCCCAGAATCTCGCGTCAATAATGGCAGGGAAAGGACACTATTAAGTCTAAAAGAGACGAGGTTTTGAAACCTGAGGTCGACCTCCTGGACCAACATCAACATATCCCGAGCTCACATTTAGTACAATCACTTATGGAATGTGTAAAAATAGTGGACGACGAACGCGAGAAAGCCTCTTAATTGATTTTACATTTGTAAATTATTGCGTCCTCGCAGGGTGATCCCACACAAAGAGTGGTGTCTTATTTTACCAATGCCCTCTCCAGACGACTCTCTAAGGGAAGCGAGCAAAACTCCCCTGGTCAAATTAAAAATGATGAAACAGAGTGTAGATATCCATCATAACATTATGGAGAAACTTTTGTAAGATGTTTCAGTTGCAAGATCACTGACAAATATGTATGCAAAATGCATAAGCATGTGAACTGTTCAAAAAAATGCCCGAAAGAAACGTGGTCTCGTGGTGATTAACTAAAATTAAACTAAATTATAGGAAAGTATAATAATATCTAATCTAATATAGGAGGACGAAAACGTTGTAAACTGCGCTAAAACAATATGAAATGATTTTAAATAATTATATCAAATGAAATAAGACCCTCAGTATGCAAATATGTAAAAGGAAAAGACTTAACTGATTGTTGAAGACTCTTGCAAGGTGTAGTAGGTTTGACTGTGGATTCCAGGTGCAGGAATGATCACTCAGAAGTCTCGTAAAGCCCAGATTTGGAGGATATGAATGGACATGAGTGCCCCGGGGCGCCCTAGTATGCAGAATAGGCACCCTGGTGTCTATAAAAGCTCATAATTTGGTTCTTTCAGTGTCGTAAGATACTCTAAAATATTCCCTGCATGTCGCACTAGATCTGTCGAATTGTGTCGGATGTATGAAATAATGTGGGATGAAGGAATGACATGTAAAGAAAAAGAATTATCAAAATCCTAAAAATAAAAGATGCAAAATGAATGGGTCAAAGTAATGTCAGCTATCATAATAGCGGGATTACTAATCCGAGTGTTTCACTACATTTCAGACCCAAATGTAGCTCTGGTGTGTGTGTGTGCGCATGTCGTGCCCTAGGTGCTCTTGTGTCAGTCACACTTTGTGAAATAGTGAGCAATAATAACTTTAGAAAATGTAATAGCATGTGTGCATGGAATAGAATATAATTCCTCCCCCTATGTTGTGTGTGTTGATGCAGATCTCCTAGCCTTGATGCATGGAACTATGTGGATGCAAGTGATGCAATGGATGTAACTCTAGATGGAGTGATAGTAGTAAGTGACACTTGGACCCTCATTATGTTCTCATAACTTTATATTTATAGGGTTCTCTTGCTCTAATTTTGTAATTAACCCTGACATGGCCAATTAGGAAAATGATAAGTATGAAAAATGGCTAGAAAGAGCCCAAAAATAGGTGGGAAAGTAAAATAAGGATCGAGGGGCACCCTAGTTGTTATCACCAACTTATTGCACCCTCCAAATGGCTTGAACGTGAACATGACATTCATTGTGATTGGGTAACATGGGATCACCTATCAAGCTATTGGACTTGGGCTCGAGGTGAACCACTGAAGAAGGCCAGACTTCCTCTTCCTGAAACTAAGTGATATACTACTCCTTATGCAATAAAAACAACTACCTAAACCTATACTACATTTCAAGGGGATTAGGGAGAGAGATTTGCAAGAAATAAAACCTAAATTAGAAGTGGTGATGCACAAAGAAAGGGTTTTTCTAGACAAAATTCTAAAGCTTGCCAATGAAGATAGATGATCATAAGGAAGAATGAACATGCATTACAAACCCAATTTTACATACAATACTTCACTCCTTGATAAGCACAATGACCTCCAAAACTTGTAAAAGAAACACTAGTTGTACAGTTCACCTACAAACATGAGAGAGGTAAATAGAAGCAGTAAAATCATGTAAGGACATATAATTAATCACAAAACATAATTTCCATTACTTCAAGCACTTGCACAGTGCATCATTATAACAGGGAAAGGCAGGCTGCCATTACAATTTTAGAAGAAAGGCTTGAGAGCCTGCAAATTCACAACAACTCAGCTGGTGAAGAGAGGGGAAGCTTTGAAGAATGTCTAACTCATTTTGGAAATGAACCCCTTTAAATTTATACAAAATTCTGAGTTGTTGAGAGAAAGACAGAAGAATCCTAAAAACTAGGCAATGAATAATCACTGAATGGGTCAACCATGTTTTCTTCATTAATTGTAACTCCACCTTCCTAAGGCACTATTCATGGAATGAGAAAAAAATGTAATTTTGGAATGTCAAAACCTTCAAAATACATTTCTTGATGATTCCATTGTGTAGCTCTCACTTTCCATGATTCCAACGACTACAATTTTGTGGAAAACAGACAATCAGGGAGGAAGTTATGGCTTGTTAAGCAAAAGTTACTTCTTGGGTATCCGAGACATGTACTCAGCCCTCTGAAAGATGCTTGCATAAATTCAAATGTCAAATTTTTTTCCTCCATTTAATAAAAAATAATATTTTAATGAATTTTAAGAAGGTACCCTTGATATGCTTTCTGGGCCATGGGTTAAATTTATGCTTGAAGAGGGTCTTAATGTGTTTGTATTGTTGGTTTATAAAATGACTCGCCAGCCAGCTCATCGAGCTAGTTGATGAGCTACCTCCTTTGCTAAGTGTGATTGTGAGCTCATTTTATTTTTCGAATCATAGTCCACGAGACCCATTCTTCACATGTTTTCGGCGAGCCACGTATTTGCATTGAAACATCCCCCATGTGTCTTCATTGTTTCTGGCTCAGTCGATTTTATGTTTTAACGATCACCACTCTTATTTCCAAACTGAATCTTCGAAGACACATTTACATTAAAGAATAACTAACCTCGAAGAATTTTCATTGGACATCCCATTAATTCAATCACCATGAAACCCAGTTTAAATGTTTAGCATATGACTCGGCATGGATCACAATGAACTTAACAACCTTAGATTCCCCTTGAAGACCGTTCCATGTATTTGTTTTGGCCAGGAACTTAACTCGGCATTTCAAATTTTTCCAACTCCTAAAAAATGACCCAGCCGATGACTTGGCATCTGACCCGTTCAACATGCTACATGAAGGGTGAGTTCCTCATGTCGGACACCTTTTCCTCTAGCTCGACTTCAGATTTTGAAACCCGAAGACCCCAACTCGCACCGAGCTCCAACTTACCTCTGAAATGTTACAACTCCAAAAGTCCAAAAACTCCAAAATTTTAGAGTTTCAAAGGTTTTAAAGCTAAATCGATATGTAATGCATGCACTAAGCTCTAAAATTTGATACCGAAACATATCTTTGAACACCATGACTTGGACTTCGGCATACCTGTGAACTTGGCCCGAACTCGAGTTAGAACTCACCCTTACTTGTTTGCCACTTCTACGAGCTTGCTTCAAACTCCAAATTGAGCCATTCTAAGGGCTCACCTAATGTGACAACATCATTTCCCTACCTGTAACCATCCTTCGGTGATCCATACTCTACCTCACTGAGTTGTTCATCATGCGCCATATGACCTTGCCGACTCACACGCCTGAGTTCTGCTGAGCTACTCTTCATCAGGCTGACTCGCCTCTTGAAACCAGATCTCTTAGTTCTCCATGAGCAACTCAGCCACCATGTTTCTTAGGGATCATGACTTAGAGATACATTCCTATGAACTTCCGTAACCATCCTGCCCATGCCACTTTTTGAGCTCAAGAGCTTCCTTATCTCATCAATCATTGTGGGCTTAAATTGATCCTGATACTATGGCCAACTATGCTTGGCTCTTCTTACCTATATGACATGAACTATCAATATGCCAACGCTGAGCCATTTTCTCATCTTGGCCAACTCGAGACCCATTCTTTTTTCCACAACTCTTCTGCATGACTCGATGACCTTTGGGCTAGATTTTACCTTATTATACATTTGTCAAAGTCTATTCAATCATTCAGCTTGGCCGACATAACTCGGTCAAGCTACAAGTTCCTTGCATGATGCTTTATTACCTTTACACTACGAGCTCAAGATAAGCCGACCTGTGTGCTCAATCAATTTGACACCAAGCTCGAACTCCTAATACTCATCGCAAATTATCCTTGGCTTAGTTTCGTTGGCTCTTTGCATTGTTGAGCTCAATGGATTATGTGTCATTTCCTCAATTCATAGTGGTCGAGCTCCTTCCTACATCATACTCAGGGTTCTCATGTTTGAGATCAACTCCCTTTGATACGACTCGCTCAAGGTGAGTACCTCCATTGACCTGGTCCCCAATCCATCTTACCATTTGACCCTGCTGAGTTTCCTAGTCCACCAAACCACTCACCATTCTTAAACAAATTTTTCATACACCAAACTCTGCATGCCATCTGAGCCATCCTGATTCACGTGATCGAGCTATCCTACCAGATCTCCATGGCGAGCCATCTCTTGACGAGCCTCACATTCCACTTCCGACTTGCCACATGTAGATTGAACAACCGAAATGAGCTTGGTGTAGAGCTCACTCTATGCAACTCACACTAATACATGTCAACCGGCTCACCACTTTTTTGTGACTTCTATTGAAAAATTTTCAAGTCTTGCATTCACCCTTAAACTTCTGAACTTTTTGTGAATAAGTGGGTCATGGAAGTATGACAAGACACTTGAAAAATTGTATGCCAATTTTAACGTGTCTTGCTTGATTTGGGTAAGTGTGGGCCCTTCCAAAGGCAATTTTCTCATTCTAAGTGAAACTCGAGCTTCCAGGACCTAAGAAAGAGAAGAATAGTCCAAGATGATCCTAAATACTCTCAAAGCTTGACATTGGCCTGATAACCCCGAACTCTTCATGAAAGAATTTTTGGTCTCAGGGTGTTACCCCGTTATCCATTTTTGTCCAAGGGGGGAAAAATCGGAAACATTTTTGGCGACCTCTCAGGGATGCTTTCCTGCTAAGAAATAGTTCAGTAGCCTGTAACATCCATTGGGCATGGAGTCACTGTTATTCCAAAAATTGATCCTAAACCTGAAGTAGATTGTTTGACCTTGCCCGTAATCAGACATTGTCAAGGTATGAAGCACATTAGAACTCATGATTTTTAGTATGCATGGCACATTACGAAGTTTTGAATGAAACATCTGTTGAATTGGAACATCATGGAACTCTATTAAAACTTGAATCTTTCCTTCTTCTAAGAATTTCAACTTCGACACATTGTGCAAAAGCTAATATGAAACACAACACACACAACAACTGAAAACCATACATGCTTCAAATGAAACATATAGAGTGTGTCAGGAACTTATTTTGCTAAAAACAAACCTATTCCTACTCTATGCTAACTGGAGGCACATGTGAGCTAAATGAACCCTGAAAATGGTTGTGCAAAATAGCTTCATGTCCTTACAATGGGCAACCATGTAGATGATGTGATAATGGACATGGCTGAAACTAAAGGTGAAAAACTGAAATAAGCCCAATTCTCCACTTGGCTCACCAAGGCATCAACAAGGAAAGAGAAAATATGCTTCTTGTAGTTTCTCTACATTTGTCTTATAGGGGCACAACAACTGATCCTTGGGGTTATGAAATTCATCCTCACATTTTGAAATGAACGTGACTGGCTATGTCCTTCTATTTTGGCTTCAAAGAAGCCAAATACCTTATGGGACATGGTCTAACCCTTTGAATATCCATTTCACTCTGAGATTCAATTTTAATAGGAAAATCTACCTGAAGACATTCCTGGAAAACATAGTTTCCCATGAGCTGATTTTTCTCATGTTCCCCATTTACAAACAACTCTTCTTCCACGTGAATGAATGGTATGAAAGTGATATCTTCTTTGCTCATTTTCCCTTCTTTGATAACAAGAAGTTCCTCCATGCCATGCAACTCTTTGAGATTGTTTGGAATCATTATTGAATCATTGTCCATTGCTTGAAGTATACTGCTCATATAGGAGTTCTAATTCCATTTGAAGACAAAGTTTTCTCTACATATTTAACCTTCTCATCCCACATGAAACCTGTAAATTCAGATTCATTCACCTGTTGCTTTTGAGAATTATTAAGGGAAGCAAAATCTTCGAAAACATTCTCCTCCAAAACTTCTAGTTCATTAACCAAAATCAGGTTCCACAATTGAGAGCAAGAAACTCCCAATAATATCATCTTCACTTAAGGTTTCTAAATTTGGCTCATTTTCCCCCATATACTCATTTGCTTCTTCATTCAATGAGGGAAGTGGAAGATTCAATTCCTCCAATTCATATTTAAAGGATTTCTTAGAGTGATGGGTTTTTCTTGAGTGTTTCCTTCCACAGCAATGGGCACTTTGTGTTGGAGGAGAGATGCTGAATATCAAAGTTGTTTAACTCCACAGGCTCGTGCTCATCAAAGCACTTCCCCAAATATGATAAACAACTTGCTTCTTCATTCTCTGACTATGTAAAGGATTCAACCTCCCCTATGATGTTTTCTGTGAATTAGCAACTGATCCACCATAACCTTCTTCATCTTCAAACATAAAATTTGCAAGATCAAACTCATCTAAGAAATCAAAGATTTTTGAAATAATGAAGGAGGGGAAAGATTTGAAACCTCTCATGCTTCCTATTTTGTACTCAAAACCGTTGAGTCTGCATTGCTTTCCTTAACAACATGAACCTCCTTGTGGCTGATTTCATCATCTAATGAAGCTCTTGAAAAACTGCTGCAATATTCCATAAATGTTGCAATTTCTTGACATGCAAAGAAGTTCAGGATCATTGCACTCACTTGAAACCATGCACCTTTGAGAGTTTTCTTCTTCATCTCTTTGCACATGCTCTTCCTCTTCTTGGGGATTTGAAACCAACTCTTGTACTTCTACAACTAGTTTTTCCACTTGTGGTGATCCAACCTTCTCTTGATGATATGGAACCAATATGGATGTTGCATTCTGAATAGGTAAACTTGTGGTCATCATTTACTTGTCTCTTGTGTACATTCAATCTTCGTCACCTATTTTTGAGCTTAACCTTGGATAGAGGCTGAATAAGGAGGGGAACTTGCTTAAAATTCAATCTTGCAGCCCAATCCTTCGTATTATTCACAAGCTCATCCTTACTAAGTTCCTTAACACTCTCCTCATTCCTCTTCACTATAATCATATTCTTGGTCTTCCCAAAATGGATTCAGGAATAATAAGAGGAGAGGTGAGTTGGGGCTCAATGCTTCCCTCATTGTTTGAGGTGGTAAAAGAGGTACAACTCCTTGTCTTGATGGCCTTTGTGGAAAAGAAGGAACTTTGGAAGAATGAGGAACAAAATATTCATGATGGGATGGAAAGATAGGAGATGAAGGAATTGAATTCTCAACATGGGCAGCTGGTGAAAAGCCTGGAATTTGAGGTTTAGACTGAAATGACATTGACTGAGAAATAGAAAAGAGAACTCTGAGGTGGTGGTGTAGGACTTACCCATCGATAAGGATTCATTACATCAAACTCATAAGCCTCTATCTCTTCGATCCAACCTTCAAGCTGAGGCAACATTTTAGTCATAAAAGCAATCTTTTCCTGCAAGCTGTAAAAACTTGGCATAGGGCCAACCCATGGACAAGCTACCTTGAAGCCAATCTTGAATGCCTTCATTTGAGTTGTGGCTCTAGATTGTACCATGCCTACCTCCAGTTTCTACATCTTAAGTTGCAACTTTACATCTTCATCTGTAGGATAGCCTCCATCATCTGCATGTTCCTACTCTTGAAAAGCTTGCATAGTTAAGTGAACAATCAAACTGACCATGGCTCTACTCATAGAGATATACATGTTACTGATTTTCATCATAAAATGGAGTTAGAGGTGGGTTAAAATAGCCTAAAGATGGAAAGTATTACTACTGGTGCAAGTGGGAACTCAATTGTGGAAATGAAACCATGATTGCACAACTTCATGAATGGAAGAAAAATGGAAATATGTGGAAGAAAACATATGGAAATGGGTGGAAAAAATACAGTCTGCAACTCAAAGAGTGGGTTACTTAGACCAATGGAGTCACCAGTTGTGCTTGGATGTACCTCCTAAGGTTGTAATTTCACTAAGAGCACAACAACTTAATGAAATGAAGTGAACACAAATACACACATATATGAAAGATATGACTCTTGTGGTCCCACCGAGGTGCCAAAAATTGTTATTGCTAAATCACTACACCCCCCGAATGACCTGAAGGTGAACACGACATTCAATGTGATTGGGTAACATGGGATCACCTCTCAAGTTTTGGGACTTGGGCTCGAGGTGAACCTCCAGAGAAGGTCGACTTCCTCTTCCTAAACTAAGCACTATACTACTCCTAATGCAATAAAAAACAACTACCTAGACCTATACTAACATTTCAAAGGGATTAGGGAGAGAGATTTGCAAGAAATAAAACCTAAATTAGAAGTGGTGATGCACCAAGAAAAGGTTTTTGCTAGACAAAATTTTGGCTTGCCAATGAAGAGAGATGATCATGAGGAAGAATGAACATGCATTACAAACCCAATTTACATACAATATTTACTCCTTGATAAGCACAATGACCTCAAAACTTGCAAAAGAAACATTAGTTGCACAGTTCACCTACAAACATGAGAGAGGTAAATAGAAGCATAAAAATTATGTAAGGACATATAATTGATCACAAAACATAATTTCATTACTTCAAGCACTTGCACAGTGCATCATTACAGTGGGGAAAGGCATAGGTTTTCATTACAATTTTGAGAAGAAAGGCTTGAGAGCCTGCAAATTCACAATAACTCAATTGGTGAAGAGAGGGGAAGCTTTGAAGAATGTCTAACTTTTTTGGAAATGAGCACCCCTTTACATTTATAGAAAATTTTGAGTTGTTGAGAGAAAGAGGGAAGAATCCTAAAAACTAGGCAATAATGTAGTTGATTGGGTCAACCATGCTTGCCTCATTAATTGTCACTCCACCTCCTTGAGGCACTATTCATGGAATGAGTAAAACCTGATAATTTTGGAATTCAAAACCTTCAAAAATCCATTTCTTGATTATTCCATTGTGTAGCTCTCACTTTCCCTGATTCCAACGACTACAATTTTGTGGAAAAATGGACAATCGGGGAGGAAGTTATGGCTTGTTAAGAAAAAGTTACTTCTTGGGTATCCGGGCATGTACTCAGCCCTCCGAAAGATGCTTGCATAAATTCAAATGTCAAATTTTTTTCCTCCATTTAATAAAAAATAATATTTTAATGAATTTTGAGAAGGTACCCTGATATGCTTTATGGGCCATGGGTTAAATTTATTCTTGAAGAGGGTCTTAATGTGTTTGTATTGTTGGTTTATAAAATGACTCGCCAGCCAACTCACTGAGCTGGCTGGTGAGCTCCCTCCTTTGCTAAGTGTGATGATCCTTGTTCCATCACAGGAATCATAGTATCCTTTGATTTTTTTCCACGTTCCCCATTCTTCACACGTTGTCGGTGAGCCACGTCTTTGCATTGAAACATCCCCATGTGTCTTCATTATTTCCGACTCAGATGATTTTATGATTTAACGATCACCACTCTTATTTCCAAACCAACTCTTTGAAGACACATTTACATTAAAGAATAACTGACCCTGAAGAATTTTCATTGGACGTCCCATTAATTCAATCACCATGAAACCCAGTTTAAATGTTTAGCATATGACTTGGCATGGATCACAATGAACTTAACGACCTTGGATTCCCCTTGAAGACCATTCCACATATTCATTTTGGCTAGGCACTTAACTCGACGTTTCAAATTTTTTTCCAACTCCTCACAAATGACCCAATTGATGACTTGGCATCTGAACCATTCAACATGCCACATGAAGGGCTAGTTCCTCATGTCAGGCACCTTTTCCTCTAGCTCAACTTCGGATTTTCAGAACCCAAAGACCCCAACTCGCACCGAGCTCCAACTTACCTTTGAAATGTTATGACTTTGAAAGTCTGAAAACTCTAAAATTTTAGAGTTTCAGAGGTTTCAAGCCAACTTGATATGCAATGCACGCATTGAGCTCTGAAATTCAATACCAAAACATATCTCTGAACACCGTGACTCAGACTTTGGCATACCTATGAACTTGGCCCAACTCGAGTTAGAACTCACCCTTACTTGTTTTCCACTACTACGAGCTTGCTTCAAACTCCAAATTGAGCCATTATAAGGGCTCACGTGATGTGACAACATCATTTCCCTATCTACAACCATCCTCGGTGAACCATACTCTGCCTCACCGAGTTGTTCTTGTGCGCCATATGACCTTGATGACTCACACGCCTGAGTTCCACCGAGCTACTCTTCATTAGGCCGACTCACCTCTTAAACCCGATCTCTTAGTTCTCCATGAGCAACTCGGCCACCATGTTTCTTTGGGATCACGACTTGGAGATATGTTCCTATGAACTTCCATAACCATCTTCCCATGCCACATTTTGAGCTTGAGAGCTTCTTGTCTCATCAATCATTGTGGGCTTAAATTGACTGATACTGCGGCCAACTATGCCGACTCTTCTTACCTATATGACATGAACTGTCAATATGCCAATGCCGAGTCATTTTCCCATCTTGGCCAACTCGAGACCCATTATTTTTTCCACAACTCTTCTGCATGACTCGATGGCCTTTGGGCTAGGTTTTACCTGATTATACATTGTCAAAGTCTATTCAATCATTCAACTTGGCCTAGCATAACTCGGTCAAGCTACAAGTTCCTTGCCATGATGCTTTATTACCTTTGCACCAGTGAGCTCAAGATAAGTCGACCTGTGTGCTCAATCAATTTGACACCGAGCTCGACTCCTAATACTCATCACAAATTCTCCTTGGCTCAGTTTTGTCGGCTCTTTGCATTGTGTCGAGCTCAATGGATTATGTTTCATTTCCTCAATTTTAGTGGTCGAGCTCCTTCCTACATCATACTCAAGGTTCTCATGTTTGAGCTCAACTCCCTTTGATACGAATCACTCAAGGTGAGTACCTCCATCGACCTGGCCCCCGATCCATCTTACCATTCAACCCTACTGATTTACCTAGTCCACCAAACCACTCACCATTCTTAAACAAAGTTTGCATACACCAAACTTTGCATGCCACCAAGCCAACCTGATTCACGTGATCGAGTTATCCGCGGGATCTCCATGGTGAGCCATCTCTTGACGAGCCTCACATTCCACTTCCGACTTGCCACATGTAGATTCAACAACCAAAATGAGCTCGGTGTAGAGCTCACTCTATGTAACTCACACTAATACATGTCAACTGGTGACCTTTTTTGTGACTTGTGTTGAAAATTTTCAAGTCTTGCATTCACCCTTAAACTTCTAAACTTTTCCATGAATAATTGGGTCATGGAAGTATGACAAGACACCTGAAAAATTGTATGCCAATTTTAACCGTGTCTTGCTTGAGTTGGGTAAGTGTGGGCCCTTCCAAAGGCAATTTTCTCATTCCGAGTGAAACTCGAGCTTCCAGGACCTGAGAAAGAGAAGAACAATCCAAGATGATCGTAAATACTCTCAAAGCTTGACATTGGCCTGATAACCCTGAACTCTTCATGAAATAATTTTTGGTCTCAGGACATTACCCTGTTATCCATTTTTTCCTGATGGGGGAAAAAACGGATAACATTAGTAAAGGCATGTGTGCCTCAGCTTAGGCTAAAATGACAGGATAGTGACGAAATAGTTGGGCATGTATATGAAAATACATAGGAATGACGAAATAAATGGTAAAATAAGATGTCCAAAAGGTGGGATTAATTATTACTTTCTTCAATTGAGAACCTTCTAAATAGTAGTATGAGACCATGCTAAATAATGCCTAAAGTGCATGATTTTGTGACTACATTTTTCCCCCACTTTATGTTGGTGAGCAGAACACTTGGTAACATAAAGTAGATAGAGATGCGTACCTGATATCCATGTAGAGTGTAGTAGAGACGTACCGATGGACTAGACTTAAGCGTGGAATGAAAAAAATAGAAAGTGGAGGAGCATGGATTCTAAAGATGAAAAATGCACATTAAAAAGTGATGAGAGTGAACCTAGGGAGGAACATGTGTGTAGTTGTTATGGTGTGTAATGTTCCTACATGGTTAGTAAAGGAAATTGTCATCGTGTTGTATTGTCGTTGTGTTGTCGTCGTCGTTGTTTACCCCCCAACTTGACGGCTTGTTTCTCATACGGCCAGACCTGCAAGGAGAAAATGATCAAGTAGTCAAATATGAATGTATGTAAAAACATTGTGTAAAATACGCACGTGTATAGAAATGTGTAAAATACACAAATGTAAAGTACGCTAAAAGGAAAGTGTAAATGGAACATGTGCACTTGATCCATGTTGAGAGAAAGGGCGTAGAAGGATATAATGTATTGCTGCAAGTTTTTTGGGTGATCTCATGCCACCCTGGCTGAAGAAGTGTAGGGAGGAAATGCTATGTGTCCTCCATCCTTTGACCGCTTCTGCTGAAATGCATGTGAAGAGATCTTTGTCCTGTCCTAGTTTTTTGGGTGATCCGATGCCAACTGACTGAAGTAGTGTACAGAGGCACACCCATTGTAACCCCCAAGCCTGTAACTGCTTCCCATAAATGCTAAAGACACCATGTCCTATAAAATCCATTGTTTATGGAGTTCGTAGATTGGTCTAAACTCACTCATTGTATGTAAACCCACAATGCCAAGGGCAGAAAGTGTATTATACTGAATTGGTGTAAATATGTTGTATTAGTATGTAAAACCCTCAATGATGCCCCCCCTCTTTGGGGGCACATGCGACATCGCTGAAAGGAGAATGTGAACCCAAAAGAGGACCAACCACATTTTGACTGTTGAGTTATGGAGCTCAATTACTTCATATTAACATGCAATATTAAACTTCCAGGATTACACAATAACCAACATTGGTTATGGAGGAACTAGCATTAGTCACCTATAACTGGCATCGGTCAGGCAAGAAGGAACTGACATTGGTTAGGGCTAACAAACATTGGTTACCTGTGCGGGAGTGTTTTATTTAACTCATGGGAATTAGATCTAATTTTAGCATTAAAGTAGACCTATTGGTTGTAATTGCATGGCTAGTGCCCTAAGTTTGTATGTGCCTATATAAGCATGAAAGCTAGGGTTTAGAAGTGTGTGTTAATGATTATTGTGAGAATAATTTTGAGCGAGAGAATTCTTGGAGAAGGAGAAGCATGAGAGAAAGAAAGTACTGAACATCTGAGAGGTGTGGAAGATTGTAAATATTCATTGTATATCTTCTAAAAGCTTTGGATAATAGATTGACTTGTTTCTTGGTGGATGTAGACCACACTGGGTGAACCACGTCAAATTTGACATTGATTTATATCTCTTGTTTTGTATATTTCTTCTAGTAGAATATCTATTTTTATTGCATGTATGCTTAGATCTGATATATTATCTCTACAATCTTGTGCTAACCCCAACAACTGGTATCAGAGTTTTTTTTGTGGATTTTATTTGTTGACAAATTTATTTACAGAGGGTTTTCTGATTGTGTGGGAGCTATAACAATGACATAAGAAAATAAATACAAGGTAGATAAGTTTAACAGACGAAATTATCAATTATGGAAGATGCAGATTGAGGATTATCTATATCAAAGAGATTTGTACTTACCATTGGATGAAAAGTATAGACCTACGAAGATGACTGATGAAGAATGGAAGATTCTCGACAGAAAGGCTTTGGGATCTATAAGATTGAGCCTGACAGCATTTGTGGCTTCTAATATTACAGAAGTGACCTCTACGGTAGAGTTAATGAAATATCTTGCTAATTTATATGAAAAATCGAGTGCTTCAAATAAATTTTATTTGATGAAGAAACTATTTAGTTATAAGATGCATGAAGGTGGATCTGCATCTAGGCATTTCAATGATTTTTGATCTATTGTAAATCAGTTAAAATCGGTCGATATTTCATTTGACGATGTAGTGAAAACACTTTTATTCTTATGTTCTTTGCCTAGTAGTTGGGATAACTTGGTAATGGTTGTTAGTAATACAACATTTGCTAATAATATTTTGAAGTTTGATGATGTGGTTAGTATAATCTTCAATGAAGAAATTCACAAGAAAAGTATAGAGGAATCATCATCTAGGAATGCTTTGAATGTAGAAAGTAGAGGTAGGAAAAATGAGAGATCCAAGAGTAAGAATAATGGAAAATCAAAGTCAAGGGATGGTAGATCTAAATCCAGAGGTAAGGGAACTACTTGTTGGAAATGTGGAAAGAAAGGAGGTAAGGGAATTACTTGTTGGAAATGTGGAAAGAAAGTACATGCAAAGAAAGATTGTTGGTCAAAGGATAAAGAGAACCAACACCCAGACAACGGTAAATAGTAAATTCCCCCAAGACAATGTAATATGTTGTGGATGGATGGAATGGAATGCAACATGGAATGGTAGGAGCAACGTTCCCACAGAGTTTATGGAAGTGTATGCAATGAGGTTCATTTTATTTTCCCCCTCAGCAGTCAAGAATGAACCGTAAACAAGAGTGCATCATCGAGAAACGATCGAGTAGTGTTTTGTGTGTCTAGCACGTTGCAATGAGTGTGTATATGTAATGATGATGAGGTGCGACATGTGGGAAGATGTGCATGAACCCTATACCAGAAGCACACATCATGACTTTTTGAGTGGGTGAGTAATGATTAAACCCCTAAGCATATATCACTATAAGATGGAAGAATGGTTGATTATTTAACACTAAGCGTATATCACTATGAGATGGAAGGATGAGTGATGATTTATCCCTGAGCGTATATCACTATAAGATGAAATAATGAAGGGTGGTGATTTAGCCTAAAGCGTATACCAATATATGATGATAACAAGAAGTGATGATTTAGCCTAAAGCGTATGTCACTATGAGATGGAAGTTAGGGAGTGGTGATGTGACCTAAGGTGTATACCACTACAATATGATCGATAGGTGATGAGTTAAGCCTAAAGTGTATGCCAATAGTCCTAAGAATTTTTGAATGATGAAATGTTGTATGGTGAGGGTAAGGTGCATTTGATTGGTAAACCATTGGTAGTTGAGTATGGACTGAGGAACTAAAGTGCGTCATAGGGTAGTGAGCGGAGCGCGTAAAACAATGTAGTGTATGTAGAAATGATAAAATGACTAGAGGAATGGGTGGAATGTATAAATGTGTGGTGTAAACAATGCAATGTAAGATGTGTAGGGTGAGTAGAATATATAATATGTAAGATGCGATGATAGGTGTAGATAGAAATATAATATGTAGTAATAAAATGTAAAGCTAGACCCATATATATATAATGTAACCTAGCGTAGTTTGTAGAATGTATGTGGGAATGCATAGTGTAGGGCGGTATTATGTATAAGTTATGTATGGATAGCCTATTACTGTATGTGGTGTATAGGGTAAGGACTATTAAAATGTAGAATGTAGGAATGAAATGTAAAAACTAGACTCATATGGAATGACGACTAGTGTATAATATAATGAAAATGTATACGACGAAGATGTGCAATGTATGATGTGACTAAGTGTGTGGATACCATCATAGATGCAATGCATAGATGAGGGACTAGCATAATGTATAAATAAGTGTAGAATGAATGGTGTATGACACGCGATGTAGGATGAAATTGTAATATGTAGTGCCTATGGTGTGGTGTGCGGGGTTCAGTGTAATGGTAATCCCTCAACAGTCAAGTGTGAACCAAAGCACAAGATTGCATCATCGGGTAACGACGATGCTAGAATGTATGATGAGTATGCCTATGAAAGAATATGCAAGTAATGTGAGTGGGAAGGTGGGAATGTGTGATTTTAATGCCCCCCAAATGTAAATAGATGAGAGAACAAATGGATAAGAAGGAGAACCTAAGGTCTCTTGCGTTATGGATGTAGTGATGAAGGCGGAGGAAATATGAACACAAAGAGTTGGATGTGATTACTATGCTAAGATGAGAAAAATCTCAAATGATGATGAAGGGGTATGTCTAAAATAAATGAAATACCCCAATGACAATCCACGAGGAAACTATGTAAACTTGTCAAGGAGGTCGTCATCCTCTAGATCGAAATCTAATGGATATGCGTTAGTAGCTTGGTAGGCTATAGTGTTAGACTGATCATGTAATGAGCCATTTAGACGTAAGTGATACATGCCCATTGCATATTCCTCATTAGTGAATGGAGGGAGGGGGTAACCATGTGCATACTAATGAGTGAGATTTTGTGTATAACCTAGAAAAGAAGTATTACAAATGATAGTACGTCCAAAAGGCATAGGAAAAGATACATATGTATGATCCGGATCTAGGGTGCTCCTAATATAGTCCATCTATGATTGTCCTAATGTGAGTGGGCAAAGTAGTAGGAGTACGTGTAAGAAAAACATCAAGATGAAAGACATGAAGTCCATAAGCGGTTGTGACATGGACTAACCCATGGTATAAATGAGGGTGGTATGGCAGTGGATGAATATCAGCGATGGAAAAAACCATAAGAAGGGCTAAGTCCTCATGTGTACATATGGTTTTAAGTGAACTAGGATATAATGGAATGTGCTCCCAGTACGAGCCATGTATGAAATAGGGTGCAAGTGAATGGTGGGCGGACATACGATGAAGATGAAGATGGGAAATCAATGTCCATGGAGGGGACATGTGGCTAATATGGAAATAATAGCAATAGTAGTAGGTGGTGGAGAAGGGGCAACATCTAGTAAAAAAATAACTCTTTCAAGTGGTGGCAAATGAGGTGGGTCATCGATAGGTTGTGGCTCGTTTTGTAGTATTAATGCATGGAATAGGGAGACTAGTGTTAAGATCATGGACAATATTGGAATGGGTCACGGTCCCGAAAGATAGTATACTCAATTGCATTCATGTAAGAACTTAACACAACGATGGACAGTAGAAGCAACAGCCTGCATGGCATGGAGCCATGGCCTACCCAACAAACAATTGTATGAGACGGGAAAATCGATAACAAAGAAAAATGTAGGGAGAGTTTTGGAACCAACAGTAATGGGCAAGGTAACATGACCAAGACATGGACAAAGGATACCATCATAAGCATGTAGTGAAATAGAAGGACTAATCTCATGAGCAGACAAACCTAAAGCTTGAAGGAATGACATGGGACACAAATTAAGCTCAGAACCATTATCAATTAGAGTGCGTTTGACACGAACATTGTAAATGTGACACATAATATGGAGGGTCGGGTCATTGTCAAAGGGATGAATGTCAGTAGGAGGATTAGCCTTAAATGTTATATGTTGTGAGAATGCATTGAAAAAATGTGTTATACATGGAATCCGGATGCATGTCAACAAAAACATTTGTAGTAGCAAAAATATGTTGAACACGATGAAGTAAATCAGGATGAGTAAGAAAATAATCATTGATGGAGATACTCATGATGGATAAATTCAAATGAAAACCCTAGAAGGTGCTATGAAGAAATGAGGGGTTCACCAAAATGATTAACTAAAATTAAAGTAAACTATGGGAAAGTATAATAATAGTTAATCTAATATAGGAGGACTAAAATGTTGTAAAATACACTAAAACAATATGAAATGATTTTAAATAATTATATCAAATGAAATAAAACCCTAAGTATGCAAAGATGTAAAAGGAAAGGACTTAGCTGATTGTCGAAAAGACTATCGCAAGGTGTAACAGGTCTGACTATGGATTACTAAAAGTAGGAATGATCACTCAAAAGTCCTGTAAAGGCTAGATCTAGAGGATCTAAACGGACTGGAGTGCCAAGAAGGGTACTGGGGCACCCTCGGGGTGCCTTGGTCTGCAAAATAGGAGCCATGGTCTCTATAAAAGCTCAAAATCTGATTCTTTGCAGTGCCGCAAGCTACTCTAAAATATTCCCTACTTGTCACACTAGATCTACCGAGCTGCGTTGGATGTATGAAATAATGTAGGATGAAAGAATGACCTGCAAAAGACAAAGAAGTATCAAAACCCTAAAAATAAAATATACAAAATGAATGGGTCAAACTGACCTCATCAGCCACAACAATGGGCTTACTAATCTGAGCGCTACACTACATTTTCAGACCCAAATGTAGTTTTGGTGTGTGTGTGCATATCGTGCCCTAGGTGCTCTTGTGTCAGTCACACTTTGTGAAGTAGTGAGCAAATAATAACTATAGAAAATGTAATAGCATGTGTGCATGGAATAGAATAGAATCCACTCCCCCTATGTTGTGTGTGTTGATGCAAATCTCCTAGCCTTGATGCATGGAACTATGTGGATGCAAGTGATGCAATGCAACTCTAGATGGAGTGATAGTAGTAAGTGACGCTATGACCCTCATTATGGTCTCATAACTTTATATTTATAGGGTTCTCTTGCTCTAATTTCATAATTAACCCCGACATGGCCGACTAGGAAAAAGATAAGGATGAAAAATGGCTAGAAAGAGCCCAAAAATAGGTGGGAAAGTAAAACAAGGATCGGGGTGCCCCAAGGTACAGGGCCTGAACACCCCAGTACAGGCTTGGGTCACCCCTGTTTAGGCTAAAATGATGAGACAATGATAAAATAGTTGGGCATGTATATGTAAAAATGTGGGAATGATGAAATAAACGGTAAAATAAGATGGCTAAAAGGTGGGATTAATTAGTACTTTCTTCACTTGGGAACCTTCTAAATAGTAGTATGAGACCGGGCTAAATAATGCCTAAAGTACATGATTTCGTGACTACACATGGATTGGAAAGATCTTATGATAACCACAATTTAAAATCTTGCATTTTAAGACTCCAATTTGGTCTTTTGCTGTCGGATATACATTTACAAGTGTAACAACTCCATTATCAAATTTCACTTTTCGAAACCCATGTTTGGTCCTTTGGTGTGGGTGTGCATTTACAAGTAACAACTACAATGTCAAATGTCATTTTTCAAGACCCCATTTTGTTGTCTTTTTTGGTGGATTTTACATTAATAAGTAAGGTGATATAAATTTGGGTTGGTTTGTGTGTGATTGTAGGCTAAAGTGAATTACCTGGGCCAACTCCACCATCCCAATTTGGTGAAGCTTGTAGGGTACTGGACAGAGGATGACTAGGTGGCTCTTGGTTTATGAGTTTATGTAGAAGGGGAGTTTGGAGAATCATTTGTTCAGAAGTGAGTAATTCTCATTCCATCTTATTGATTGATTCCTTTGGGTTTTCAGTTGATAGACTTCTCCTTTATACAATTGAGATGTGTAAAAAAATTGAACTTATGCCCTTCAAGTTCAACTCATGTGGTTATTATATCGAAATTAGTTTTAAGTGGAGGCTAGGTCAGTTGCTGTATGTACCCAAAATTGTAAGGTACTTCACTGCCGGAACAACATAACACATGCCCCAATGATGATACAGGTCTCCTCGCATCTTTTCTTTGCGTTTTGCTCTTTAGTTATGAAACCCGCCACCCAGATAGGGAGGCGGTCCCTATAACCGCCACCCTGCTCAGGGCAGTGGTCCTTCACGCGTTTTCCAGAATGCTCTTTTAACGTGACTCACGTAAAAATTTCAATGTTTACCAGCTTTTTTCACCGCCTTTGGCTTGCATTAATGATTCTGGTTCCCTGGAATAGTGTTTTCCGCATTGTTTATGGTTTAAGAGATCAATTTAGGTTTTTACCTTTGGGTAAATGCAAATGCCATAAATAGTTGGCTTGTGCTCAAGCAAATTACCCCTCAAATTTGCCTCTCAATTTCTCATTTCAAGAGCTTAGCCTTTCCATTTTGCTCTAGGATTCATAGTTTTTGTTCATTACATGCTTAGTTAGTGTTATTTTTCCTTTAGAAAGAAACATATCCATCTTGTGTAAATGTTGTCATTACTTAATGCAATCCATTAAGGTAGAACAATTTAATTTTCAGTAGGAAGCCATTAAAGTTGTAGGTTTTGCTCATAAAAAAAAGATAGTTTCAGGTTCTGGACGTTTTATGCTGCATGACTCGCAATAAATCCCACTAGGAATTGCATAAGCCAAGCTTTGTACTCTTGTGCTATCCCTCCCCTACTCGTATTGTATTTAGTCTGTATCCTAAGTTGCCTTTGTTCCAAATATCTACTTTTGTTGATGCTAGCATTACATGCTTTTCTGGATCCATGTGAGCACGAAGGAACGAGGAGATCACACTGAGGGGACAAACCCACACACACCATCAGATGCGCCACTGTTCTACAAAATCCAGGTTCTATTTTTTAAAGTTCTAGTTAGAAGCATATCAAATAGAGTAGCCAATCATCTTATTTCAGTTAATTTTACTTTCGATATTGCCAGGGAAGTTGTGGGGATTGATAGTTTCTGAGAAACTATGATTCACTCCTCACTTCTGAGGTAGGATCGAGAGTCTTTCAAATAGATTAGATTAGTTATTTCACCATTTAGAATAGATTCACAACTACACAGGCAAGTAGATATACTCGGTTGCTTTGTTTGTTTTAAATTTCGTTATTAGATTAGTTGTCAATTTCCAGATATTTTAAAAAAGTTACTCTTTCAATTTTCGTTCAAATAGTTATTCAGAAAAACACAAAAATAGAAAAGTTATATATGTTGTAGATATACTTCACATAGTTAATTTTACGTTGTTGCAGTTAGATTTACACTGTTGCTTTTGTATGACAATCACAGGACCTAGGGAACCCAGAGAATACATATTCAAGCCAATCATGCCTCAACCCAATCTCGTCACAGCAATAACTGATATAGATCAGAATCTTAGAATCCAAGTTTTCCGAACAACAGTAGACTTGCAACAGATTAGCTCACAAATTAGCAGGTTAAACATAGAAGATGACCAAGCACACACGTTTGGGTCAAATCAGCCAAACTACAAATTACCCTAGATACATATCTGCATGACTATAGAAGGGTTTGAAAGAGACCAAACATTCAGTCGTGATCCTTTGGTCCCACAACCAGATGCAGGAGACACTCTCACAGACATAGATACTAGCTTAAGGATTCAGGTTGTAAGAACACCTATGAGATACTCTGAGAAGATCTCACAACTATTAATTCTGAATATAGAGGCCGAGAAGGCATACGATTATTAGATACTAGGGATTAGGGATTGATCCCACACATGACCATAGCAGGTCCACAACAACCATGAATCTATGGTTGTGATCCACAAATCCCACAACCCAACGAGTCTACAGGTCAATCTGACGTTGACGCTGGCTTACGCACATTAATATTTATATCCACTCCACTTCCACCTATCATCATCATATAGTTATCCTTGTTATATGTAGCAGCTAACAAAGCTAATAATTTCTGGACTAGGCTAGAGAATCACCCATAGAGTCAACTATATTTATCATCCACCCTATGACCCTATCTAGAGATATACACGAAACTATCCCAGGTCATTTTCCGCGTATCCCACAACCCATAGACCAAATCATGCTAGAGCTCGATATTGATTAGAGACTTTGAGAAGTCATTCTTGCCAATCGATCTATCACACCAGTTCAGGTTAGGAGGGCCTTCTTTTCCTTAGATTCACAGTTTCCACTAGTGCGTGTCAAAGACATAAGATTACCTAACTAGTTTTTCTACATCCCACACATATTCCATCCCCACCGGCTGTCTTGGCATGACCTCAGGAGATCGGGTGTGAGGAAGAGTTACTTGTATATTCCCACACTCGCTTGTCACTTTTCCATCATACAAAATTGGTGAACCCGACGTGAACGTTCCTACTTTCTAAATTCAGAGTCTTACTTATTACTTGTGTTTTCAAATTGTACTTTTCATGTTTTCCACCTCATTGGCCTTATCAACTTCACCTACAAAATTGGTCTGACGTGAAACAATCCCACTCTTCCTTATCTTGTTCTACCCACCTTCTCTCTTTCCCATTATTCTGCGGGTATTCACATACCCCCCGAATATGTCAGGATTCGATGCATATGACAGACCTCTCTTAGGTCTCGAGGCATACTATGCTCAACTGAATAGACAGTCATCACCCTCACTCTCAGTATGGGGTGACAATGATTCAGACAACCGGGAGTTGTCAACACAAACTCCACCTCCAAGGACTAGATATACCTCATCCTTCCAAACAGAGGAGTTGGATCAACTCGCTCAAACACAAAAAATAGAGCCTTCAGGCTCGAACAATATGATGTTCACAGGAGAATCTGGTTTATCTCCTCAGATACTACTTAGACCACAAATTAGTAGGACAATCAGATCCATACCTAGTTTTAGATGATGAACATTCAATGCGTTATGCAAAAAATGAACAATGCTCTCGGAGTATGTACCCACCCGTAGGAAGTTTACAACCACAACCCTGAGGTCTCTTTTCAAGAAAATACCCCCATGCCACTACATATAGGAAATGCCCTCGGGGAAACTTGGCAGGGCAACAATCAGTTCATAGCAGGATATCACATGCCTATACAACACCAATATATAAAACAAATGCCACTAAGGTAAAATACCGTGACTTTACCAAATGAATTCATTTTGACTTTAGTAGAAAAAGTTAGGGGGTTAGAAATTGCTCAGGAAAATCACCATTCTCAATTCATACAGGCACAAAGTTATAATCCTCCACACCATCCTAGCCAAATAGAACTCCTCATAGGAATGGGAATGTTGGGCATGCCTCCTCAGTATTCACAAAAAACACCAACAAGAACCATCATTTCTAACACCGCTCCAATACCTCCCGGTCTAGTACAAAATAATCCATTCCTAGACAATCCCCCTTCATACTTAAACATGTACTCCAAATCACCACAAGGGGATATGTTCTCCTCTCCCTGGCATGGTTTCTCAAACACAGGGGTTTCCTTATACCCCTGCCAATGCATACGCTATGCCATATCAATAACCCATTCCACCGCCACTCCCTCAGCAAGCACCATCAATGGTCGAAACCTATGCGATAGGAACTTATTCAGAATATTTGAAAGAGCCCTTAGATTTCACCATACGAAGTGTTATGCTTCCAAGACCTCTTCCCGATTTGCCCAAATACAAAGGTGAGGGAGATCCGAATGCACATATCAAGGCTTACGCCACAGCCATTCGAGAACTACTCCCTTGGGATGGGGTTGTTGCTAAAATATTCCCCAAAACTTTGGAAGGCATCACTCTTGATTGGTATTATAGAATACCCGAGGCTTCCATCCATTCATTTAAACAACTTGTTTCAGAGTTCATTAAGGCATTTGACATGAACAAACTATTAAGAACAGGAATCAGGGAATTCTTGCACATTAAGCAAGAACACAATGAATCTGTTGCTCATTTCATCCAGAGGTGGCGTATAGTTCTTTATTCTTCAGCCAGTGCTTCAAATATGGACCAAATGGAACTATGTGATTTATTCCTTCATTCTCTCAGTAGAGAAGTAAAGGAAGAAGTACAGAAGTTCCCACTGAGGACTTACGATGAAGTACTTGAGAGTGCTCTCCGAATAGATCAAGCGGCAATAGATAGTGGTCGTAAGACGTATGGAACAAATGGGAGGTTAATCACCTCCAACCAGAATACTACGGCTTATCCTACTACCACAAATACCAATCAAGGACCTAAAATCCTTAATAAAAATCACGGAGTGACAACAGATGGAGTAACTGATCAGGCCAAAAGGGTAAATGTTGTGAATACTCCACCACTAGTGAACAACCAACGAAATAACAACTTTACCCCAACAATCAATGCAGTGGATTTCAATCATCAACAAAAACAACAACAACAACAACGGTGAAACCCTACACACGGTCCAAGCCAAAACTCAACTAGTTGTCAAAACTTGAATCAAAACCAAAAACAACAAATGCAAAACTTTAATCCAAACTAATAAAACTTTAATCCTAACAGGGTTTGATCAGAGTTTTGGGCCACAATATGCACCAAACCAGTAGACTAGGAATTACAATCCTAACTCGTATTGTGGTTTTCACAAAATCTGAGGCCATGACACTAGAACATGCCATGACTACAATAAATTCATGCAACGTTTTCCAGAGGAACAAAGAAAACTTTTCATAGATATGTTCTTGGCAGATCCTACGTCACCGGCACCAAATACTTTTACAGGGGCAGTTTCCCCTCAAAATGCACCCCTTAAGATCTTCAATGATCCGCTCCCAAATCACAACAACAATAGGTTAAATTTGAATGGGACAAACAAGGGTGTAATGACAGGAAACAACGATCATGAAGCCTCAACTTCACTAAATCCATTAGTTGCGCCACAATTAGGAAGTCAGCCGTGACCCAAGATAGTCGGTTTAGTGGAGTTAGACGCCGAACTACCCATGGAAGCTGTAACAAGGACATGAGAGTATTCCTCTCAGCCAAGTCCAAGTTACCTACCAGAGACAGATAACATCCAATCCAAAAAATGTTAGTAAGACCTGTAGGTGCCTATGATTTAATTAATGATCTAACAAAAACCTTCTCACACATTTCTTTTTTAGACTTACTGAAGAATTCTCTTGCCTACAGGGCTGCTCTTTTGGAGGCATCAGGTATAGGACATTTAATTAACATCACTCCACCTCCCGAAACACAGGTGAACCATATAGACTTTGATATTCACCCTTCGGGGCAGCCAGACAGGGATACTGAATTCATATTCGAAATAAAAAAAATGCCAACAGAAGCTGAGATTGCACGCCGAGGTGATCTAACCTTACATTTGCAAGTATGGGTTTATAATAATTATGTGAAATGCGTGATGGTTGACAATGGGGCAGCAGTTAACATAGTCCGTTTCTCTTTCCTTCAAAAGCTAGGGTATGGAGAAATGAATTGTTCCATGACTCGAAATACACTAAGAGGCTATGATAGCCTTAAAGCCACGTCAATTGGAACTATAACACTACCGGTCACCTTAGGACCCAAAACAATCCTGACTGAGTTTTATATTATAGATCGGGAAACCAACTATAATATGATCCTTGGCCGACCATGGATACATTGTATGAAGGCAATCCCTTCTACATTATTCCAAGAAGTAAGATTCTTGCATTTAGGAAAGGTGTTCATAGCCAAAGGTGATCCAAAACCATTCAATATACACCTAACTGACTTAAATAAAAGACCAGGCATTCACTCGAAATTTGAACTCCCAACAAACCAACTTAATAAACCCACCGACACAAAACCGGAGGAAAAGATGGTACCTACGATAGATCTTGAGACTATGAGCCTAGTCAAGATGATCCTAGCCCTCAAGGATGAGGTTAAGATTGTAGAAATAGTATCATTAGGAACTACTGCAAAAATCGTTGAATTAGTAGAACAGGATCTACCAATGTTCCTACCATTTGATTCTGTAGGCATGGGATATACCCTAGGTGTTGGTTATCTTCCAGCAGAGGATCTCTGCATGGTAGAAGTAGAATATGTTAACACATCAAATATCCCGACACCCATATTCCCAGCTTAATATTGGACTCTCCATTTCGATGGAGCTAGATGTCATTATGGAGCTGGGGCAGGTGTAATCTTTACTTCTCCTGAGGGAAAAGTCCTACCATTTGCCTTTAAACTAAATTTGAATGTACAAACAATGGCACTGAGTACGAAGCCCTCCTCCTTGGCCTCATCCTAGCTAAGAGGATCGGTGTTAATAATATCAGGGTATTAGGAGACTCACAATTGGTAGCAAACCAAGTCTCTGAGATGTATGAAACCAAAGCCTAGCACTTACAGCTCTACAAAACAGCTGTATTGAATTTAAGCAAGGAGTTTGACTTCATATCAATTGAAGCAATCCCGCGAGAATAAAATATTCTCACCAATTCAATAGTGACCTCGGCATCACGCTTCACTCCAAACAGTGAGTTGGAAGATACCCGTTTCATGGTATCCCTTCGTACCGAACCATTAGTGAAAAAAATATCAAACTCTCTTTTAACAAAAAGGGATGAGAACAAATCTACTATCCTAGATCACATTGATAGTGATACAACCACTCTTGATTACTTAAATGCCTATGCAGCGTTACATCTCACCCATCACGTGATAGATTTATCCTTAATCCCGCATTCATCTTCTTACTTTGGAAATTCCATGATAGAGCTTCCCCCACAAAAGGAGCTCAGCATATACATGGTAGAGAATGGAGACGATCTAGAATTACCTCTGGCCCCACCTAAGTTCGAAGAAGGTAACACTTCTTTAATCAAAGAAACAATTGATATTAACATCGGAATGGAGGATGAACCAAGGATATTGAAATTAGGATCCTCGTTAACTCCGTCAGAAGTAGAAATACACACTCGAATTCTCAAAGAACATCAGAAGGCTTTCACATTTAATTATAAAGAAATGATAGGGGTTGCACCACACATCGCAGTACATAACCTTGTCACTAAATCAGACGTAAAGCCGATTAAACAAAAATCAAGACCAATGAAACCTAAGGTAGCTCTCATGGTGAAAGAGGAGGTAATGAAACTCCTCCAAGTAGGATTCATCAAACCAGTCGATTACTCTCAGTGGGTATCTAATATCGTTCCCGTTCTAAAAAAGAATGGGAAGATACGCATCTGCATAGACTTCTGAGACATTAACAAGGCATGTCCTAAGGATGACTTCCCGTTACCATCCATAGACATCATTGTTGACGCAACAGCTAGATTTGAGATTTTGTCTCTCATGGATGGATTCTCAGGATACAATCAAATCAGAATATCCGAACAAGATCAAGCTAAAACCACGTTTATAACTCCTTGGGGAACCTACTGCTATGTTGTTATGCCATTCGGTCTCAAGAACGCTGGTGCTACATACCAGCGGGCTATGACATATATATTTCATGATCTTATTCATAAAATTGTGGAATCCTACGTAGATGACTTGTTGGCCAAGGCCAAGAAGCATTGTGACCATCCGGAAGTGCTTCGCGTCATTCTTTCACGTCTGATAGAATACGGAGTCACGCTAAATCTAGAAAAATGTGTCTTTGGTGTAACAGGAGGGAAGCTCCTAGGTTACATTGTATCGTCACATGCGGGATCGATGTTGACCCAACCAAAATTAGGGTTGTTCTCGAAATGGTCCCACCTTCGGATGAATCTGGAATCAGGTCTTTTCTCGGAAAGCTTGGTGCAATCCAGAGATTCATCCCAGACTTAAGCTTCGCCATTCATCCAATCAACAATCTACTTAAAAAAGATTATAGTATTGATTGGACCAAAGACTGCAATGAAGCTTTCGACGCAGTTAAGCGTTTCTTGTTATCACCACCTACGCTAATGCCACCTAAGCCAGACTGCCCTTGTTAATTTTATATTCACGAGCTACCAATGTCTCGCTAGCCTGTATGCTGGCTCAAGAAGACGATGACAAGAGAGAACGCACGATCTATTTCATTAGCTAAATGTTGCTCGACTATGAAACATGTTATACATAGGTAGAATGAGAATGCCTTGCCATAATTTTCACAACCAAATGCTTAAGACATTATATGCTAAATCAAGAAACAAGGGTCATTGTAAAGACAAACTATTTATGAACTTTCCTCACACAAGGGTCCTTGTCTAAAAAGGTTGGATGCTTTATAACCTTAATGGGGGAGTTCAAATTAACATTTGTAAATCAGAAATCCGTTAAAGGACAAATCATTCACGGATTGGTTAGCTGATAACCCACTAGACGAAGGCAATCTAGTAGATCTGGACTTTCCTGATGAATGCGTATACTACATCGAAACCAGACCTCCTATCTCTGAATGTCCTTGGTATGCTGATATTATTAATTATATCATGGACCATACGTATCCAGAAGGTGCTACACCACAACAAAGAAGATGGTTACGCATTATCGTAGCTAAATACGTCATTATAGAGCAAGTTCTCTATCGTAAAGCGTTTGATGGAATGCTTCTAAGATGTGTCGACACAGAAGAATCCAAGAAGATTCTCCATGAATCTCATAGTGGAATATGTGGAGGCCACTTTGGTGGCCATGCCACCGCTCATAAAATACATCGGATGGGCTATTTCTGGCCTACTCTAGAACACGACGTAGTAGAGTTTGTACGAAGGTGTCATAAGTGCCAAGAATTCTCCCACGAGATCCACATGCCGGCACAAGCTCTACAACCAATCGCTACTCCATGGCCCTTTTCTACGTGGGGCCTAGATTTGATAGGGAAATTCTCTCCCTCATCTACAGATGGCCATAATTTCATAATCACAGCCACTGAATATTTTACCAAGTGGGTAGAGGCCATGCCTCTTACTACTGTACCGGGTTCTGTAATCGCCAAGTTCATTTTGAACCAAATCATTTACAGGTACGGTGTCCTGAAAATCATTATCTTGGATAATGGGACTTCTTTTAAGAATGAAGAAGTTAACAAATTATGCAATAAATTTAAAATAAGCCATCATATGGCCTCCTTGTATTACCCTCAAGCCAACGGACAAGCTGAAGCGACAAACAAAATGTTAAAAGCCATTCTCCTTAAAACTGTGAAAGAAAACAAATGAGATTGGCATTTGAAGTTATATCCGGCCTTGTGGGCCCACCGAACATCAATAAGAACACCAACAGGAGTGACTCCTTTCTCGCTGGTATTCGGGGCAGAAGCAGTTCTCCCGCTTGAGGTTGAAATACCCAGTCTTTGTATCTCATTACAAGGGATTCTGGATGAAGACGCTTATAGAGAAGCACATCTCTCCCAACTAGAAAGTCTAGATGAAGCTAGGTTAGATGCTGAACAACGGCATAGAGTCTATGCTGACCGGATGTGCCGGCAGTATAACAAGAAGGTCTATGAATGAGACATATATGAAGGTGATCTAGTTCTAAGGCTAGATAGTCGGATCGATAAAAAGACCGGCGAAGGAAGGAAGTTCTGGCCCAAATGGTTGGGCCCATACCGAGTCACGAGAGACTATGGAAATGGTGCATATCTCTTATGTACACTAGAAGGTGAGGAATTTGGTGAAACAGTCAATTCCCTACACCTTAAACGATTCTATGCATAAGCGGCCAACATTATTTGTATAATTATATCTACATTGCATCTTCATATAATTAGGTTCATTTTGTTCACTTGTTTCGTACAATTTTGTGATCAAGGAATTTATTCTTAAAAGCAATTCATTACAAATTTCTGATGGTATTGGCATAAACACTCTAATCATACTTCTCCATTTCCATGATATCATCAACTGTTTCAGAATCATTTCATCACATAAAGCTAGATATGACAAAGTCTTAATGGTAACCATACCAAGGTCTGCATGCTTGTTCTCACTTTTGGTTTCTTCTTAGGATAGGTGTCTTGCCTATGGTCTGTTCTAGAAGCTTCATCGTGTCACATCTATCCCGTATGTATATCTCTTTGGAAGTAAGAGCATGCTGACATTTTGCTCAAATAAATGAGTCAAGTATAGATCAAACAGAAAATTTTAATTTTACACATTTCCTTGCCCTACCAACCTTTGGTGATGAGCTTGTGTCTCTTACTAGTGACGTAAGGTTGGGAAAGGATGGAAATGCCCTTACTCGCCTATGCCTTGTCCATGGTGATAAGCCCATACTTCTTACTAGTAGCATGGGGCAAGGTGTAGGGGGTCCTCTTGACAAATAAACGTTAAAGGTCATAAGCAAACAATTCAAATCTTGAAATCCTTGAGTCAAAAACAAATGAATCAAATGTCCAAAATTCCAAGAGGATTCAAAACCCTGAAACCCAGATTTTGTCTACCATGTGGCCATCTACGGATCTAAGTCTAGATAAACCACAAAGCAAGTTGCATCCCAAACTATGGAGTCACTCGAGTAGAGTAGGCTTGTAGCATCCTAATTTGGTTCCACCAAAGCTTTGTCTATCTTTCATCACTATCATTTCAACACATTTCATAACTTGTGCCCTTTCTAGCTCTCGGTGATAAGCCCTCGCATCTTACTAGTTGCTGTGGAGTTAGGAGTGGGGCAAGTTTATCTGCTCATCATACCGGTTTATCATCATACTTTGTCAAAACAAATATGAAGTACCAAGAATTGCTTATAGAAGACTAAAATTCAAAATCACATTGTGTCTACATTATCACATATCAGCATCATGAAATACAAAAAGAAAGTAAACATTTATATCATTTGTTCTCCATTGCATACATTCTAAAAAGCATATAAACATAACATCATAGTTTACATGAGGAAACGGAAACAAAGTCATAGATACCAAGAGTCTGATCCAAAAGAAGTATATATATATATATATATATATATATATATATATATATATATATAAATGGTCAAAATTCCTGTACAATGCCATCATGCGCTAAGCATGGTCAAAATGCTCAAAGAGCCTAGGAAATATAAAATACATAATACAAATAGTCCAAAAAAGCCAAGTGGCTTCTCAACCCCTATGAGATCCCTCTGAGGGTGCACGCCCATGCCTAGGACTCCGGCTACGCCGGTGCTCTGAGTGCACGGAGGGCTCACGATCCCGAGGGGCAGCTGCGGTCTCGCCATGAGAATGACTCCTCATCAGGTGCTCTGCTGTCCTATACCCTGCCAACTCAGTACGGAGGGTAGATACCATCCTGGCCACATGCCAGACAGGGGCAAAGATGTTGGTATGTCTGCCAGCTACTGAAGGCTCCCCTGCATCCATAGACATCTCTACATGGGTCTTCTCCATAGGGATCATCAGGGTATCGGTGCATACCCTACGAATCAGGTCTCGCCACTCATCGGGGGTCTCTGTAAACAAAGGAGAAAACAAATTAGAAATAATCAAGAGATAAAAATAGATGTAAACAAAGGGAGAGATAGCAATTAAGGAAATCCTAACTCAAAGAAAACATTACAAAGAAGGAAGATAACTCACTCAGATCACCAGGCCTCCAAGATGGATCTCTAGGGTTAGCACCTGCCACAGATGCCACCGCTAACTGAGGTACTCCTCTTGTGGCTAGAGCAATGTAGCATCCTGCTATGGACTCATCCTCCCCACCAAGGCCCTGGGAGAGTGGCTCCTCTGAAACTAGAGTCACCCTCTCCGCGCTCTGCTCCGCCCTCTCTGCCTGTAAAATATCCTGAGTGTCATGCCACTCAGGATCGTTGTCCTCCTCTCCACCTGACTTGCTAGCCTCAGCCTTGGTCTCCTCCTCCATCTCTCCCCTGTGAACTCCTCAGACTCAGAGTCTATGTCAATGGGGTCGTCACTGCTGTGAGCGGGACCAGGCGGCAATCTGAAGTAAGGGTGCCTGAGGAGCACCGGCTCTCCCTCGAGCACGTACTACCCGCCTAGCCGCAATAGGAACACCAGGAGTAACAACTGTCCAACCCCGGCCTCTAGGACCTCCCCTGGCCTCTCGAACTGATCTATATACTGGCACCACTGGGGGAAGCATACCCATGTAGGGTAGGCCAAACTACTGAGGAACTCGGCCAAAAGGATGTATCTCCACCCTCCCTACCCTGTCAACAAGCTACCCTGTGGTGGAGTAGGAAATCAAAGTAAGGGCCTCCTCACCCCATAAACCTGCCATGGCCTGATATGGTGTGGCCTCCATGTCATCAGTGGTCAGGGAAGCAACTGGCTGGTGAGGTGCTCTGAGCACCGACATGTCTGTCCATCTAGCTTCCCTCACAGCTCTGGGATCTGCCACCTCTACACCTCTGCCATAGGGGATGAAGCACTCATAAACCCAGCTCATAACCAGGGTCAGGTGGCTCAAAGACTGCCCCTGTAAATGGACCACCCTGTACAAATCATGGTAGGTAGTCCCAAGTATGTCGGCTCCCCAGGCGTAAATCCGGCCATGTCCCTCAATCTGTGCAATGATGGGGGACCAGCAATATAATAGAGTGTCTCCTCCCTTGTCCCCGATCAATCTCGAGGCAAGGATCCCCATAATGGCTTGACGAATCAAGGGGATGGGCAGGCTAGGAATAGATCGGACCCTCACCCCCTTCTTCGAACCAGTGGAGATAACTGCATCTCCCATGTAAGAGGCCCACTGCGCTATCTGAGCCCGTGAACCTGCTGTCTCAAGGGTAAGTCATCTCCCAATGATCGGGACCCCCAGGATACGGTAAACATCCTCCAAAGTAATGGTCCACTCACCTCGGACCCCTGGTAATTGGAAGGTGTTCCGATCAGCATCCCAATATGAAAATAAGTCACAAAGTATGTGACTGGACGGTGCAACATGTGGAACCCATGATATACGTAGTATACCGGCCCTCTGAAGAGTGTCCACCTCATCCTGTGAAAGGGCATCTAATACTGCTGGGAGCCAGTCACACTCTCTCTCTCGGCTCCATCGAATGTACTCCTCCCTCACCTGCATACACCCAAAAACACACAAAATAGAGCAAGTTAGCATCCAAATGACATTTGAAAAATCATGAAAACACATAAAGATGCTAAAAATGCAAAAACAATTTCAAACAAGTGTTCTTTTGGCATTCTTTGAAGAACCGCCACCCTGAGCAGGGCGGCGGTTTCGCAACCGCCTCCTTAAAGGTGGTGGTCTTGTAACCACCACCCTGAATAGGGCGGCGGTCGTGTAACCGCGCCCTACCCAGGGCGGCGGTCATGTCCTGAAAACCCACACGGGTTTTGTACCCTAAAAATGCCTAAAATGCAAAAAAGGGACTATTTTAACTAAAACAAAGCCTACCCAGTAGGCGCCCCCCCTAGATAGACCTTTTAAAACTAACATTTTCAAAAATAACCCCCCCACGACAAAGATTTTAGCATTTTAAAATTTTGGGGGTAAAAACGGTAAATTGAGAAAAACTAACATGTGATCTCACGGGTCGGTGTTCTGCTCGTGGAGGCATGATCACGATCTCGTCATGAACATTTTGACTATACTCTCGTAAGAAACCGTCACCGTGGGTCCCAGAGCTCAAAATCAACCAAATCAACACGCGCAAATGAATAGGAAAATGGGCCCACTTTTACATATATAGCAACCTGACTTGTTTTGAATCCCCTTTTCACAGGTTTGGAGCGCCGACGGAGGTAAGTTCTTATCCCCACACAAATGGTATGTCCTCATTTCATATTATTTTAGTATTTATTTTCTGATCTATTTTGTCTATCTGCACTTGATTCCTCTTTTCATTTTGCAGGTGGCGGGAATTTCAGATGGCGTCATTTCGACACACAGACGTATCAGGTATAACTTCCAACTTCCCATTTCGGGACCACCATACTCGGACCCACCGTTTTACACCTCTTCATGGCTAAAATGCTTCTCCGAGGGGGCAATATGTACGTACCCAAAATTGTAGGGTACTTCACTGTCGGAACAACGTAACACGTGCCCCAATGATGATACAGGTCTCCTCGCAAGGTGTTCAGGATCCAGAAAAGCTCCCCAAGTGTGCGTTAACATCCCACATGCCCCGCTTAGCCCCTACATGCTTTTTGTTCTCTTTTCCCCTCTTTTCTTTGCATTTTCTCTCTTCAGTTATGAAACTGCCGCCCTGACTGGGTGGCGGTCTCGTGACCGCTGCCTAGACAGGGCAGTCTCATGACCGTCGCTCAGGTCCTGTAACCACCACCCTGCTCAGGGTGGCGGTCCTTCACACATTTTCCAGAATTCTCTTTTAATGTGACTCATGTAAAAATTTCAACGTTTACCAGCTTTTTCACCGCCTTTGGCTTGCATTAATGATTCTGGTTCCCTGGAATAGTGTTTTGGCATTGTTTATGGTTTAAGAGATCAATTTGGTTTTTACCTTTGGGTAAATGCAAATGCTATAAATAGTTGGCTTGTGCTCAAGCAAATGGCCCCTCAAATTTTCCTCTCAATTTCTCATTTCGATAGCTTAGTCTTCCATTTTGTCTAGGATTCATAGTTTTGTTCATTACATGCTTAGTTAGTGTTATTTTGCTATTAGAAAGCCACATATCCATCTTGTGCAAGTGTTGTCATTACTTTATGCAATCCATTAAGGTAGAACAATTTAATTTTTAGTAGGAAGCCATTAAAGTTGTAGGTTTTACTCATCAAATAGGATAGTTTCAGGTTCTGGACATTTTATGTTGCATGACTCGCAATAAATCCCGCTAGGAATTGCATAAGCCAAGCTCTGTACTCTTGCGCTATCCCTCTCCTACTCGCATTGTATTCAGTCTGTATCCTAAGCTGCCTTTGTTCCAAATATCTACTTTTTTTATGCTAGCATTACACGCTTTTCTGGATCCACGTGAGCATGAAGGAATGAGGAGATCACACTGAGGGGACAAAACCACACACACCATCGGATTCACCACTGTTATGCAAAATCTAGGTTCTAGCTTTCAAAGTTCTAGTTAGAAGCATATCAAATAGAGTAGTCAATCATCTTATTTCAGCTAATTTTACTTTTGATATTGCCAGGGAAGCTGTGGGGATTGATAGTTTCTGAGAAACTATGATTCACTCCTCACTTCTGAGGTAGGATCGAGAGTCTTTCAAATAGATTAGATCAGTTATTTCACTATTTAGAATAGATTCACAACTGCACAGGCAAGTAGATATACTCGGTTGCTTTGTTTGTTTTAAATTCATTATTAGTTTAGTTGTCAATTTTAGATATATTAAAAAAATTGCTCTTTCAATTTTGTTCAAATAGTTATTCATAAAAACCCAAAAATAGAGAAGTTATATATGCTATAGATATACTTCACATAGTTAATTTTACGTTGCTTGCAGTTAGATTTACAATTTGTTGCTTTTGTATGACAATCACGGGACCTAGGGAACCTAGAGAATACATATTCGAGCCAATCGTGCCTCAACCCAATCTCGTCACAGCAATAACCGACATAGACCAGAATCTTAGAATCCAAGTTTTCCAAACAACAACAGATTTGCAACAGATCAGCTCACAAGTTGAGCGGGTTAAACATAGAAGATGACCAAGCACATACGTTTTGGTCAAATCAGCCAAACTACAAATTATCCTAGATAAATATCCACATGACTGTAGAAGGGTTTGAAAGAGAGAAAACATTCGGTTGTGATCCTTTGGTCCCACATCTAGACACAGGAGATACTCTCACAGACATAGATACTAGCTTAAGAATTCAGGTTGCACGAACGCCTGTGAGATACTCTGAGAAGATCACACAACTATTAATTCTGAATATAGAGGCCGAGAAAGCATATGACTATTGGGTACTAGGGATTAGGGACTGATTCCCACGCATGACCATAGCAGGTCCACAACAACCACGAGTCTATGGTTGTGACCCACAAATACCACAACCCAATGAATCCACAGGTAAATCAGACATTGATGTTGGCTTATGCACATTAGTATTTAGATCTACTCCACTTCCACCTATCATCATCACACAATTATCCTTGTTAGACGTAGCAGCTAATAAAGCTAAGAAGTTCTGGACTAGGACCAGATAATCACCCGTAGAATCAACTATACCCATCATCCACCCTATGACCCTATCTGGAGACATACATGAAACTATCCTAGGTCATTTTCCACGTATCCCACAACCCATAGACCGAATCACACCAGAGCTCAATATTGATTAGAGCCTTCAAGCAGTCATCCTTGCCGATCGATCTATCACACCAGTTCAGGTTAGGAGGGCCTTCTTTACCTTAGATTCATAGTTTCCACTAGTGCGCGTCGAAGACATAAGATTACCTAACTAATTTTTCTACATCCCACACGTATTCCATCCCCACTGGCTGTCTTGGCACGACCTCGGGAGGTCGGGTGCGAGGAAGAGTTACTTGTAGATTCCCACGCTCGCTTGTCACTTTTCCATCGTACAGTTGTTGTTTTTCGTGTGCAAATACAAAAAATTGTTCTGTAAATTTTTTGTAGGAAGATAATAATATAATATTGTTTCTTCTAAATACAAGTGTGTATCCATGGGATCATTGACTAAGCTATCCTTCAATTGGACTAGTTTTATTAGTGCAATGATTTCAAACATTGATTTTACTTCCAGAAGTGTATACTTAAGAAAGATATGGTATGACATGTAATTTTTTTCGTCTTCTATGAGAAGTTGTATTTATTTTAGGCATATCACTTCTTTTTAAACATTATATTCTCGGCATTATGCAACTATAAGCTTCGATTTCTATTTCAACCCCATTTAATTTTCTAATGGGCATTGACGTATGTTTCTTTTTTACATGTTTTATTTGCATACTGACATGGACAACACAATTTTGTATGCATATGTTTCAGTTATTGCACTGTTGTTTTTTCTTCCTCTGTTCATTCTTGTAAGTTCCTCGTATTCTTGACTCCATGGTGTTTATGCGTAATATTCAAAGCAATCCTGTGGCATTAAATCAAGTTTTCAGGGAGAAATTATTAGAGTTTGAAATCAGAACTTTGATAAACTTAATACCATATTTAAGGTTCATGCTTCACCTGTTGGCATCTTCTGTGGCAGAATCATCCAATCGTGTTACATTCCGCCTATAAGTAGAGGTGCCCCATGAAAGCTGCATTAGCATTCATGTAACTTTTAAGACTATATAATTTTTTATAATCTGAAAGCATGAAAATGGCTTTATTCAAATAATGTTAATATGTTTTAAATGCTTCAAAGGTTGTATTGAGTGTCAATAATTGATAATATTTGAGCAAGTCATTTGATCCTTATTATTAATCCATATTTTCCATGAAAATCACCAAATGGAACAGATGTTCTCATAGGTCATTCATGCACAAACTCTTTTGTGGCCCACATGCAATATGCTACTAGCATACCTATTGTTTCGATGAATCTATAATAAGATGGGCATACTAATTGGCTAAAATTTTGATAGGCCTATCAACCTTTTCCTTATGTGTGGGACATTTTTTTTTGGCCTATCTCAGTAGTTATTGTTAATCTATATAAAATATGGTGCTGATAGGTAGCATTCTTACAACAGATTAAAGCACCTATTCCTATTTATGTCACTTTAATTCAAAATAGGTACAAGTTTCGACAATGACTACATGGGTAATAGATTTTACATAAATTCATCTATAGATAAGCATACTAGTTGATAAAATGCCATAAGTCTATCAACTCTCTTTGTTAATAACATGGAATGATTTATGTAACTTGCAATAATATCAAAAATTTACCACATAATCTACTGGAGAAATCCAACTGTCACCCAAAACTGAACACCTGGACAGAGAAAACAAAAGTTCAACCAGATTTAAAATGCAGACCTTAGTCATGATGTAGTATTTATATAGGGATTTTTTTTTATGCTGTACATAAGTTTTTAAGTTGACAAATCTTTTGTTTGGAAATGTATATAACCAAAATGAATTGTAGGTTGTAGTATAGAGAAATTTTTCATTACCAATTAGGACCTTTCTAAGTATTCTGGATAATGAATTTTCACTTTGGAAGTCAATCTAGTAGCTTAAACTCTCAATGAATTGGTCGCTGGCTGAATCCAAATTCTAAAGGTCAGTGTAGTGCATTAGCTATCATGGGTTTACCTCCATGAGGTGTAACATTCTATGTCTCCTGCAGTATTTGCTTTGCTTAAAGCAAGGCCTATCATACTGGCATGTGGTTCCTCCATATGATTCCCCAACTATTTAAATAGAGGGTTCTTTTGTAGAGTGTTGATTTCCACTATAAAATTGGTTTAAGTTCTGGGCAACCCTAACATTGGTCACCTGTAGGAGCTATCTGTTTATCTGTCTTTGCTTGCCACTAGTATTATTCTTCTAAATAGCTAAAACCTGCACAGTTATCCAATATTTAGACTACATAAATAATAAAATTTCAAAGAGTAACTCCAATATAATACACGGACATAATTATATGGTGTTTCATCACTGAAAAGATTCCAAAAAAAAATCAATAATAAATTGCCACTTTAATATTACCTATACCAGCAGGGCTATCCTGTGCAGAGACATAGGATATTTCACCATGATTGCATCATCAAAGCATAACGGTACGATGTACCCATGAACTTATTCCAAATATAATCCAACAGTCCTTCCTCCATACCTTTCAAGCTTCAACTCTAAATATTTCCTAAACTAGTCTAAACTGAATCTGGAGAATATAGGAAACATAATCACCACAAATAGCAGATGAGCCTTCTGCAAATTAATGTTAAAGTTTCTAGGCTTCAGATTCATCCGTCCTAAGGGACCAATTTCCAAGGAAATTCCCAAGTCCCAACCCCAGAAGCTCCCTGCATTAAAATCATCACTTGGGTCATAAAGATACATGAGCTTCCAAAAAAATTTAATAAATTAATGACAAAGAAGAGTTATGGTAGCCTTAACCGGTCCCCCTTGCAACCACAAAATGATTAGAGGCCAATTATTATCCGCTGTCAATAAAAGATGGACCCTGTAATTTGGAGCAAGCCACCAGAAAATATAGTGCCTCTGAAAATAGATGATTCACAAGGGTGTCAAGTCAAATCATGCGAAAAAAAGTCAAGTGTTGCATGTCCCATGAATTGGTCTAGTTATGAAGCCGATTAAAATTTTTGGTGGTCATGTTTTGGTGTAAAATTCAAGTTGAATTTTCCTAAGGTATTTTGATTTTAGAGTGATGAGTCATAGAATCACCTTAGATGTCATGTAAAACTATTTTTGATTTTTTATTGAATATAGAGATAGATCCCAATAATAAATCAGCAAAACTAAATAAATCACCTAGATCAAAAAATTTGAAAAGTAAAACAATAATAAACTTGAAAATTCTTACTTGGTCTAACTTCAACACTAGACCCCACTCTTCAGATCCATCAGAGGTTCCTGATCTTACACCTATTCAACGCACAAGCTGGAGCATTACTAATTCCATTTGCACAATACCATTTATTTGGGAGCATATTATCCAAGACCACTAACTTCTTGGACATGACTTGAGAGTCGACTCTTGATTTATTAAAGTGCATGATCTTTGATAAAAAATTCTGAAATCAAAACAAGTCAGTCTTGACTAAGTGAAAACTGCATGGCATACTTCATGATTTATTTAAATGCATATGGGTGCCTTGTTAAGCATATTAAACATTGTTCATCATATTATCATGGCGGAATTATCAAGTTGTTCTAAGATTATTGAACGGATTTGGTACCTGGGTCTTTTCGCCACAAATTAAGTTGATGAAAAACTCCAAACACTAGAAGTTATGTAGCTAGGTTCCTGTGGATCTCATATTACTAGCAATGACGATGACTTGCAAACTACGCCAAAGAGGATAAAATGACCTAATTAAAAAATCAGTTGTAATTAATTAAAAAGATATAACAGAACTTATGGAGGATTTATATGTAGTTTTGGTAGTAATGGAATCTAAAGCGTCATATACATATTATAAATGATCCCTCCACAAATTCCGGCCATTATCATCTGCACCATTCATATACCTGGCAATGAAGAATCTAAAAATGACATGTTGTGAGGGCATGCAAAAATTTGAACATTGAATATCCAGTGGTTTCTAGAAATGAGAGTTTTACAAAATAGAGGCTGGAGATAATGGTTATCTCAATTATGGTGAGAGATTAGATAAATTGTAAACACAATAATAAAAACACTGCTAATAATATTCAATTTGATGTATGTATATTGAATTCACATAATCATTGGAGCCTACATAAACAAGAACAAATGGCACACATATAATGGAGGAGTTACATAGTCTCTAGCTTGAATCATCCATATAATCTGAATCCAATGTCTATACTGATATGGCCGCAAATAGATCTCTACTCTCTAGTCACTGAAAAAAGAATGTATACGATAAATATATTGCAATCACTATGATGAAAGAGATAAATCTCAATCATTGATATATATAAACACACATTGATCAAAATATCAAATCTCGATCATATATATATTTTATCATGTGTGTTTAGTACATATTAATGAATTGAGATTTATCTTTTATTCAATCATTCTCAATATATGGGACCATATACATCACTTGAACGATCACAAGTTAGAGAAGTAGAGCACTTGTATTTGCATCAACACCATAGAGATATGCTTATGGATTTGTCCACCTCAATACAAGTTCTAATGGATACTTGTAATACAAATATGAGTACCTAGCAATCATGGTAATCCATGAGACCACGATGATCTTCGATCTAAAGATTTTAATCTAGATTTACGTGAATATTGTAAGGTTCCATATTGTTCATGCTCGTTTAAAGTGCCACTTCTAGAGCACACTTTGCGATTTTCTAAATATCCAAGTTCCTAGTGCAAGTTAGGAGGATTCTAGAAAAGGTTTTTGAGCCTTGATTTACACCTCCCAATTTCATTTAGTTGAAAAACTCACATACCCTCAGTTATTTGCCTTATGGCTCTTTGCATACATATCTTCTTGATATATGTATCTACAATATTGAGGAAAACAAAGTATCAAGGACCTTTATCAACATGGTTTGGGTGGGTAGTGTCTACTAACTAACACTACTACATAAAATGCTCATAAGCACCATATTCTAGGGTCAAAATCACAATCACAAAGGCGATTTTTTGTGTGCATGTTTCCCATACGTTATCACAAGCTTAAAAGTGGTATTTTTTGTTTATACAAAACATTCTACCATCTGTTGCATCCTAACTTAGGAATTATAATTTTCCACACATCCTAATTATATCATATAAAGATACTGCTAAACTAACTCATAATATCAAACATCATCCTTCTCTTACCATATTTTAGAGAGTTCAATAGTGATTTTTGAACATTTAACTATCATTTACAACTTTATACATTGTTTTCACAATATTCCATACAAGAGCTCCAACCAAGGCAATTGGGTGTCAATTAAGTCAATGATATCTTATTAGAGTTACATCATATTTTATATCCAAAGTATGAGATAACATGACTGTCTCAAGTGTAGTCATTTTTATACCCTTAGATTAATAGTAAAATCCCATGCGCGATGGCCTATCACCCAACGGGCATTGGGTGCTCACCCGAGGCACGTGTGGACGCCAAGTCTCTCCATTGTGTGAGTCTTGTGAGAATACATCATCTTATGACAGATATTCAAGTGCAAAAGAATAGAAAAGAACCGTGCATCATTCTGAGAACCTAGGACGAGTTGTTATCTCATTGCATCCATAAAATAAAAATAACAACATATAGAATTGATTTATACACAAAGGAAATGCATTAAACTTATGCTCATGAAAACATAAATGCTTAGAACAGAACCTTCTATTCATATGTTCAGTAACCACATTACATTCCTTGAGGTCATAACAGACCCGTATAACAATGCAGAGCAAGCTCATGCATCAAAACTAAACCATGGGCTTCACATTACAAGGGTAAACACACACCCATCCCTATGAATATGTCATCACTCCTATATTCTTACTAATCCCATCCCAAAGAATCCTACATAGTATCTCTATAGAGCTTTGCCTCTCTTCCACCACCTCTGCTCTCTCGGGATGATTCCTTGTATATATCTATATCTCCTCTTCTATCCACACACCTCTATATATAGCTTTTTTGCCTTTACTGCCATGCCTTCTGAGGTAACAGATCGGCTACCAAGTGTCCAAGTGGTCCTCCAATGGAGCATGCATCCTTTGATTTGAGCTCTCCAATTTGTGCAATGATATTCTTCTGGAACCTTCCATTGCATTCATGGAATATTCCCTTTTTGATCCTATAGTCACCAGGCTGGAACCTTATCCACTCCGCATGCTAGATGGGTCACATTTTTCTCGTGTGTTGCTTAGGACACCGAATATGGCTAAGTATCGAAACTTGGGAATATCATTACTTGCATTATTTTTTTTATTGTATTGACGATTTTAACCACACTCATTTATTGAACACAAATCCCTCGTCATGCCCACTTATCGACATTTCCGTTGCACACTTATGGTGCAATTGCTAGTTATTTAACAAATGTTTTCAAAGCAATATTTATTGAACACAAATCCCTCGTCATGCCCACATATTGACATTTCCGTTGCACACTTATGGTGCAATTGCTAGTCATTTAACAAATGTTTTCGAAACAATATTTATGTACACATATGACAAATTTGACACATTACTAGAGGAATTGATAATGAAGCAGAGGTGATTAACGACGGTGAAAGAGCTACTTAACAAACATTTGTTTGTATTGTTTCACTAAAATGAGGGACCCACATGACATGCCATTGAAAACTTGAACACATTAGTTAGATAAGCTTTTTCATATGTGACTGAGGGAAAAATGAATGATTGGTTAGAAAAATATGTTTTTAAAAAATAAAAATAATAACATATATAATTATTTAATTCTTGAAAACTTTGGTATATATTTATTGATCAAATTCAGAGGTGTTTGAATTAACTTGTGTATCTACAACTAAATGTGGGCAATATGTATCGAAATTTGTTGTCAGCATTATAATGTGTTGAAATTGTATCTATAATTTTTTTTGTCTATTACTTCAATGTTTATAATATTGGCAATGCATTAATCCTAAAAAGTTACATAGTAAATATTCAACAAACATTATATTAAATTGGACACTCATTCACATCAATTATTGATATCTATTTTGTAAAGATGTATTTAGGAATTAATTTTAATCTAACTATTAGTGGTGCACATGACTCGACGTGGCTAAGAAAATCCAACTGCAACAAAAATCAAAATTATTAAAAGAGAAATAAAGGCATGAAAGTCCATGTCTGATTTTAAATTTCTTAAATTTTGTATTTTTAATACCTTTATGGCAATATTAGATGTTTTTAATAGCACTGATAGATGTTACCCAAGTAGATGAAGGGTGGTTATGTTTGACATGTGGTAGACCATCGGATGACTAAAGTCATATTTAAAGGGTTGTTGACACATGGTTTAATGTAGACCATCCATGCATTTAGGGCTAGGAAACCATTGTCACTCAAAAATTGGTACACCACCATTGGTTTTATGTGGTGACAGGTGTTTAGTTTGTTTTGCCATTTGCTCATCCCTCTCCTCTCTATTGAAGACCATCTTTTTATTTTTCTGTGTTTTGCATTTTATGTTTTTTGTCTAGGAAATGACATGGCTAATGTTTGTTACGGTGCTATGTATTTTTACAATGGCCCTAGTTATATAGGGTTCTAGCTAGACCTACAATCACACTAAGCTCTATGGAGGCGACAATACATCAGGAACAATGGGTGATCGCTCTAATTATTTCTCACAATGCAACGAGTTTCAATATTGTGGTGCATTGCCACAGAGGGCTCTACATCACGACGATGGATAATATTTTGAAGTGGGGTATGACAACATGACCAATGTTCCTGTGGTTGTTGGTAATGTTCCATGCCAATAGTTGGTGTTTCCCTTAGACACTAGCCACTATGGGAGACACTAATATCCGCCTCATGAAATTAGACGCTAAGGTAGTGTTCAATGCCCTTGCATATCACAAGGGAACACATATGTGCATGGTGTATGTGGTGCTGAGAATGATGGTGAACGTGCACCTATTGAAGTGGAAGCCCATGGTAGTCAGGGTGGAGATTTTGGCTGTTGGCACTCCTTTGCTCGCCGCAGTCTTGTGGAAATTGGAAGATATGGGATTTTTCGTTACACATGGTTGTGCCCTTACAAAGAAGACAAAACTGATGGCTTTTTGCACTTGGAAGGCTAAAAGGGACAAGCTTTTGACCAAGGCGAGGGCTTGGCTGAAGGCTTGACAGGGGGCGAGGAACGTAAGCTTGAAAAAGTTAACCTAGAACAAAATTATACTGAAATGAAAATGTTAAAATGGGAAATATACTTTTTAAATTAAATTTATTTCACTTCTGGACTTTAAAGATTGCTTTTTAATTGTTAGGTGTACATATATTTAGACAACATCATGAAAAACACATGGACTTCAAGAGACAAATAAAGAGAGATTTGAGATATTAGAAAGCTTTCAATTGGGTTGACCATTTGCTGTGGATTCCCATGTGAACCCCCTTAAAATCCACTTGTGTAATGCTCACCTTGCACCATGCGTGAGAGGCTCCATTGGAAATATAATTAACCAAAGGCTCCTGGAGTCTTTTGTGTTCTCTATATAAGATATGGACTGTAGCTCTTAACGTCAAAAACTTCTTCCATATATCCTTCATGTAGTCTGTATCCCTTTTCTCCTTTGAACCATTCGCACAAATGACAATCAATCCATACGTGACTTAGAAGAAGAAAGAAGAGGATCGTAGATGTTAAATGAGGGATTTGAATTGTTGGGGGCTTTCAAATGAACTAACCATCTCCCTTGATTTTGTTACTTGTAGTCCCTTCAAATTTGCTTACATTGGACATGTCATGTGCTTAGTCATATCAACGTCTCCATCCCATCGCCTAGATACAATTACTCCAACTAATTTATATCGAAACTAATTTTTTCATATAGACTTATCCTAAAAATCCACCCAAATACATAACACGTCAAAAATCTCAAAGATCCTTTTAAAATAACCCAAGGTCTCTCCAAATTTATTTTAGTGCTGCCTATGTGGCCCAATAACTATACATCTAGACTATTAAATTCACTAGAAATATTAGTGACATGACGACACACATTCCCAAAAATATACCTATACATTTCGTCACATCACAAACAAGGGAGAAAAGTGCCCCTTAAAACACTCGCTCGACACATTGACCAAAACAAACCATGCGGTCACGCGTGATTGCCAAGGGCAGGGGGGGCCTATGCGTGGCACAATTTAGGCCGTCCATTCGCTTTGATGCACGGCCAGATTTTAATCCACACATAAAAGTAGTGAAGTCAAAGTGGGTGCCAGGCCCGAAGAAGCCGAGGCATAATCACAGCGTGGTTGCATTGCTCGCTTGTGGGTTGTGCTTGCGCTTTTCATGCTTTCCAGAGCAAAATAACCAACGAAGGCGAGATCAGCTTTCTATCTACCGAATGTGGTACATTTCTAACACACTTTTCTTTTAATTTGCACGTTTGGGTCTCTAGGAGCTCCACGGAGGAGAAGCTGTAGATCTGAAATGCCGTTTTGGCCATTTGGGCTAAGTCACAGACTGCTTAGAAATTGTGGGTTCTTCTTATTTTCTCAAATGGATGTCTGTAGATGCTATAATTGTATGTGTAATGTCTGAGTGGGTGTTTATATCTTGTGTATAAGAGCTTTTGGGTGTGCTGCTTGCAGTTGATAATGGTCATATGGGGTACCCAAAACTGCAAAAGTGGTTTCTGTCAGTTGTTCTTAATGCGGTGGCATATTCCTTGTTGAAGATTTTAGTTGAGCTCAATTTTATGAGCTCCACATTGATATTTATCATACTGATTTTAGTGGAGCTCAATTATAAGAGCAAGGCCCCATGGAGCTCAATTATAAGAGCTTTTTATCCACCTCCCTTCTTCTTAGCTGAAATAGGAAATCCTTATTGCCTTCGGGATGTGAGCTAGATTTCTGAACTGATTTGACACAATTTTGGTTCGTAGAAACAATCATGTATTCACAAATGGGCTCTATTTGGGCGTTTTGTGAAGTCTAAAATTTAAGTTAATTATCAAAATTTAACACGGTATCTTCCCACAGTCAATTTTTTCTCAATAGTATGGACTGTGGAAGCCTTAAAGCTTTTAGTCTAAGCACGTTTAAGCCTGTGATTTAAGATCTCAGTAGTATCCTTCTGCACGACTCTACATTTGATTTAGTTTAGACATTAATGTACACGAGTGGACAACAATGGCCATTGAAACTGAAAATTAGTACATGGCTGCAAAAATACACTATGGGGAGGAACCCTACTTCTTCTTGGCGGAAAGAGTGCAATGGTGCTTTTAGGTGGAGTCTGATAGGCTATGAGTGTTTTAGATGTGCGCTTAAATTTGTATGTATGAGCTGTTCTGTTGAACTTTGAGCTCCCTCGTCTCATTCTGCCCCCCTGACATTTCTACAATATTTTTGATATTCTGATTTGTATCAATTAGTAGAACATCTCGTGCAACAATAAATGACACCTACCATATTTTTATTTGAACTACACTTACTGAACAGATCTAGAATACCTAGGTAGTGATGATAGTCGAAGTGTGTTTCCATGATGCACTATAAATAGCCATTTGTGTAGCTTATGATCGGGCACTATCAAAGCTTGGTTTGCGTGATGTCGCAAGACATTTAAAACGAGTTTGAGCACATGAAATCTAAATAAAAGTGATGAATGAATGCCTTAAATAACATCCACAAGACCAAGTAGTCTTGGGACCAAAGAATAGTAAAAAATATTCTTTGTGCAGAAACATCTTTTTAAGCGAAGTTGCCCAAACTATGTTTGTGTGAAATGCATTTCCTTTGTAATCTTGGATCGTGTGCTATGAATCTGTTATTTTTGCCAATATTTCCTCTTCAAACAGGATAGTCAAGGGGTCCACTTTCAAGATGTTGGTTTACATGATTCTGATGTCCTTGTAAACCGTACACTCCATGATGTAGTGGCATTTTGTCTCCATCCCAAAGTACAAAAACGACACATTTTATCTGCCCTATCTTCTTTAGGTGTTGTTGCCCACATGCCAGTCTTGCACCCAAGACGGGTAGTCCTTAGCTGAGCTATCAACATTTTTCCCTTCCATTTTATTTCCGCTTCCATATATGCTTTACATTCATGGTCACAAGTAGGATTTAATTCTTTGACATAGTGTTCTCTCTTTTGCCCAAGCTGCTTTGTCCACATGGTTGCCTTGAGTTTTCCTCTCACATACCTTTTTGTTGCCTCATTGGTGTTGGGACACTCTTGCATGCTAATGTCCCATATACACATCCACTTAATATTTTGTTTTATCCACGTGTTCTTTCTTCTGCCTAAGTTTTCCTTCGCTACCATTTTGGGCCAGCGGTGAGACTCCATGCTCTTTGTTCTCTTTAGGTAACTTAGCATCTGGAACAAAGCCGATGTCTCCAACAAGGAAAGTTTTGCTTCAGCTAACAAGATCTTATGTTTTAGTTTCGAAACTGCTTGTGATTAGATGCTTTCAGATCCTCTCAATTTGTTTCCATTTCGGTTTTGACATGTTGCTGCCCCAAATTTCACACCCATAGAACACCACCGGTGTTACAAGCAACCCAAACAATGTCCTCTTGGTCTTCCAATCCCATAATTCTACATTTCTGCATCTATTTTCTAGCAGGTATAAAGCCTTCCAATTCCCTTGTATTTTTTCTGTCCAACACATCTCCCGACTAAGTTTGTTGTGGAAATCAAGACCAAGGTATCTATATTCATCCACCACTTGTAAAGGCTTCCTTAAAATATGAAATTTATTCCCTTCTTTTTTCTTCATAAGGTAATGATCTTTGCCTTTGAATTATTTTGTGCTCACTTCCATCCCTGCCTTTATGGAAAAAAAATCTAGATCTCTCTCAAGTGCTCTCTCAAGCTACATGTTACATGTTTTTTCCATTAAGATATAAGGCATTTGCATATAGGAGCAAATTTACTACATAAATAGCTAAGTGGACACCCCACCACCATGTTTGATTATCCACTTAGGTTTTAACTTGTTTATGTATAACCCAAACAAATAAAGGGTTAGTGGATATTATTAGATAACACCAATGTCGCTCCCAAAACATTTTTATATTCCTTTCCGTGCTTTGATTTTAGCTCAAAAATGGTCATCCTGTATAATTCTAAAATTTCCAATTCTTGTATTTTGTTCTAGTGTTTGCTTCGATGAAGAAATATGAATTCTTTCTTAAAATTAACAAAAGAGACAAAAACAATTCCCCTTGTTTATTCCATACCTTCTCAATCAAATGTCTAAGAGTGATGTGGTGATCAATTGTGGAGTTTTTTAGCCTAAATCTTGTTTTCCCTTTCGCCGTCTTCCCTTTCTTTTATGCCCAATTTCTAATTATGTGCTCTATCACACTCCTATAAGAGTTTTCTGAAAAGAGGATTAATAAATATAGTATGATAATTTGATGGGTTGTTGACATATTTTCTTTGGAAGAGATGTATGACAACGATAGTTGTTCAATATTTTGGAAAATCATTATTAATTACCTCATCGAATATGATTTTGATGTGTGGTGTGAGGGCTTACAAACCCCACCTTTAGATATTCTATTGTTACACATCTATGTCATACATTTTACCCACTGCTAGCTTCTTAATTCTTTTCTTAATATCCTTTGTGAATAAGAGTTTATCCATTGTAGTGTGGGGGGTTGTCTTTATCTTGATCTCAATCATATGGTAACTTTTCATATTCTATCCATTGTGAATCTATAATACTGTTCACTACATGTTTACTATTTTGCTACAATTTTCTCCAAAAGCCTCTATGATTATGTTTTCGATGAGAGATTAATTTTTTCCTCCTTATCCCAATGTACTCTTACTTTTTTATACCTCACTAAATTTTCATAAACCCTTTTTTATTTTCTTTCTCCCTTCATAGTTCTTCATTATTCTGTTCATTTCCTTACTCCTCATCATATTATGGTTTTTTCAGAAAAAATATTTTGTTGCCTCTCTTTGATCTCTATCTCTTGCATGAACTTAGTGCTTTGTGAGTTACAATGTGTTTCTCCTTATTTTTCTTTTGTTTATGCCACATCTTCCATTATCTAATTTTCCTATAATTATTTTTCAAGCATTATTTCCTTTTTATTTGGTGGGCCATATATCAGTGTTGATTGTCTTTGTGCATATCAACTTTACATGTATTGGATTGTGAGCTAATTTCAATTATATAGTGTAGATACTCACTTCCATTATCGTTGATATAATAAAATGTGAATAAATAATATAATCAACCACACTTTGACCATTTCACATTTTACATGTGATGTTTCCTGAATCCAACTGTGTTTTTATGTCATTGTATATGATTAAATTGTAAATGTTACATAACCCCAACAATCCTACTCTAAAATTTGTGACACCTCATTTTCTATATTGTGAGACCCTTTCCTATTTTTTATTATCTTCTTCCTCTAATCACAGTGAGTTATTTCTCACGCAATATTCATGTCATAGGAAAATATCTTGGTTATTTTTTGTTCTTGCATTAACCTCTCCTTAGTAGAATGACCTCCCCTAACATGTTGCAAATTGGTTCCTTTTTTAAATGATGCACATGGATCATCACCATCCAATTTATTTTTCTTATATTATTTTAAACCAAAAGTTGTGAAGTAACAAATAACAAGACTAATTGTTGATTCATTGCTTGTTAACTTCATACATATGTATTGACTATTTGGATCTTCCTTTTCCCTAGTTTTATGAATCTTCCATGCCCTTTCCAATTTCTCTTATTTTATTCCAAATCGTAACCTTCTTATATCCTTCAAAATTTAAACCTTGCATCTATCATCTTCATGTGTTCTTACTAAAGAAATGATGTCTTTTCCCTTTGCTAAGGGTCCCAACACATCACCTCTCCTCCAAGGGCAACCTATACAATTCCAAATTATCATTGTAAGGTGGTCCTAGGGGCATTTCCTTCATATTTATCATGTGACATTTTGTTTTCTAAATAAGTTTTTCGATTATAACACCATTTTCCTCCTTTTCTTGCATTTTTTTGTTATTACTTTCTCTATTTCCTTATTTTTTCTAGTTGTATTGTGGTTGAGTCTTCACTTCTATGCAAAATTGTGTGGCTTTTGAGTAACATCTTTTGTTTCATAATAATATGTTCACTGTTTTCTATGTTTTTCAAGATATTTCTTATATTCATGTTCATTTCTCCCTTTATCATTATTTTGGTTTTGCTTGTCTTGGTGAATATTCCTACCCATTTGAAGTTTGTTTGCTAAAAATTCATTTTATTACCCTGTCAAAATTCTCATCTTCTCCATGCTGATATTTTAACTACTTTTATTATTATATTTACAACTCTTATCATGTATATCTCTTTCTTCCTACATTTTCAATTTGAATTGCTTCTCTATGTGTTCTAATTTGTTTTTTCTATCAGTTATCTTTAACTGCTTGTTCCCAAGACTTCACCTCTTCAATCTATGCTCCCTTGGATTATTTTATTTAACTTCTATGCTTTACTATTGTTCATTTTGATTTCTTTGATATGTGGGATGTATCTCTTTCCTCAACATGCTTCAGACACATTTCCTCTGTGTGGATTGGTTTAACACATATTTTATGGTCATAAGCTCTTGTTGACTTGTGTCCATGGTGCTTTGCAACTTTATTTTTTTTACTTAATCCCTAAGTAACTCGTTTTCTCGGATTAATTTCTAGTTAGTTTTGATGATCTCATGCAGCTATTGTTGTCCTTCAACTTCTCATTCACCTTTAGGGTGCTAAGGATCCCTTTCATATCTCATTAGTTTTTTGGACATAAAAGTTTGATGACCACATAACAGGGTTGATATAGGGCTGTACAAATCTTGACTGTCCCGTTTCTCTTACCTCCAACTCTCTTGGTATTTTATGGTTGTTCCTTATCTTTATTACACTTGATATAATAACTACCCACATGTTTCCTTTATTGTTATTTGACATTAGATTATATTTTCCTTATTTACTGTTGTTTCTTCTGAGAATAAGGTGACTAATTTGAGGAATGAATTTTCTACTGATTGCTTCTATTCCACTCCTTGTCCAAAATAACTCCCCTAGTTATTTTGACAACTTACATCCCCATTCTGGCTCTGAAGTTCAACTTGTTGTAGGTTGCACGCACTTTAGTTTCTCCTCTTGGCACAATTCCTTGGCTGCAATTCCTCGCATGCTTTATCACGCTCCTCCTTTTTGCGCCTTCCATCTTCCCTTCCTTTTCCTCTATCTGTTCCATTTTCCCCTCGTGCCCACTCTCTGTGCATTCCTTCCTCCCAGCAGTTCATGCACCCTTGCATGTGTGTGCCTTGGAATTGCTTTCCCATATTTGGCTAAGTCCTTTGCACATTCCCTGCGCCCCTTTCCTTTCCTGCTGCCACACATCATTTTTTAGATGTTCATGCCCTGCTTGCATACTTGTCTCCTACAAGTATGTATCCATTTCTACCACATGCACATTACTTTTGTGTGCCCTTCCTTCTTTCCTTCATGTGCCTCTCTTCCTTGTGCGTGCGACCTTGCACCTTCTTTTGTGCTAGTTACTGTGCCACGTGGCATATGTTAGACATTGAGTGAGCTACATGCAACCAATCAAAGACATGCCATATGGGAACCAAATCCCTGCAACAAACCACTAAGTGTGACACATGTCCAAAATGACAAATACAAGTGTACAGTTGGCCTCCCTTACAGCCATTCTACGATGCCACATGTCATTTCGTGTCAGGATCTTGTAGACATCAGAAACTCATAAACTTTTGCTCAGGGCTTGGATTAGGGTGCAATTTGTCTTATTTGAAAGCTGCTGACATGGGCTACAATCTAGAATATTCAAATTCAAATGTTCTCAGGGACTGGTAGGTGAGAAGCATGGGAAACAATTTTCAGCCATTAATGCAAACTAACCACCATATTTTATGCAGATCTTGTCTCCTTCCTTTTTCACAAGCTAGATCAGACATGGGGAGGCATATTTTCAACTCTGTAGGTGGATTTGTAGGTATTCAATGTTGTTATTGGTGGTTGAAGATTCAAAATTTGAGTTCCCTCCTCTTTCTCTTCTCTCCTTCTATCTTCATTCTTCTATAAATGTAAGAGCATTTCTCATTGTAAAGGGTTGGAATTCTTTCAGTTTGTATAGGTATTGCCTTGCATTTTGAGTTACAGACCTTTAGATCTAGTCTTTGCATGTGGATATTGGCCTCATACGCCATTGTAATAGACTGTGCATTCCTGGAAGTAATAAAAGCACATTGTTTTGTGACTATTTTCTACCTTAACCATTTTTATTCTTCTTTCTTGCCTTTCCCTTACGTTGTGTGCTTGTTGTTACCTTCTCACACATCCCTTGCATCTCCTTTTCTGATTGTGTCCATGAAAATGATTGTGTGGCTGTGTTCTGGTCTGTGCTATGTGTGTCTAGCCTTCCTCTACACATTTTCCTTCATTTTCACTCAAAGTTGATCATGTTCATCCCCCTTTCTTTTTGGTGCTATCATTTCCCTTAGATTAGTTTTCCCTTTTTGCATATCCTTCTATCCTGGTCCCTTGGCATGTTTAGCTTAGGATTTCCATTTCAGCATTAGGAGTAGCAGTAGCAGTAGAAATAGGTAGAGGAACCGGCCTTCTCCAGAGGTCTGTCTCAAGCATGCAAGGTCCCATAACTTGGAGATAGTCCCATTGTTGCCTCAATGAACCCAGTTCAACCTGATATGGGATGGGTGCAAGTTTGAGCTCCAATAGTTTTTGGCATGCCTGGTGGGATAAACATTGAAATCTTAAATTTCATCATTGCTAAGTTCTGGTGTGTGACTTAGTGATTTCCAGCCTTTGGAGGCTTGTTTTAACACATCTGATGACTCCCAACACTCAGATCTACTGTTTCTAGTAGTCTGTGTGCCTTTCATGAGAAGAGTGCATACCAGACAAAGTGCAAGCAGCTGAAGAGTCTTTGAATACCTCCAGCTATCTCTGAGAAGAACACATAGCAGAACTACTACTGCACGTGCATCTCCATCTCCAGCGTGCATGTGCACTTTCCACTCCACCTCTCGGTAGACCTCCTATGTGAAACCTGTCATGGAGCTCCTCCACCACCTCCAAGAAACTTTTCCAACTTCACTGGCAGAAGTCCTCTTGTTCTCAATGTGCAACATGATATGCCATAGTATGCTCGCACTCAAGAGTATTCCATACTTCACTGGTGAGAATCAAGTCACCCCTGTTGAGCACATCCAGGATGTAGCCAATGTGTGCTCTGTCTATTTGATCACACATGATGATGTAGCAGTTAGGCTACTTGCGGCTTCACTCAAGGGAAAAGTGCTTCAGTGGTACAGAATCCTGAGACCTGCATCTATTACCAGCTGGGATGAGCTTGGAACAACTCTTTGCAACTACTTTGAAGATAAGTTAGATCACCTTGTCTTTGGTGGAGCAACTGACAACAACAAAAAGAGCACCCAATGAGCAGATGACTGATTTTAATATCAGGTTTCAGAAGACTTGGGACATAATCCCTCAAGTGGTAAGGCCTACAACCCAACATGCTTTCCTGTATTATCTAAGGGCTTTGAATAGTGACATCTCAGTCATGATTCAGTCCATGGGAGGTAGAACCTTACCTGTTGCTTACAATATTGCAATAAGGGCAGAAAATAGTCTCATTTAGGAAGGAAAGTTAGCTCCTAGGCCACCCGTGCCCTTATTCCCAGAAATGCCTCACACACCCCAACCTTCTATTGCCCCTATTCCTGAGTAGAGCACTCAACCCTATTGCATCCACATCCTATTCTCCCGTGCAGCAAAAGGAAGATGAAGAAATGAAAGCCCTGATTAGAAACTTGTCCAATAAAGTTATATCTTTAGAGAAGCAACAAGTGCACAAGCCTTCAAAAATAGTTCTAATCAAGGGTATAACCAAAGCCATCAACCCTTTAGAAATCAATATGCAAATCAAGAGATATGGGCAGAACCAACAAAATGATAGATGACATGCTAATGCGCACCTTCCATTGCAAGTATTTCCTCCTGCGCAACCTCTTCCAGTGCCCAGTGCAAGCCAAACACTAGTCCCAGTATATAACAATATGGTGCAAGAGTCAGAATGGTGCTTTCCTTGCAATATGCCTCATAGTTCAGAATCACTGTGCCAATGTTGTGTGCGCACAGGCTTACATGATTCAAGTTGCTTCTATCTGTGAACCTTCCACAAGCGCAAGCGATCCTGAGAATCAAGAAAATCAGAAGTCCTCCTGAGGCCAACCTTATGTTCTTTGGCACTGAAGACTTCTGTGTAATTAATCAAGCTACAGATGACACAAATAGACCATGTGCCCAGGTTGTCTGATAACACAAGGTACAAGAAAAGAATGCTTGAGTCTGGCGCGCAACCTTCAGTTCCTGCAACACAGGTTGATCCTCAAAAGCAAAGAGATACAACTCATCACCCAAAAATCATGGTGTGTAAGTTCCTACGCGTGAGGTTCCACACAACACTCCAACAGAAGAAGCGTGTGCCCCTCCTTTGGTAGGTCAAGCCTCTATGCCAGCTAAGGCCCCTACCTCTGCACCTAAACAATCAAGAAAAGATGTTGTTGTGCCTCAAATGCACAAGTCAATGGGCCTTCCATTCAACATTGTGGACCAGATGAAGAAGACAAATGTAAATGTCACAATGTGGGATGCCCTAGCCATTCCATCTCAGCGCGACCTGTTGCATGAAGCTCTGGTGCAACTTCCGCATGTTGATCCAGTTATTCAAAAGTCTCATGTTACTGTCAATATCTGTCAAGCAGAGGAGAAGAAAGTAAGTAAGGTTGTCAAAACCCCACCCTTTTATATGTCCTTGATCATAGGTAAACACCTTGTCCACAATTGTATGATTGACTCAGGTGCTAGTACTTCTGTTATGCCTAAGAAAATTGTTGATGTCCTAGGTCTTAAGTACAACCCTTTGTCCAAAGGAGTCTTGCAACTTGATGGCTCAACTTTCACCACTCTAGGAGTCATCAAGGATCTTGAGTTAACCCTCCATGCATGTCCAAGCCTCACAATAACTCAAGATGTGTCAATCATTGACCTACCTCCTTTGTTTTCCTTGTGTCTATCAAGAGATTTCACTGCTAAAGTGGGTGGTTACTTGTCTTCTGATTGGTCCCATATGTTACTAAAGAACAAGGTATGGTACCCAGTTTACCATACAAGTTGAGCCAATATTTTCCTATCATGTTGAGTCATATGACCCATCCCCTCTCCAAGCTAATTTCCTAATCCAAGAAGGTCAAGAACAAGTTTCAGTTTCTAGAAGAGTAACCTATTCCTCCTCCTTTACCTGATTTATTGCTAGATGAGTGGGAAGAAAGGCATCATAAATTTGATCCATATGCTGAAGAGCTTGAAGCCCTTGAAACTGGACTTGGAACTTATTGCATCCTTGAAGAAGAAGTTGTGTTGCCGTGCATGCTCAAAAAATGAAGAAAATTCTGGTCTGTGGAAGTTGTACTTTGATGGCTCCAAAAGCAGAAATGGCACGGGTGCACATGTGTGTTCTCATTTCTCCCAAGGATGAGAAATTATTCTTCATGCACAGGTTGTAGTTTACATGCTCCAACAATGTAGCAGAATATGAAGTGCTGGTGCATGGTCTTCTTATTGCTGAAAGAGACAGATTAAGGTGCTGCAGATCTTTGGGGACACATAGAATTGGTCATCCACCAGGTCACAAACAAGTGTGCGACAAAGAATAAGATTCTTAAAGCTTATAAACATAGAGTTTGGGACCTCCTTGAGGGATTTGATGCTCTAAATCTATAGGTGGTGCCAAGGAAGATGAACAAAGAAGCAGATCAAGATGGCCGCGCTTGGTTCACAGTTTTCTCCTTGTTGAGGATTTTGTCAAAGGAAATGCACAACATGTCAAAATGGTGATCAGGCCATCTATCCCAGACAACAATACCAGCTGGCAAGTGTTTGACAGTGATGCACAAATCATCTAGTTCATTCAGAATGAAGCTGAGTTCTCTTCAAGCATGCAAGCTGACTTGCATGACAACTATGGTGACCAAGTGATTCAACTCAAGACAAATAAGTTTCCTAAAGGGTTGGTCACCTTAGAGAAAATGTTTAGCCCTGATGATGAGTTCAAGGGTGAAGAAAAGTATATGCGTGTGCAAGAAGACTGCTCCCCAGTCACTATTGCACGCGGCAAGGAGTTTTGCTGAGTAAAGCTTATGCGCATGATGAAAAACAGGCCTTCATTTCTCTGTGTCAGAAATATAGTGATATTTTCTCATGGGAATATGAAGACCTCAAAGGATTTGATCCAAGTGTTGCTCAACACTCCATTGACCTTGATCCTAGCATCAAGCCCATCAGACAAAAAAAGGCTAGTCAATCCAAGGATAGAGCCCCTCATGAGGAAAGAGTTGTCTAAACTCATTGAGGTGAAGATAATATTCCCCATCAAGTACTCTACTTGGGTCGTGAATCTTGTTCCAGTGCACAAGAAGAATGGTGAAATCAGACTCTGCATCGATTTCAGAGATTTGAATAAGGCATCCTTGAAGGATCATTATCCTTTGCCTTCTATGGAGCAGTAGATTTGCAGACTGTGGCTGGCGCACAAAGATTTTCCATGTTGGATGGGTATTCTGGCTTCAATCAGATCATGGTCAAGGAAGAGGATCAATTCAAAACAACATTTACAACCAAATAGGGAACTTATGCATATCAGAAGATGCCCTTTGGTTTGTCAAATGCAGGTGCAACATTTCAGTGTGCCATGGACATTGCCTTCAAAGGATATATCAATGAGTTCATCTTAGTTTACCTTGGATGACATAACTGTCTTCTCAAAGCAGAGCACAGATCACATGGTGCACCTTTAGAGAAAATTCTTTGAGAGATGTAAAGAATTTGGGGTGTCTCTTAACCCCAAGAAGTGCAATTTTGCATGTGGCACAGGGAAATATTTTAGGCCATGTGGTCTCTAAGGATGGTATTTCTATTGATCCTGAGTGCGTTTCAGCCATCCTTTGCTCTCTCCTTACTGGTGCACAAGAAAGCCTTACAGTATTTCCTAGGAAAAATCAATTTTTGTTAGGTGCTTCATCCCTAACTTTGTAGGACTGGTAAGGCCCATCACCCTCATGCTCAAGAAGGACACAGTCTTCAGATGGACAACAAAAGGAAAAGAGAGCTTCAACAAGATCAAGAAAGAAATTACTTGCGTGCCAACACTCATCAATCCTGGATTATTCCAAGGATTTCATCCTTTATGCTTATGGAGCTGATGCGAGTGTTGTTGCTGTCTTGACACAAGAAAATGAACAAGGACTGGAGCAGCCAGTGGCTTTCTTCAGTCAAACACTGAAGGATTATGAATTGAAATATAGTCACATGGAAAAATAGGTCTATGCCATCATGTGTGCCCTCAAAAAGTTCAAAATTATGCTCGCCACAAATCATATCAAGGTGTTAGTTTCACACTCAAGTGTGAGAGACTTCATCATGGGGGCAGAAATCAGTGAGAAGAGAGCAAGATGGGTGACCAAAATCATGGAGTATGATGTGACTATCAAAGCCACAAAGTTGGTAAGAGGTAGTGCTCTCTGCAAACAACTTGTTGAGGATGTGCAAAATGAACCTGAGACTTCATTGTTTCTGGATGAAGATCTCTCACGTGCTAGAACCTGAACAAAATGCAGATCCTTGGTGTGCAGTTAGATGAAGGACATGGTAACATTCCTTTCCTTTTGTGCATACCCTCCTTGGTTTAAACAAAGCAAAAAGGTGACATCTGAGGTTGCAATCTATTCCATATGCACTGATTGATGGCATTCTCTTCAAAAGAAATATTGATGGCGTGCTGCTGAGGTGTATTGATGGTGTGCAAATTGAAAAAGTGTTAGCAGAATTTCACGATGGATTCTCTGGTGGACACTTCTCTACCAAGGCAACAATAATGAAGATCATCAAGGCAGGATACTTTTGGCCTACCTTGTTTGCAGACATGCACAAGTGGGTCATGAAATGCAAAGAATGTGCTTTCTTTGTAGGAAAGAAGAAATTGGCAGTGCTTCCCCTCTGACCAATCCAAGCAGATCAACCTTTTATGCAATGGGGTCTTGACTTCATAGGCATGATCAATCCTCCTTCAAGTGTTGGGCATAAATGGGTGTTGATGGCTACTATGGATTACTTCACCAGATGGACAGAAGTTGTCACACTCAAGGAATCAACTGATTCAGTCATCCTTGACTTTCTCGAAGGTATTGTAACAAGGTTTGGCATTCCTCAAACCATTATTTCTGATAATGCAAAAGCCTTCCTTGGTACTAAAATTTCTGATTGGGCTCTTAGTCTTGGTATCTATTTGAAGACCTCTTCCAACTACTACCCTCAAGGTAATGGCTTGGTAGAGTCAACAAACAAGAACCTGATTAGAATCATGAAGCGGACAATGAATATCAATTAGAGACAGTGGCATACAAAGGTCTCGTGCGCGTTGCTCTGGGAAGACATAATCATGGTGAAGAAGGCAATAGGTACTTCACCATATAAATTGTTTATGGAAAGGAAGCTTGACTTCCTTTATCTCGAACTCTGCCATAAAATGAGAACACATATAAATGGAAAAGGTGATACCTGGGTGACCACGAGACAATTAATGAAGACAACTAACCAATCGTCTATTTAAAGTCCCATTAATCTGCTGAATGAGAAATTTGATGAATAAAAAGCAAATTGGAAGAGAGTTGAGGTAGATAGAATACATTGGAATATTTTGCATTGTGCATGTCAACATTTCCAGATCTCAACACATCAAGAGAATCATTATCATCCTCAAAGATCTACTTGGTGCTACTTGCACAGTAGAAAATAGATGCTGATCCTTATTCGAGACCTAGACATATAATTTGATGCTCCAGAATCAATGATCCAATCACTGTGGAGTATCACGAACAATCAAGGAAGAAAATGTAGCAGAAAGAGCGACATATTTACTTTTGGAAGAGCTTAAAGATGTTGAAAACTTGAATCAATATTGATATTATGCTTCTTCATAGGCTCATCAAGTGTTTTTATCTTCTTCCAACACTGTGATTCAGGATGATCAGTCTTGCCACAATAAAAGTATACCTTCTTCACCTTCTCATTTTTTTGTGAACCGCAGAATTTGAAGAGAAATTGGAAGGAGAGGAGCTTGCTCCCTATTAGGACTTTGAAGTGAACCCGTTGATCCCCTGGGAGGTGGGTGTCTTGATGGACCCTTCTTTTGTTTTGCTGCAAAGGCTTGTGTTTTTGAGCCATTACATTTTAATTCACCAATATATTGCAGTTTATATTGCCCTTGAATCAATTTCTCACAAAATTCATCACATGTAGCTGCAAGATACTTGTCTCCTAATGCATCTTGTGTAGAGTAGAAAGTGGAAATGAAAATAAAATAAGGCCCTGTAAAGACTAGATAAATCATAGAACAGTATACACTGTTTGATTGTGATCTGCAGTAATGTCGCATTCCTTGAGTTGAATTCTCCATTGCTATACCATGGTGAGAGTCCTCAATCTACTCAAAGTCTCTTGGATCAGGACGAAGAAGTTGATTCTCCAATTGATGGGCACGAGCAGTATTGGTTTTGCCAAGCTGAGTTTTGAGGCGATCCCAAGCCTTACATGGATCACAGATCCCTTCACTGCTCAAAACATCTTCCATGTAAACAGACCAGTCATGATAGTTACCAATTGTCAATTTGATCAGGAAAATCAGTTATGATTGCCATCTTGGATGCTCAACATATGCCCAAAAAATAGAAGAGTAAACAAAATGTAGAATTTGCAGAAATTAATAGTAGAAATGTTCTGCTCATAAAAATACGCACTTCAAAAAACACTATCTTCTGATTTGGGCACCATATGCCCAAATTATAGCTTCAAGAAACTGGCAGATCAAGGATGACAAGGAAACCCAACTGGAAACTGCAGAAATCAAATCTCCAATGGTGAGATAAATAGAAATTGGTTGGCATAGGTTTGTGAACATGAAAGAATTGCAAAAATAGAAAAAGAATTGCTGAAATCGGAGTACGGATGGCAGGGATATGGCCTCCAGAATTTTGGTGGAAAAAACCCGAATTTACAATCCCTAAAAGGAGAAGCGAGTGGTTCTCTGGGTTAGATCTGAAGCAAATGGAGGCTGATTTTAACAAAACAAAACTCCACCTAAATTGACTGTTTTGAATTCATCTGTATGGTCATATATGCTTGAAAATGCACAAATTTTTTCAGAAAATGTGGATCAAGTCTGAATCTTCACAATGCCTGATTTGATAAACAGAGAACCTGTCCTGCAAACTGAGTTGATGTAGAATTCTTAACAGTAGTAGAAGACTGCCGTGGAGCTTAATCAGATCCGAAAATGGAAGATATATGTAGATCAAGCCTCGAAGCTCCATAGGTGATAGAGGTCCAATAGAAAATAGTTCTATCAAAACTCCAACACAAGGAGTGAAATGGCACACAGAAACTTTGCAAACAAGGGAAAAAATAAAGTCACTAATGTGTATGCATTATAATTGAAGGAAATCCACATACAGCAAATTTTGAGGTGAAAGACGATCACCCAAACAAGATACATCCAGTGGACCCTTGAATCTTTTGCTGAATATTGATCAAGCTATAAGAATCACTCTGATACCATGTGAAATTATCAAAGCTAGGATCAATTGAGAACATACATGCTAAGCATTTCACCAAATGAAATAAGTGCATGTAATATATCAATGCTTAGAAGGTACCTTTTTTAATCCACAACTCTAGGAGACCATAGCAAAATGCTAAGATTACAAAATTTACACTTAACATGATCCTTAAATTACCCATGCCTCCAATATATAGAATCAAGAGAATGATTGAATAAGCATGGTAGGTGGATAAGTTGAGTGATCTTAGAACATAACCGGTGCTACTAGAGATAAAGTAGTTTGCAACAACCTTATTAAATATACATTAAAAATAAATTTGGATGTTTACATACATTTGACCAAATTAAGCTTACCTACCACTTATGCAAATTAAATAATTTGTGCCTACACACGATGCTTATGTGCACACATGAACACATGACCTACACATGTTAGCACATATGACCTACATGTCTAAACACTTGCTAACAATTTGGAGCATAGACTGACATCACTCCAACTAGTTCCTCCTCCATTTTTAAAATCATCCACTCTGCTTTATTAAAAGGAGAGACCCCAATTTCCAGTATTATGTCTTTCCATCTTTTATCATGTAATATAACAAACCCTTTGCTCAGGCTATTTTTTGATGCCACATGGACTGACTCTCCAAATATAGTTCATCAATCAATTATAGCTTGAAACCAGTGTCAGCTTTTTGTAGAAGCTAAAAATCTAATTTATCCTCAGAGGGTTTTGAACATACTCACAGTTCCTTTTCTATCAGGGCTTCTAGCACTCTTATGTTACAATTTCGTATCCTCAGTTAGGAACATTCCTGAGCTTGGAGAGCTTTTCCACATATATAGGATTTCAACATCCTCTTCTTTTCTTTTCTTTTAATGTAGGGGGTTCTTCGGTTTTATTCTTTTTTCTTCAAGCCACCCCTCGTCATCTTGGGAGAGATCGTCTACTAGAATCTTAGAAGGTGTATTGTAAACCCTGATACACTTTCCTCGTCCACTAGTCCTGCAACTCATCTATATTCTTTTTTACCTGCGTCTTCCTTTATTCTAATCTGTTCTTTTTGAGATTGGGGAGTTATCTCTTCTGTCATATCATTTTCATTGACCCTAGCTGGCATCATCCTATTATCTTATTTATCTTGTGCCCTTTAACTCTCAATGATTTACCCTCTTCAATTAATTCCTCGATGTTTTTCAATTTGTGGTGTGTACAACCCTTTAACCATGCTGGTCAATCTGTTACTGAAATTCAGAGCAGAGGCTGCCTCTATCAAAATCCCTATCTTTCTGAACAGACTCAACAACAGGATTTTGTTGGATTGGGGGGACATCTATTCCTTTGATTTGAGGATTAGGATTTTGAGTTTTGTCTGGTTTCTGCATATATTTCATCTTTAACCACCCGATGCACTTTTTTTTGCATAGGCCCTGTTTGATTACAGAAAAATAAGCAGGGTCCTGCTAATGCTATGTTTGAATTTTGCCTGGTTTCTGCTTATGTTTCATTTTTAACTACCGAGGGCATTTTTTTTTCGTAGGCCCTGTTTTATTACAGAAAAAATAAGCCAAGATTCGTGCTAATACTACCAAGTCACAAGCAAATGTTTTTTCACCACATTCAATTTTTCATAGCATCTGGTAAAGATCTTTCACATGCACAGAACTTAGAACTCGGGTATTCATACATGTTTGTCAATCTGTTTTGACTGTGAAATTCAGAGCAGAGGCTGCCTCTATCATATCCCTGTCTTTCTTAACGGACCCGACAACAGGCTTTTCCTGGATTTGGGGGACATCTTCACCCTGATGAACCTCCACCATTTTTTGATTGGGGGTTTATCTTTTTTTTTTCTAGAGGATTAGGGTTTTGAGATTTGTCTGGTTTCTGCATATTTTACACTTTTAACCACCCAGGGTGCCTTTTTTTCAAGGGCCTTGTTTGTATACTGAAAAAATAAGCAGAGAGTCCTGCTAATACTACGAAGTTGCAAACCAATGATTTCCCACTATATTCAATTTTCACAGCATATGGTTAATGATCTTTCACATGCACAGAAATTAAAATACAGGTATTCATAGGTGGTGATGGAATACTAGCAGCATCTAGTTTAAGCACATCTTCACAGGGTTAAAAAGAAAATTCCACAATTGCATAAGCACATTGCTAATTTCAATACATCTAGGATATCCAAATATGCTAAATCTTTCTATGTTAACATCTGAATTACAGGGCATGGCTTTAAAGCTAAGTTGCCGATATGTTTTGGATACGGGTACGGGTACGAAATATCCAATACGTAGATGTGGCAAGAAATTTGGCCCTGGATTGGTGTTTGGATATGGCCATACAAAAAATATATAAAAATTACAAAATATATAAATTTGAGTCTAATGAAAAGGAATTAACCACATATTATGCATATGAAAAACAAAACAAGTTAAATAACCACCACAAACTACTCATAATTCGTTAAATACTTAAATTAAGGGCTAAAGCGAACTAAATGCCAAATGGAAACTACGATTCGCAATGTGATGATATATTAAATTTCATTGTCACAGTTTAACTTTACACCGTTAGGGTTTCCATTGTATTTATTTATGTTTTTTGTTGCACTTTATGGCTATAAAGTAGAAATCTGAAAAAACAAAAATAAAATTAAAAAAATATAATTTTTTGGCTCGGGAATATCCCGGAAATGTGTAATATCCCCTTCCCATTCGAAGTCCTTTGGCCTATTTTGTCAACCTGACGGCCAAAGGAAAAATATAAGGGTGACTTACGTTATATTTAATTATTGTGAAGTGCCATTAATAAAATCAAATATATATATATAGAGCACTTATAATAATTTATATGACTTAATAATTATTAAATCTAGGATGGAAAAGGCCCAAATATAAATTGTTATCCATTCTAGGTGAAAAGGTGACTTGCCTTAGAAGGGGAATGGGAACATGGAAAGGATAAATGCCCATTTTACTATGTATTTCCCTTACAAAAATGCGACTTGCATTAGGAGGGAAAAGGTTGTTGGGAAAAACATTTAATATGGGAAAATATTAAATGCTTGCATAGGGAAAATCCTTGTGAACTAATTGGATATTGTAGAGGTTGTTTTGGGTCTTTTCTTCCTTTATAAGGAGAAGTCGACTTGAGGGGAACGTATTCCATAACCATTTGATATTTTCTGATCGGTGACTTAAGCTTATAGTTTTTGCATACACACTTACATTTTCTTTAGCTTGTGGAGTAAGATCCCACAGGGACTCTAGCTTTGGTGGTGAGAGATCCAGTCCTAGTTAGTAGGGCACTCTTCGATGGTGAAAGATCCACCCTAGTTTGTCATTATTGGAGTTGATTTAGGGCTGATTAGTAGAGATTAATTTCAGAGTTTTTGGCAGATTTTTGTAGCAAGGATTTAAGAAATATTGCAACAGTGGTTCTTCTATTAATCTCTAGTGGAGCGATCCACTTGTTGGTAGATTTGTGTGCTTTGGAGGTACTTAAAAATCTGATTTGTATTGTTATATCTTGAGGTGAATGTTGGGAATCAAAGTAGATTGTTTTCTTAATTTTTGGAGCTAATTTGATGCCCTAAATGTGTTGGGCGACCTACTTTTTAGGGCAAAATTAGGGTTTTGTGTTTGCTGTGCGAAAACTAATTTTGAAATATTATTCTTCATATTTTTTTGGCCCAAGATCCAAAGTTTCAGCTCATTTGGACTTCTCTAGCAAAATATATGAATTTTTGAAGTTATGTTGCAGACAGAGTTTTTAAATAATTTATTGCAGCCTTGTTTACATCTGAAATCTGCAATTTTATACATATTTGGACTTTATAATTAGTGGTACTAGATTTGAGTGGAATGATATAGATTTATGGGCTGATTTGTGGTGGTATTTAATCCTACGCTAGTCGCAATTTCCTTTATAAATTTAGATTTGCAAAATAAATTTAATCTTTGTGTTACAAGTTGTAATATGAGGATTGCCTGAAATTTGTCTAGGGGCAAAAATATGTCCATTGGGGACATTACGAAATGGCCAGGGTACGGCTGCGCAGGTCTGGGTATGCCTGCATCCTAGCCGTTTCGGTACACTTTTCCATGCAGTACCTGTACCGGGTATCCTAGGGCTGACATATCGGCAACTTAGCTTTAAAGACAGATTGCCGATAATAATACCAAAACCTTCAATCTGATACAACCTTTTCCGTGTTAACTGTTTTGAGGCACATTGAAAACATACCAGGCCTTAGCATTCTACACATAGTATGGAGAACCCCATTATTGACTTGTGTGGATTTTAGCCAGGTTTCAATTTGAAGGTTTCTGCCACCAGCCTCTTTTTTTTTCAAATTTTTTAATCATAACTTGATTAGGGGATAATAAGAGTAAAGCCCTACTTGTTCCTGCCTGCTCCTTTCTCTCTCCTTCATGAAAGCTCTTTGAATGGCCTTGTTATCCAAAATTCACCCCTCAAGGTAATTTTGATAACATGCATCAAATTATTCAGTCCCGAGCAAGAAGATTGATTCAAGGCCCAAAATCATGTTTTTCGGGGCCCCCTCGGCCTTTTTCTAACTCTCCCATCCAAGAAGGAATCCCAACAGGTTGATAAAATGGAAGAAATGCAAAAAATAAGGTTGCAGGACTGTGTTAAGGCATTTCGGGTCTGAAGGGTTCGGGTCATATTGAGGTTCGTTGTACCAAGCTTGGGGGCCGAAAAAAATGAAGAAAATCGGCTAAGTCCTAGTCCAGGCGGTTTGCGCGACAGTTGGGGCGTCGGGACGCAAAAAGCCGAATCGGCCGAAAGAGGGAAAAAATTGTCTAAGTTTTGTTTCGCGCGGTCTGGGACATCCGGGCCAAAAGTACGCGAGGGACGCGGATCGACCGGTTTGATGCAAGTCGGTCCATTTCAGGCAGTTCGGAGATATTTGTCCCAGACAGTTTGGGACATCCGGGCCAAAAGTACGTGGAGGACGCGAACCGGCCGATTCGGCCGAAACAGGGGACTTTCGTCCGGGACAGTTGGGCCAAAAGTACGCGTGGGACGCGGAAAGCCGAAAGAGCTGCCAACGAATGAAATCTCGCCACGTGTCTTCACCTCAAACAGGAACAAGGAAGCTCGAATCGGCCGAAGCAGGAGATTTTCGTTTGGGACATCCGGGACAAAGGTACGCGCGGGACGCGAAAAGCCGAAGTGGCCGAAGGCAAAGAAGAAAAGTCAACGTTTGACCCGTGAAACTTCAAACGGCCATAACTTTTGACTCCGAGCTCCGATTTTCATAAAAGTGGACTTTCTAGAACGAGCACGACGTCCTCTACGCCACAAAAACTGGATTTCTTATTTTTAATGAGGGTAGATATATTTAATTAAGAGAAACATATTCGGCTCCAGTCAGTTAATGCTCATTCCCGTCAAATGACAGAAAACGCTTGCCAGACCCAAAATCGCTGCCCGCACTCAGAAGGCCATAACTTTTGCATTTCTCAACAAAATCGCACAAAATTGGTACCGTTGGAATTGTGGCTCTGAGCCCGACGCACAACAATCAAGAAATTACGGATTTGGTGAGAGATCGATGGAGATTTTTTATAAAACGTCAAGTTCATAACAGTGTTTCATTTGGTGGTTGAGAGTGCAATTAAGAGGCATGGTCATCATTCTTTCTCTGTTGCAGCACATGGGACAGTATGGGGAGCCTTTTGCAAGTAATATATAATCATTTTACTCCATTTAATGCCTCTTACAAGTGGTTGAAGGACAGATTTCGGGATTTTCATTTTCCCTTCTCTTTCTCTTCTCATCTTTTCTATAAATTGGAGTGTTGGGCTCATTGTAAGGGGAGAGTTTTCAGATAGCAAAGCTCTGTCAAAATTGCTTTGTGAAGCCAATGCGCTGCAGGACCTTGTAGTGGACTCCTTGCATGGTGATCCAGGCCCTTATCTTGTAATAGATTGAACTGTGCATATCATGCAGCAATAAAATATCAGTTTGTGGATGTATCTTCCCCTGCTGTGTTTTCTTGCATTCTTCTTGCCGCTTTAATCTTTCTACAAGAATATTGTGTCTATTATTGTGTTCTTGTAGGGATCCATTATCATTGTGTATGCTTGGAATATCGTTGTGAATGCATTTTGCTAGATTATGGAGAACTGTCATCACTTCTTCTAGTGTGCACTTTGCCTCTGTATTTCACGCATTTGGAGACTACTCTCACACCCTCCTTTTCTGGTGTATCACCGCTTTAGTGTAGGCTTTCATTTTATGCACTCTCTCTCCCTGGTCCCTTGGAAATTTAGATTAAGATAGTTTCCCCTGCATTAGAGTAGATTGTGGCAGGTAGTTTAGGAGCAAGAACCAACTTTCTCTGGAGGTCTATCTCAAGTAGCAAGTCCCACAACTTGGAGATAGTACCCATGTTATCCAATCACACCGTGAGTTCAAGTATATGCACTTGTATAAACACAGGGGTGCTGTGATTCGGTGATAACAGACCTTTTTCTTTGTTAATACCATATTGGCCTACATTACGACCTGCAGTAAATGTAGGGCCCTCTCTCTCCTGTTCCCTATCGGCACTTTCATAGTTCGTCTGTATAGGCGAACTTCATGTCATAAAGTTTTGTTGGTTCTTTTTATTCTTCTATCCAACCATGAACTCCCTTCATAAGCCCGCACTCGGTTTCCTGCACGATGCAAAGTCTAGAATCCTAACATGCAAAGTCTAGGAAGAACCTTGAAGCAGTTCTAATGGAGGACAATTTTTCGTCTTCCTTCAATTAGATCTCTCTCTCCAAGGCGTTACCTTTAGCATGCATGCTTTTAGTGTTGGTCCTCTAGGATGATTCAATTTGAAGATGATTGGTGCTTTTATATTCATATGGCTCTATGATAATGAGTTTTTTTCCAAGGTTAATCTGTGATTTTAAGATACTAATATTTGTTAGGGATCATGATATGACTGTAACTGCAATGAAGCACGGCTCTGTTCCATTACTTGATGTTGTTGTTGGTCTTTGCTATTTCGTTGAATATTATTCTTTAATAATCTTCCATTGGATAGTTCTTGGGCAGGATTGGCTGGATGCTGTGAATAATTACTCCCATCACCATAGTCTCAAAAATATATGATAAGCTTGCTGTATGCAGTAACAGTTGTCCATAGTGTCTTCGGTGAGTTTGTGTTAAATGAGCTTGGGGTGGGTTTGTCTTTCTTTGGTCACTAAGTCCATAGTTTCTTTGGTGAGTGTGTGTTCTCTTTAATGCCACCTTCCTTTTGCTGAAATATTTTTCATGTTGGATTTCCTACTCCGGTACCAAATTGTTATGAGTAGTTCACAACTTAGATTAATCAATCACTTTTATCATTGGATTTTTTTTAATAATAGATGTGCAAAACTGCAGACAATGAAGAGGCTGTGAAATCCCCCAAAAATAATGTGAGGGCAACTCAAAAAAGATTTACTTATGCTTGTTTAAAGTTATTCCTTTATCAGTGTATAAAACCCTTGTATGACAAATTATTATTACAAATATTGAAATTCTGACTGGGAGTATAGACTGTCTTAGATTGATTAACAAATAATAAGTAAATCATTGTAGAAATATGAAACCATGAAGAAAAAATATAACAGATAATACTGATGATGGAAAACAGCTCCAGACAAGGATGGAAGTACAGCTTCCAAGTATGGCGTTGCACCGTTTGAGACAGGTAGTACCTTAAAAGAGCATTCTCATAGGAATCCCAATATTATCCCTGTGAGGATATTTGATGTATCATCTCAACAATGACGAACTCCAATTGAGCCTAGAATTCTTGTGTATATATTAATCAATCACGTTTAGCCTGGTTTAATTCACTGTGGCCAAATTCCATGATGAGTTGGCCAAGCCCTTGGGCTAATCTGATTAAAGTTTTTGTTGACATGTTATTCTAGGCATCCAACATTCTTGGAGTATCAAACATAAACATTGGATGTTGTTCACAGGCCTTTGTTAAAAACTTTTTTTCTTACTGTTGTGTCATCATTCATACCATAATTTTTTTTCTTGCAAAAGCTATGCCTGAAGCAAATTGATAGGCAATTTGTTTTGCTTCAGATGCATCTGCATGATGAAGGAAAAATCGATGGAGGAAATCAAACACACTCCAAGCATGACATAGCCTTCTAGATATTATGTGTAAGTCTTGATGGCAATTTGTTTTTGGCATATTTTCCGAGTGAAATACAAATATTAGTGGGCAAAGGATATTGTTTTTATACAATGGTTTGTCCTTCCTTACCTTCTGATCTACAAACAGCTTATATAGAGTCAGTTTTCTGTCTAAACAGTGAAAGAGAGGGAGGTCGCCATTTTAGTGAAATTCTAGAGGCCCATAGAACGTGTTGTTCCGGCAGAGCTTATGGACGAAGCTTCAGGATCACAAGCCCTCCCTGTAGCCGAACCTATCACTCTTCCGAAATCAAGGGTAGGAGCTTCAAATGATCAGCGTTTTATATTGGTTTTTATTATGGGTACATACTTTGGGCCAGACGTGAAAAATGAAGTGCCTAGAAAGTCTGCTTTACAAAGAATAGCACTACAGCTTCCACCATATACACACAATCAGCTTGAAGGTTCAGTTGTCCGTTTTGCAGAAATTGAGAGTGTGTATTTTTATATTCTAAGAAGAGCTCACCCAAGTGTCGGGGTAAAGCTACAGTCCCTTTACAAATTTCTTCAGGGTCATCTGGCACCACCTGCAAAGGAGAATCTTGATGATCAACGACAGTTTATAACATTCTTCCCTCCTGATTTGCATCGGCAGACTAGATATAAAGGAACATACAAAGTAGTTGAGAATATGGTCTTTATAAATGATCCAGATATCACATACATAAAACCTGAGGATATAGAAAGGTTTAAACAATTAACTGGATTGAGCGAATTGAAGTTAGATAGAGATGAAGCAAGGTTATATAGACACGGTCGAAGGATGGATAGAGATGAAGAAAAGCATGCTCGAATTGTTGCTATTCAAGATGCACATAAGCAGGCTCAAAATGGTAGCATGCCTCCTTTTATTTCAGATGTTACACAGGAACCTCGGAAGAAGAGAAGAAAAAAGGAGCCAGTACAGATGCACCCGCTGCGAGCTCAAGCGATGCCAGGAAAAGAAAAATCAACACGGATGAACAGTATTGGACCAGCCATGCTATTGCTTCCTTCATCTCCAACTGAAGAGCAGTGGAGCAATATCTTGAAGGCTACTAAGCCTTCGATTGCATTTACAGGGACTGCAGCGGCAAGGCAAGTTGGTCCTGTTATAGGGCTCGTTGATATCGGTGATTGCGAAGATGCTTACTTATTCCGCATAGCACTTCCTGGCGTCAAGAAAGATCAGCGTAAGCTTTTTCTTCTATTCCACAAGTGGGTTATATCTAATATAAGTTTAAGAGTACTTATAGTTGACATTGATTTAATGATTCAGTTTTTTCCATACAGCTCACTTACTATGTTGCACTGCAAACAATCCAACCTGGAAACAAGGAATGGGCAATTTAGAGACCTAACTATTTTTATGTGTCTGGTGACAGGCGAATTCAGTTGTGAGGTCGAATGTGATGGTAATGTAGTTATTAGGGGCACTACTACAACAGGAGAGCAGAAAGTTTTGAAGAGCTCACGAATGTTTCAAATGCAAACCCAACATCTTTGTCCACCGGGGCCGTTTAGTGTGTCTTTCCGATTGCCAGGCCCTGTAGAGCCCAGAGAATTTTCAGGAAATTTTGGTGCTGATGGTGTTTTGGAGGGGATTGTAATGAAAGAGAGGGAAAGAACAGGCTCTGCTTCTTTGACCTTTGAATCTTGATTCAAAGTGGGTTTGAGGCTTTGATACACGACATATGATATTGGACATGGTTGTGCTGTAGTGCAAGATATTTCTTATCTTCTGACCATTGGCTGATGTAGATCTCTCAAACGATTCTTCTGGATTTGATCTTTCAGCATTGTCTATTGAAAGCTGTGGGCACATTTTACCCACCAAGTTTGGTGCATGATTTATCTGAGAATATGAGATTAAATGCTGCCGTGAGAAATGATAATTTTTGACAATTCTTTCTTGCCGTGACTACCCTACTCTCTTATGTTTCTTTGGAAACTGAGAGATTTCCTGTTTGACTGTTAAGATTTTGTCCCTCATCTCAGCCATTTGTTCTCTTAATTTATTGTATATTTGCAGAATTATGAGAGGCCATTGGTATATTATCAACTGTGTTTCTATAGTGTATTGTTACGTGTTTTGCATTTCTTTAATGCAAGGACTACAAGGTTTGATTCAATTCTCAATTTGTTCCTTTCTAAATTGCCTTGCTTAATCTTCATGTTTAGCTTGTGTCTGTATTTTAATCTAGGTATTTGAAATGCTGGACATGCATGTCAAAGCTACAAGATATTGCTTAGCCTGTTCACTGAGAGATGTATATTGAACAAACAATTTAGATGTTGTCAAGTTATCCTATGAACGTGGATTGCCGAGCATTTGATTTAAAAGAGACTGAGAAAAAAGTTGTTATCTATGTTGGATTTTGCTCCAGGATTATTGGTAATGAGTATTTTGAAGTTTTAACCGGTTTGCTTTTGTAAGAAATTCACAGCATACCAATGGCCTTTTATTTCTAAATTGGTATCTTTTTATTTGCTAGTTACTTGAGGCATATTTGTGTTAGTTCTTAATAGGTTTAATTTTTAGTACTATCTTAGAATATCCTTTTTAACTCACTGGCTGAGAAAACAGTTAGTGTTTTTTTAGCAAATTTTGTTGTTGAAAAACACAGTGTGTTTTTTAACAATTTTAAAAAAATACAGTGTTTTTCAACATTTTTAAAAAACAAAGTGTATTTTTTGAAACTTTTTGTAAAAACAATCCGCGTTGTCCATCATGAAGACTCACTATTTACAAACAAATAATATGTCTATCAACCCATTAAGAAGTCGATACTACTAATGTTGTTAGGACATTCACAATATGCAACCACATGAGATTGAAACACCTATCCACTACATTTACTCAGCAGATCCCTATTTCTGTTATACAAAACAAACCCAAACTATAGTAATTTTTTTCGATCTTAATCTCTCTCTACCTCAATTGGTCGTATCTGTTGCCATGACTTGTGTCGCAAGATACCCATTTCACATACCAAGGAACATCCCAAAAAGTGTAGAAAGTTAACCTCACTGTGGGATGTTCTTCCTTTCAATAATTAGGTCAGTCTTTCTTTTTTGTTTTTTGTTTTTGACAGGGGAGAACAACATTCTTTTATCTTTGTTTTGATAATGGGCTCTGTAATCTTAAAGGATAACCGAATTAGGAATATGGTTGGTTTTTTTTTTTGTGAAAAATGGTTTGTGTGTAGGCCTAGCAAACACTAGTATATAGCGGGCAAGATGTATTGGCCCATAAAACTGCATCCCCACCATGGCGTGACGATGACAAAGATGGGCATTACATTCCAATTGAATCATTTGCATTGAGAAACATATTGGAAACATACAATAACAATCATTTGAGAAAAACAATAAATACTATTTTTTAAGAAAGTATAAATCATTTGCATTGAGAGGCCGCTCTGCACTGTAATGTAATTCGTTGAAAGACGATTGATTCACACAAGAAAAGCGGGGAGATTTGGTCAAATAAACTTACTGTTGCTTGCGTGTCTCGACGGCTCCTCTCCTTATTGCCTCCCCTGTGTTGTCTATGGCGATTTCGCGTCCACAATTCTGCTAGCTATGCCCAAATGCCTCTGCCCTTGTGGTAATAGCCCGGATACCCTTGGTTTTTGTGTTTTGTAATATCCGCCACCTGGTTATCCCGTCCTGCTGCGTGCAATTTCGTCCCAAACCATTATTTTTTGTAAATGGCGATGATAAATGGGCGGGGCCTAATTTGGGCATGAAATTTTATGATTGCAATTCAAACGACTCTCCTTTCCACGCCATCTTGTTGGCACGCCTTGTTTTTTTCGGTCTTCACCACATCATCCTACCGGTGAGTTGTATGTTGTATGGTATTATGATATAACATGTGTAACATGGTGTTAGGCACGCGCATTCTATGGGGAGAATAGGCGGTGGCTATATTCTTTCCAAACCAATTAAAAACCATTGAAATAAGCACATCGTTACCCCAAATTTAAGCAAATATACCCGCCCAATGCGGAGGTACCGTGTCCACGGTCGGTGGAGAAGCTGACGTGTGCGGAAGAGATGTCTTACTGACTTACAGTGACACACCGAGTAACACGATCCAAAATCAACGGCTCATATTTTCGATACTGTACAATAGCCCACAAAAGTCGATGTCCCAATTAAAAGTAACTGAATTGAGCTCGTCGGTTTCATAATTTCTGTGTGCGGATGTATGAAAAACTGCCCACCCAGTTTTGTAAGATCTTTTTGTTTCCAAATGATTTAAAAGCAGGCGGTGGTGTACAAGAAAATTCAATTCCAAGTTCTAACGATCTTGCAACTGTTCAAATTTGTTGGTTTCTGTCAAAGCAAGTACAGTTGACAAAAAATGTGTGAGGAATCTGTTGTTTCAGAGTGTAACACCCACTACCCACCGCAATGCAAAGGATTTTTGGGCCAGCTTCGGTACCGGTACTAATTTTAGTGAAATTTCGTCTGGACAATATACTCCCATAAAGGAAGAGAATATAGTTTCTTCCAGGTAAGTCCTTGTTTTTGTAGTACTTTTGCTTACATTCCAGAAGTAAGAAATTTTGGTCTGTTATTTTGATGTGGGTATTGGGTTTTTTTTTTTTTGAAGGCACAGGTTGCTGTGTGAAAGAAGTGGGTGGGAGGAAGAGGAAGAATGTGTACAGAGGAATAAGGCAGAGACCATGGGGTAAATGGGCTGCAGAGATAAGGGACCCTGCCTGCTAAGGGTGTCAGGCTCTGGCTTGGAACATTTTCTACTGCTGAAGAAGCTGCAAGAGCTTATGATACTGCAGCTAGGAAAATCAGAGGCAAAAAAGCTAAGGTTAATTTTGTTGAGGAGCTGCCCACTGCTTGTAGCTCATTGGATTTGCAGTTAAAGTCTATGAACAAGTGAGAGTTCTTCATGAAGATTTTGAAGTTCTGAATGTTTAAAAAAAAAATCATTGAAAGATGCTGTGCCTCTCGGGTTAATGTTTAAAACAATTGATGGACAGTTTACTGTAATAATTGTGGGATTTTCTTTACTTCTTCTCATATGAAGAGGACTTGTGACAATTGAATTTGTTGAGGAAAACATTGGAAAAAATTGTATTTCCTCTTCAAAATTCAAAATTTTGTACCCGAGTCTAAGATATTATTTTGTTCTCTTAAATGTCGTTATACTCTCTCTCTCTATCTATTACTTTTCCATGGAAATTAAAAAAAAAAAAAACAGTTTTAAATTCCTCAAATCAATTTAAATTAAAACGAACACAAAATTGAATTTGTAAGTTGAAATACAATTAATTTAGAGTTGAATTTAAAAGCTAAAAAAATACTCAATTACATAGTCTTTAATAAAAGAACTTTGCAATGATCCAATGGTTTGACTATTTATGTATATCTTCCTTTTTCATATTCTAAAAGTATAGTTAAAGAAATAGAGAAGCGGCTGGAAAAAGAGAAGAGCCATCAGACCTTAGTTAGAAAGCTTGTTGTTCTACTGCCTCTGAAGATTCATTCTCCTACTGTGGATCTTGATTCAGAAATTCTCTAATTTTTTTCAATGTAATTTGCGTCAACAATAGTTGTCATAGACACCCCATGCAAGTTGGCTAAATATCTAACTCCAATGTCATTATAAAACGGAACATTCCATAATATAATGTCCTTTCATTTCAACTATACAGAATGTACAAAAAAGACATATCCTCTCTTACTAATTTTTTTTTTGGAATCTTCACATATCTGTTTCACAATGAAATTGAATGCTAAAACATGGCCAGGACATTGAAATTGCTTAGAAAGGTACAAAAATATATATTTGCACAATGGTATTAGAGTGTTTTATGCATGCAATAATTTCATATACAAATTATATTAAGATTTAAATACAAATTACATTGGAAAGATGTATTTAGGAATAAATTAGGTTCTCATATATTTTATGATTTAGAACGTTTGCATATATTTTTAAATAAATTAAGTTAATTGTGTTTAAGTTGACTTTTAATGATTAAAAAAAGTTTGAGTATTTGCTAAAATGTATTTGAACATATATATGTTCTAACTAATTGTGAAGAATATTCAAGACTAGACATAATTAAAAACATGTAAAATAATGATATCTTCATTAAAACAACCATATTTATCACATTCACTTAATAAATATATTAGTAATATCTAAACACTAAATTAACATATATAATGTATGTTTTCCCCATTATACACCGTTCTAACAATTAATACAATTTTATGTATTATTTTCAGTGTCAAATGATTAAAATTATGCTAACATTAATGATGTTCTCTTAACAACTCCATCAAGATTTATGTTTTTTCAAATTTAATAAATCTTCTTTTTATCAAACCATAAACTGAGGCCAATTTAGCTTGTACCCTTACACATACACACATATCATATAATAGTTGGAACATTAGTCTACATATACATATATATTACAAGTAATTGGTCTGAAGGGGGTACACATATACGTTATGTGTGTATGGACGCCCATATATGTGTACACATATGATAACATTGGCATATAATAAGTTGAGATTCAATTGGGGATAGATTATTTTTTATTTAATTAGGGATAATTAGATTTGATTTAGTTTTACATTGAGGAATCTTTTTAAATATAATTTAAGACGATTTGTTAAGTTTGAGTATAATTAGTGAATATTATAAGTTTAATATAAGGTATAAATTGGGGAATAATTTAGATTTAGATGTAGAAATCAGGTTAAGAATACAAACATAAGGATTGAAATAACTAGAATATTATAACAAAACTAAAGAAATTAGAGTGATAGAAATTAGTCTAAATGGGGAAAATTAAATAAGATAAAAGCTCTTTTAAAATAAATTAGAATGACAAAATAAATGAAATACATGAACATTTTTGACAAGAACCATTACGACTCCCTAAGATTGAACATGACCAAAAATGTAATAAGTACAAATATTGAAACCACCATATTCATTTACAAATGTGGGGTTCAAACTAGGGAGATTGTCTTTCTTTTTAAGAAATTCAGGGGACTTAGTGAAAATCATGCGAAATTAATAAACGATTGAGGAATATTAGAGTAAATATTAGAGGGAGTTAAGGGCATGGTTCCATGGAGGGGCTTGGGCTCCTAGTTTCTTGTAGCAAAAGGTCCCATGGTTATTTTTAAAGTCAGCTACGGGAAATAATAGAATCTAGGCCTCTAAAACTAGGAGCTCCACTTTTTTAGCCCCCTAAACTTAAGAGATGGCTGGAGAGGGGGGGCTGGGAGTTTCCCCCTACATTTTAGGGCTGATATAATCTAATATGCATTCCCGCCATTATTTTTTTGGTGATTTTAGAGAGAAATATGATTTTTCTTTCCTAGAAATAACCATAAATATCCAATGGGGTCCTATAATATCTCAGCAGGTATTTTTGAGGAAATTAATAAAAAATCATGGGACCTTAAAACTGCTAAAATGCCTCCTAAATTTTCTTAACAACACCCGCTGAGATATTTATGGAGCCCCCTTCCATGGAACCATGGTCTAAGATATAGAAAATTAGAATGAAATTAAGGAAATCAGGACAATGAGAATAATAACTACGCCTAAAGTAGTTCTTAAAAGTGAGAACGAACATAGTCTTATGCTGCGCTCTTAAAATTTCTTTTGTTTAGCTAACAGGTACATCCAAGTTCTTTCCAGTTGGAGTTTATATTTTTTTGGGGATTTTCTTTGAGATGTGATGTGAGAAATCCAGATTTTGATTCAAACTCATTTTATTTCATTGCAAATCCATTATTAATATTATTATTTGTTATTTTGACTAAATACAGGTATGAAATGGTCTTTGTATCGATTGGTGCATGGATTTTGACATACCCAAAATTTGTTTTCTTACCATGAGGCCAATTGTGACTATTATTTCATATTAGTTGGATCATGGAATTTGTTGGAGCTATATTTTCAGTTTTATTGACAGGATTTGAACCCATAGGAATGCATTTTGAATTCTATTCGAGCTCATTTTGTTGGACAGATGTGATGTTTTGGAACTCATCACTATTTTTAGTTGGAAATATGTGTATTCATAGTCATATTCAGTTGATAGGAAGTATTTTGCATTTAACTGTATTGAACTAAATGTGATTTAATTAGTTGACTTTGTGATGAGAACCTGCATGCAAAATGGGTTATGTTTTGCACTCATTTTTTGATTTGGATATTGTAATGAGTTTTCAGTTCATGGAGTATAAGATGAATGTAGACCTGTGAAGTCTTGCTTTACGTTGTCGAATTCACCATAGGTTACTGGGTATATTTGACCCGGGTTAACCCCAAAACTAAACCAAAGTCATGCTGGGTCAAACAATTTTCTCAAAAACGACAGTATGTTTCTTTATTAATAATTACGTCGAAGACATTCCCCCTATGGTAAATGACCTCTAGACGTTTCTGCGACTGTCTTAAAGTTGACAGTTTGACGGTCGTCTGGACGTTTTTCACATTTTTAACAGTTTTTTTGACATGTGTTCCTTCTTTAGACCAACAGGGCATCGTGTCAATCCAGGGGCCTTCCATCAGGGTTCAAATCCACCCCTCCTCGCCTTCCTCTACATCCATTATGTACAAATTTTTGTGCCTGGATCGTCCCGATTTGAACACTAATTGTTTCCCATCTGGAGACGAGTAAGAAAACACATTATTGACAGTTGCCTTCTTTGGTCAGATCTCTCACCTCTGATTTCACCTGCATTTCTTCTCCCAAATCCTCTAGTTTAAAGCGAATCTAGATGACATGCACTGTAGATTAAAGGAGGAGCTTGGCATTAGAGGGGGTGACAAACTGAGCATTGTAGTTAATGGATTTTCCGTCGGTGAGTCTGCGATGGTTGAGAAATTTGACTTGTGAGAGGGAAGATTGAGCGTGAGGAAGATGGAGGGTGAAAACGTCGAAACCGTAGTGAAGTCTTCCCACAACGGAATATACGATCGTGCCGTCTAATTTTCCGTAGCTCTCGACTGGTGCCATGGTTGATCTAAATCAGAGGAGACGATATATAAACCAGATCTTGTGGGGCGCATGGGAATATATCATTTGAGTTCGATGAGGTGAGCAGGCGTGTCATGAATTATGTCGCACATTCAGATTAGCTTAGCTTATCTTTACACGTTGATCGGATAGGCATAAGCCATTCAGTACGGATAATTTGGCCTTCACAACTATGTTGATTATAGGTGGGTTGAATAACTCCAAAATTGAAAGGTGTGGGGAAAGGAATATTGAAAGTGGAGGTATAAAAAATGCTTTCGACTATAATAGTACATCATAACTTAGTGTCTATGGGGAATATTAAAAGTTGAAGTGGAATAAATGTTCTCGACTATAATTATAAACCATAACTTGTTGTCTATGTGGAGACAACAAAATGTTACGTAGGGTTGTGAAAATTGAATCCATTATTTATAAACGTAATGCGAGCCAATATTTGTTATGTTGTTGGGTATTAATGAAGTGTTGGTGTACAAGCTCCATTGATAATTGTTGTTATCAACCGTATTACAACACCTCATATATTGCCATTAATATTGATTAATGGTATGACCCGAGCCCATTGTTATGTTTATCTCTTGCAATACTTAATGGCCAAGACACCAAACCACTACAAACATTCACACATCTCTTTCACTTTGTTGTGGTGGTTCTCATCAATTCGCAGGGTAAGATGCCAAAGAACTTGAGCTGCACCTAAAACAACACCTGCATGTGAATTTTTTAGCTCTTACTTACGGATTTATCAACGTTTGAAGCTTAGTGATTTGACATGTTTGAATTCTACATAAGAGGGTAAACATAAATTTGTGAACTTAGCCTAAAGTTTACAAGGAGCACTATATGCTTTTAATGGGTTTTTGGGTTGTCTTTGTTTGATGTATAGGATGTGTTAGCCAAAAAATGGTGTTTTTAAACATGTTACATATATGGATTCTGCTTGTTTATCTTTCGACATTTGTAGCTCATTTTAATCAAGAGAAAGAAGGAAATGAAAGAACGATCCTAGTACAAGTGAGGTTTTTAAAACCTCATTGAGGTCATCAGTGATACAATCTATTATGATTATCTAAAATATTTTTATATTTATTTTCTAAAGTTTGTCTGAGTATGCATATGTTCTTGTGTTTGTTTACATGCGTATAATTCATAAAAACATGATTTGAATTTATTTGTGTGATTTACATCCATACAAACATGCACTATTTGGAGTGATGCTTCTTTAGTTTGGTCCAAGTGAGAAAAGTATGTCTGAAAATTCTTCTGCACATGCCTACGGATTTTTCAACATTGAAGCTTAGTGGTGTGAAGGGTGTGGATTCTACAGAAGAGGGTAAGATTAAAATCTTGAACATAACTTAAAAGGAAAAGAAAGAGCATGGGGGGGTTTTGATGGTTTTTTGGGTTTTTTTTTTTTTAATGTGAAAAATGTGTTAACTAAAACAAGATGGTGTTTTTAAAAATGCTATAGATATGGATTATGTTTGTTTATCTTAAGGCATTTATAGCTCATTTGATTTGGTTAAGTGAGAATAATATGCCAACAAACATGGTTTGTAGGTATATAATTCATATAAACATGATTTACTTTAATAATATGAATTACACTCATACAAACCCTTTAGTTGACAATAATTAGTCACACTTAACCATATCAAATGAGAAAAAGTAGTCTGAAAGTATACAATGCGATGAGGGGAATATCAAAGCCTTCCCTTTCTTGGATCCTTTATTCTTTGCAAAGTTCACTGGCCATTTGTAGTGAAGATACCATATGGGATTCTATGGGATGATAATTTTTCATGTGGTCAATGTATTGGGTTATTATGGGGAGCTAACATAGTTGGCACAGACTTGTTTGTATATGTTCTTATCTGTACTTCCTATTCAGACAAGGTATTTGCAAGTACTTGTGCGTGAGTTGATATTTGACTTTTCTAGCTTCCATACATGTGTCTTTGCTTCCCTCCCCATCAATAAGATAACTATCTACTCAGTATAAAAGTAAAGCTTTGCATGTTTCCCAACATGTAACAATACCCAGATTCATGATGTCGATACACAAATACAAACTCATTTTAAGTGGAGACCATTCTCCTATTGAAGGTACTAAAAAGTTTCTGGGTATTAACTTTTTGTAACTTAAAATTGATTGTTCTCGCTGCATTCTACAATTTCAACATAGTTACAAACGTATTCCCTTTCCATACTCACTTGAGAACACAACCCATTGCCATGTGAGATTCATATCAGAAAGGTGATAAGTATATTGCTAGCGTACTTACTCGCCAACAAGATGAGAAATAACAAGTAAAGTAAGGAGAAGCAAGCTACCCGGTAGACTCAAGTGTCACATATTTGTGTTGACCATGCTCTAATGCATACCATACCATCAATAATTATCTATGCAAAATTAACATCAACTAAGCTACTGGTTAACCCTAGATGGCATGTGTATAGAATGTTTTGAAACCACAATAATCACTTGAACTGATTGCCTGACAACCAACTAACAAATACTAAAAGAGCATTTACCATTCTTTTACAAAGAAACTGACAAATAGTATCACAGATGAACTACAGATGATTTTTAGCGAACAAGTGCAGAGTTGAAAACATTGTCCCTCCCTTGGGCCTTGGACTGCCCTCCTTGTGTCATCACAACTTATAGCCCAAATTTTTAGCAAAATAAATTGCATGCAAGCAATAGACAAAGCTATGACAACTCGAGTTTTGTTTTGGATGACATTTGTTTCTTGTCCGTTGATTTAGTCTGAGCATTGCATGTTTATGTTATGTTTGTGGAGCCTATTTGCATGTTAGAATGTGGTACACCTTCTATGTGTTACACTCGGGTATTTTTACGGTGGTCCCGCTCGCCGGTGTGCGGGTCAGGGGGGTTCGGGGGCGAAGCCCCCGAAGCAAATTTTCATGGGTGGTTTATTAACCCATGGGTAATGGGTAACTGTTATGGGCTGTTTTTGGGCCCATGGTTTTTTTCGGTCTTTTGCCCATTGTTTTGATACCCACGGTTTTTGCCCTTGGTTTTGATAGACCACGGTTTTGTATCAAACTGCTTAAGCAGTTGTCTATTTATATGGTCTTATGCATATGATAGATGTACAAGTAAATGTATTGCAGATGTGTTTTGAATTCGGGTGTGAATTTTGTAGAGTTTGTTGAGCATAGCGCCAAACGGATATGGGTATTGTATTGAGAGAGTGAAGGCTTGTAATAAAATCTGAGCAAGTGATTCTTGGTGGACGTAGCCCAAATTGGGTGAACCACGTTAAATCTTGTCTCTCTGTGTTGTGTTATTTATTCTGCACTTTTATTTGAGATCTGTAATATTTTTTGCATATTAGTTTCTACTGTTGCGATTCTGTAAGGGATTATTCCGCATATTTTATCTCTTATTTCCTAACAGTTTAAGCATGGAGGATTGGTTTGAACATATATCATTTTAGATATATGAGAATTCAGTCCTTTTATAGTAGTCCATTCAGAATTTTCCAAAGACAAACTGCAAAACAAGGGATCAACTTCCCAACTTAAGATAAATAAAAACAAAAACAAAACATTGTCATTTGAAGGTTTGCAAGCATCAAATAGATTAACATCCAGGACTAAAGATCATTTCCATATGTTCCAAGGCTTTGAAAAGCAAAAGGGCTTATAGCTAGCATCATGAGTGATCGCCATAACCACCAATTGATCACCATAACCACCATCAAGCAGTATCATGCTAGGTCCTTGTGGATTTATAACTTTCACTTCAAAGAGAGATTAGTAATCAGGTTTGAAAGAAAGCATGCATGATTAGGGGTCGGAAACGACATCGTAAATTAGAGCATAGAACAACGAAAATCTCTTATATCTTTCAACTTACAATGACCAACAACCTATGATCCCCTGACATTCCAATCTTGCCATCAAATACAACTATTGAAGAATTTCCAACCAACATTCCACATGTAACTTCCATGGAAACAAAATTTCAAGAGCATACCACTTCCTTCCGTATGAACCCATCTTTGCTAACAACTGTCACTTTCCCCCAAATATCTGGGATGCCACTTGAAACTATCTCAAGTACCAACCTTTCTTCAGTTCATCGCACATATACAAATAGTTTCTCCTCTCCTTCTGAATGCTTTCCACCTTGCAATCCACAAACAACTCAAATAGAACACCCCAACCCTTCCAATACACACAGATTTCCCATATTCTCGCCCTCGATGCTGACTATTGAAGCCCAACGTCAGTTTCGTAAAAGAATAGATTTGCTGGCGACCAATCAAACTTGCTCAATCTGCTTGGAAAATTACCCAGGAATTAAAAAAATTTCCTTTGAAGGCTTTCCCTCCTGTAATAGATGCAAAAGTGAAAAACAAGGCCACTGCTTCTCTTCATGGAACAACATGGAACCTGAAAAACAACCTATCATTCTTACGTCTTTAACCCAAATCGAGGAGATGCTTATCGCACAAGTTAATCCATTCATGCAAGTCACTCAAGTACGTGGTGGGCAATACAAATACTCAGGACACACCATAAGCTTCCCGCAAAACATTACTTCAATAATAAAGACCCAACCCCGCCGCCTTGGAGATTTGGACATAGTTCTCATACAAAAGGAAGGATCTAATTTAAAAAATTATGATTTCTACGTCAAAATATATTGTGTTTGTACAACCTTGCAATATAAAATCCAATACGATCCCTATTACAAAGATGTCTTAATCGACAATGACGCCCTTTCCTCACTACCATCCAAGTCGTCAAATGTTTCCTCCTCTCTCAACACAGCCACAATGGAATTGCCCCAAATGCAAACTTGCTCTACAACTCATGGTAGTGGTGTTCCCACCCACTTTGATGAAACATATGAACACTCATCATCTTTCATGCTAACACCTCACAATACAAGAACAAAAGAAGAGGAAATCAAACAGTTCTTGCTCAACCACGATGGTAACACTCCACTTACCATGCCATGGCTAGAGCTTGGGCTATCACCAATAAATGAATACAATACAGAAGGCATGTTCTCAATGGCTTTCCCAACTTTATTTCTGACAGGAAAAGGAATGTGGCAACAACCCCGCATTAAAGAAGTTCCAATGCATGAATGCACTCTTCATTTGATGCGTTACCATGATGGGCACTTTGGTTCCCACCCAAGATTTCGTTACATGTATAGCTATATTCTAACTATGCTGTAATACATGAATAAAAATGACCCACTGCTGATTTTGATGATAATATGTGGAGAGCGTGAACCAATGAGTAGTTAACTACCTCAGCGTGACCATTAGTTTTGGGATGAAAGGATGTAGAGAACCTCAACTGAAAACCCAAAAGCTTCCACAACCTCAGTGACTTAGCAAGTTTCAGAACCTTTTCATATTATAAATCAAGATATGAGCACTTCATAAGGTTAATCCTTGTATGACATTAAACATGAATTGCATTAGTTGGGGATTGATAGACAAGAAAAAATGAGTTTATGAGGTTATGACATGTATTTGCATTTGATACCTTTTGAAATATTAAAGATGATTAATTTCTCAAAAAATGACAATTGTTTAATAGGTTAAGCAACCACGTGACAATTAACTGTTCAATAATTTTAGTGAATGAATTTTCTAAATTTTGAGCTGACAAGGGATAGGGTATACGATCCACATTTGGAACACCTAGATCAGGGGACTAATACAATTAATTCAAGGAGTAATAATCTCTAACCTAGTAAATGGAGGAATCCCAATGGTCAAAATTAAAAAAACTTATACCGTTCGGCGTTCACATTGCATTGTACACATGCGATTGCTAGTAGTAATATTTCTTTTATGGTTAACGACTCGGTGTCATTTGGCTTTGGTGTTTATTGTCGCATTTCTAAGGCAAGGTAAAATATTACCTCTCCACGAGTGGGTACTTAAGTAGCATGTACATCAAAAGGAGGCACAACCCTCGTATATTGCAAAATATAAGGATTTTTGAAGTCTTTGAATCAATTTTAAAATGTATTAAAAAGGTATATGTTCAACTCAGGTAATAAGGTTAGAGTTAGGGTTGTATGTCTGGCTTATCGAGTTGTTGGCCGTCTTCCTTTTCAAAGATTAGTTGAATAATTATTGTAGTCATAGACTTCTCCAAAATAAATTTATGGTAGCATGAGGTCAAGGCAACAAATTGAATGTTTTCTAAAATGTCTAGACAGTCAATCAAATGTGGTGGCATCTTCAAAGTAGGAAAATGACAACTGAAATATGTATCGACTCCCCACTAAACCATCGGGTTTAGATAAAGTGTTTCTTTTTTCATTTATTTGCTCAACGTTCTATGCTCAACCCTCAGAGCAGAGATGAGATTTGTTCGGACGTTTTTGGCATTTTAAAACGTATTTTACAGTTTTAGAACTTGATTACCCATTCGCAGTGACGTAATTGTGTTTGTAGAAACCGTCAAGATTATCATGATATATTTGTAGTAAACAATACAAAATTAGTAATAATATTAAGAATAGGTGTATTTTTGAACTGGTAAATTGTAAATAATACATATTTTATTTAAAATATACTTGCAACAATACAAATTTAGTATATTGGAAACATATAACTTATAAAAAATCTAATTTGAAATAGATATAATTTTTATGGAACAACCATTTAAAACCCAATTAATAAAATGACAAATCCTGCAAAGCCATGGAAGGTAGAGTACACCAAGTCCTCAAGATCATCATGCCAGGCCTGCAAAAAGACCATCGAGAAAGATATTTTTGGAATTGCCAAAATGGTGCAACCTCAATATTATGATGGTTACATCCCTATTAATTCTCTCCACCCTTCTTTACTTTCATAACATTTTCTGTAATGTTTGAAGGGTTCGCAAAGCATTAGATTAATGTTATGCATGAACTGCCACTGAGCGGAGTAGGTTTCAAGGGATCATAAGGGCTCATGAGGTTGAATTTGTAGCTACGAAGGGCCCATGTTTGGGTTTCCATTATGAAACAATCCGGTCAACTCAATACATAAGACCTTGCTTTCCGAGCAAGACTCGAACTTAGTGGAAACTCCATGTGAAGCTTCCTTTAATGTTACCTCCATTACGTTTCTTACAATTGGTTGCGGTTGATATTTTATGTTTTCATTTTATTTTTTTATCCCACCACTTCGAAAAAGCACTGATTAGTCTTGACCAAAGTAATTTTCTAAAATAGATATCAACATAATTTATAATATTATATAGATATGAGAAAATTTATTTTGATTTTTTAATACATGGTATATTATAATTGATAAGTGTATGTATATTTAAATTGGAACCTTCTTTAATTTAAGTAATTATGATTACAAGAAATCCATTAATTGTTACAAGAAATAATTTATATTTCTCCATATCAAAAAGGGATGAGAATAAGATTAATGTCCCAAATAAATATAAATTTGATATAATAAACACTCTGTAATTCTTAATACAAAATCTAAAGAAGTCAATAATTCTTATTCAATATATATGATGTAATATTTATCCCAAAAAATAAAATATTTATCCTTTATTCCAAAAATATATATGTAAACAATCTAAAAAATTCAAAACAAAGCAACACTATATAAATATTTGTTTTTTACGTCAAAAGGTGATGTCTCAGTTAGAAAGCCCGACCTCTCCCTGACATGCATAATAAAATAAGCAGATTTAGTTACCAGTTATACAAGGACGCCGATGAAATAAATCATTTCCATCCATGTCAGCAGTTAAGCGGTTGGTCGTAGATTCTTTGTCCTCTGTGGGCGAATAAAACGACAAGGGAGTCAACGACCACAAATCCAGATTGAAATCCCGATGTCTCTCTGGCATGCATAGTAAAATAAATGGATGTTGTTCACAGTTGTACGTGGATGTCAATGAAATAAATCCTCTTCGTCCATTGAGCAATTAAGCATTTCGCCATCGAGTCTTTGTCCTCTATGGGCGAATAAAATGACGGATGTGTTGATGACCACCAATCCAAATTGATTGGTTCACTGTAAGATAACAAAATTTTGTGTAACTTCTTCTCCAGATGGACCATGGCCATCTTCATAAGACACTACATGTGGATCACGAACTTATTCATGGCTACTCTGGTAGAGTATGCTTCGTGTGGCATTTTTGTCCCATTTCCAAATGAATGTCTCTGTTGTTATAAAACCTTCCTCCTAATTATTCCTTTGTAATCGAAATTGTCATAGTCAAGGACAATTCTGAGCTTGCTTCTAAACATGTCAACTGGGGTGGTTGGGGATTTGAAAATATGATGTGTAGGGGCTATAGCTTTATCTTCACCCCCTTCTTCAACTTATTGCTCAAATCCTGAACAGGAAGGTTCCTAAGGGAAACCTGAGAATCCCTTGTAATATAAAGGTGATTTAACGCGTATGCAAAGAAAATTGTTAATATAAAGAAGGAAGTGGATGTTGTCTACGACAAAAATCATCGTGGTATTATTCGTGATGAAACCTCATGGGTAGTTGTCAGCTCTAGTTTCGTCCTCCTCTACCAAAATTCCTCTTTTTCCTCATCAGATAGATAGTTGTTTTGGGTCCTTATTTAGTTTTGTATTTTTGGATTAAAACATAGAAAGGAATGAAGGAATAGATCATTGCATTTGATATTTTTTTGTATTGTGGTTTCTTAAATCTAGATTTCGAGCAGATGCTCTTACTTTTAAATTCAATATGAACTTCATGAAAATCCAGAGTTGGTCGATTCCCTACAACGTACTTCGTTTAATTTAATTTGTATTATGCTGAAATGTGTGTTTACAGCTACAAAGACCGGGGGCTCTGACAACATAATTTTATCCTCGCCTTCCTCATCCTCATCCATATCAGTCCACATTTGTATTGAATTCCTCATCATTCACATCCCCGTATGAATATTACATTTTTTCTTGTGCAATATTCCGCTTCGTTCAATTCTTTTCCGCTTGTTTATGGTGCCATACAACTTATGGACAAGTTAATGACTTCATCCTCCTAAGAAAGTTAACTTCCTCAAAAATGGTTCCACCCGATATTATCCTCTCTCAATTGCTTCTCCCCCCTCTAACCCTCTCTTCTACACCTCTCTTCCTCTTATGTTTTCGTCCCTACAAATATACCTCGTCTTTCGCTACCTCTTCAATGTTCACATCACACATTTCACGTACGATTGCTAGTAGTATAAAATTATGAATATTAGCTACCAATAGAAGAAATTAGGATAAAATAAACAAAATTAGAGTGCATTTACATAAATTAAATTAAAATTTAGATAAATTAAAGAAATTTTAAGAAAATTATTTTAAAAATAAGGAAAATTAGTGAAATTTAAGAAATTTAAGGTCAATTATTAAAACATTAGAGAAATTAATAAACAATTAGGAAAGTTTCATAAATTCCATGAAAATAGAGTAAAATTAAGGCTATTCATGACATTTCTTCATGTGTATCACGCCCACCTATGTTATTATCTCAAATCCCATTGTGTAGTGGTTACGGACTGGAACATACATTGGATGAGTTCTTTCAAGAAAAAATTGGAAGGAGTGGAGGAATGCCACCACCTCCATTTAATTTGGACAAATATTTTTATTGTTTTCTATAGTGAAAACAATGAAAATCTATAAACATGCGTAATTTTGTAAAAATGTTATATATATATATATATATATATATATATATATATATATATATATATATATATATATATATATAATATATATATATATATATCATTTTTTTAATTTACGTCTCTAAAATTACATTATTTTTCATAAATTAAATTTATTTCCATAATTTAATTCTAATATCACAAATATCTCTAATTTTCAATTTTGCTTTATTTTTCCAAGTTAATTCTAATTTGCATATTTATCTCAAACATTCATTAATTTTTGTAATTTTACACTAATTTATTAAATTTGCGATTAATTTCTTAAATTTTACAATTTACATATACTTTTTTAATTCAACTCCAATTTCCCAATATTTTCATTAACTTCCATAATTTTACCCAAATCTCCCAAAATTTAGCTTAATTTAATTCTAATTTTATACTACTTCTATCCTAATTTTCTTATTATAAACCTACTTTATCCCTAATTTCTTTATTTTCACCCCAATTTTACCTTAATTTTCCCATTTTAATAGAAATTCCTTAAATTTACTCTAGCTTTCATAATTAACTCAAAATTCACTAATTTACTTAATGTTTCATTTATTTCTTAAAAATTTTCACAATTTTACACTAATTTCCTCAATTTGTCCCTAACTCTCGTAGTGTTATATTATTTTCCCTAATTTAACTATAATTTTCCCAAATTTACTTAATTCTACCTCAATTTTCCTAAATTTACATTACTTTAATCCTCAGATTCATAATTTTATCCTAATTATACCCCAATTAAATCCCAATCCCTTCCATTTTACCCCAAATTTGTACTAATTTTGATCCATCACACCTAAATGAACATATTTGTCTCATATTAATTATGCCGAAGGCATTCCCCCTATGGTAAAGGACCTCCTGGGGTTTCTACCAACGATGTTAAATTTGACGGTTTTGATGGCCGTTTGGACGTTTTTTTCCATTTTCCTACTATTTTTAACGGTTTTCGATCGTGCACACCAAAAAAATAGGATAATTCAGTTGTCTAGATTGGAATTTTTTTTCGGTTTTAAAACAAATTCGTTGCCGGCAATAATCATTGGTTGTTTTGTTTATTTAATTAATTTTGCGGGCAGCCAAATAAGACCGAACAAGCAAAGGCAGAGAGACGGAACTACTTAGTTGCAATCGGCGAATCGGTCAAAATATGGATTGCCCAGGAAAAACAATGGCGAAGCAGCAGAGGCATGGAGCATCAGGCACGGATCATTATCAGGCTTACAAACCAACGTTAATAATCTACTGCGTCCTTTTCCTGCTACTACTATACCCCTGTGCACTCTGCATTCTATGGTAACCTTTCATCTCAAATTCCGTTCAACCTCTCTTAATGGTGGCCTTAATAAAAATAACAAGTTTTATTTACCCATTCCACGCCTAAAATATCACTTAGCGTGATTCGTGCGTCACTCTCTGCCCAATTAAATGGAACACTCAAATCATTATATGGTGTAAGCTAGCACATCAAATGTACCTGCAAATGTAATGATGATGCCAGTGGAAGTTCATCAGGTTCAATACCATCTTACAAAATTAGTAACAACAATTATACGATCTTAACTTCAATATAGAAGCAACACACAAATTAAAAACTATATCTTTCATAAACACCAGATGGACTTGATAGACGTAAGAAATACGAGTTCTTACAAGGCTCGTCTAAGCATGGGAGAAATGTGACACTTAGATGTGATTTGATGCATGATACCCTGAATTTCTCTTATAATCTCCTTATCACTTTTCTCTCGAGATCCTCTGCAACCAAAAATATTTGGGATGGTAAAACAATAAAACACAATCTGAGAAAAGATGAGATGGACATACAAACGTCTGACATCCAAGGGTTGTGGGGAAATGATTCTTGATTTTTTGTAGGGCTTGAGAACATAATTTAAGACTGTGACAATCATTCGTTCTGTGCCATGGTTCAGTGAGACACTTGATGGCATGAATCCTTACTATTTGGAGAAGGTAGTTGGGGAAAGTCCTGTACAGGTATTAAACATGCTCGGTTGTTGTGTAGAGTTAAATCTCTTATGAGTTAAAAGATTAAGAAATCGTTGTCCTCCTTTTTTAATAGGGTCTAGCTAACCGTTGAACATTTGTGTTTCAAATGAAAACATAGGGTTTCGCTGATAGTTGGATGTCTTGTTTAATGGTGCGGTCAATGCAGATATGTATATCTGCTCTCGTTGACCAAGGTGAACTATTATGAATATCCTTATAATATCAAAACAAGATTTGAGGGGCGAGGAATTTGTAACATGTGGACTTGTTGATATGTATTCAAAATGTCATGATATAGAGGATGCGCAGAGAGTGTTTGACAAAACACCTCAAGGAGATTTGGTAGTATTTAATGCTATGATCGCAAGGTACGAACTTAATGGATATGATATTAAAGCCTTGGAAATGTGTTTTCAACTTCTGAAAACAAGTTTAGAGGCTGACCCATTTTCATTTTCATGTATTCTTAGTGTGTGGTGCAAACTTAGAAGCCATTAATCAAGGCAAGTTAGTTATGCACATATAATTAAAATTGAGGTTGTATGGGATATAGTAGTGGTGAATGCTCTCAATACCATGTATGCCAAAAGTGGAAGCTTGGATTGTGCTTTCAAGGTGTTATACAAAATGCCCAAGAAGAATGTTATCTCGTGGAATGCAATCGTATTAGGGTGTGCTTATTATTTGTTGTTTTGAATTTATAACTTTCTAATAATAATGCATTCTAACCCCTGAAATTTTTTTCTTCCATTTTGCTATGCCACTTTGCTTGGTAGGACCCCTCTTAACATCTGCATATTTTGATAACCATCCACCAAATGAAGAATTTGGTTTAATGTATGTATCATTTGTTGCTTCTGCTCGTGTAAATCATGCAGCAATATGTAACAATGCCACCTTCACAAAGATCTTACCCCGTGGATTTCTAGAGTAGCTTGAAGATGATGGTATTGGTCTTGTTGTCTCAAACTGGTCTGAGCATCTGCATTACACACTGTTATCACTTAATCCTATTGGTGGTTTCTTCACCCAATATGATTGGATTTTCAGTGTCGCAAATCCTGTGCATGGGTGTTCCATTTTTAGGATTTCCTTTGTATGCAGATCAATACACAAACTACAAATTTATATCAGATGAGATGGATATATCTTTGAAGCCTTGAAGGCAGAACATGGTGGTATTAATGGAACATTACTTCAAAGAAAAGAGATTGCAAAGAAGGTGAAGGCATTGATGCATGGAAAAGAAGGGAGGAAAGCTAGGATAAAGATAAGGAAACTCAGACGTGTTGCTAGAAAGGCAACTACTCAAGGAGGCTCCCCCCCATAAGAATTTTATACATTTTTGTGGAGGAATTTATAGGTAAGCTATTGCATGGTTAAATCATTCAAACTAATGGCAGGCTTTAATAAGTGGTTTACACATTAATCACAAGTTTTTGGATGTTTTATTTCATTTGAAATATGTTATTCTCTTCTTAATTATGGAGTAACATTTCTAACAGGGCTGGAATTGAATTGTCTCAGGGAAGAGGTTTTTTTTTTTAAATAATTATTTGAGTTAAAGGGTTTACAATTTGAAAAGAATTCCCAAACATGTTACAAACACTATATGACAGTGGCATCATAAGCAGCGCAAACACCTGGGACTTGATATCAAAATTTATAGGCATAAATCTATAGTAATCCTAAAATAGCCCAAAAACCCGTTTCTCTGTGAATTTTTATATTTCATTATGCGAGATAAATTGTTTTTAGAATTATTCTCTTATGCTTTAATGGAGTAACATTTCTAACAAGGCCCTTAGGGATTTTATTTATTTTAAAATAATAATTTGAGTTAAAGGGTCACAATTCAAAAGGAAGTTCGGACAGGATGCCACACTATTTGACAGTGATATCACAAGTGGCCCAAAGACTTGGGACTTGATATCAAAATTTAATAACACCGACATGAGAAGGCAGATCAGAGATGAAGATGGTTGCGGATATAAACTGAACAATGGAAGAAGGCCGCCGACACGTAGCTGTAACTGTTTTAGCTGTTGCCCATAACGGGGAACTTAATAGTAAAGTAGTGGAAAGATCAGCCTCTCTGTTATCAAATTCTGATGTTCTTAACATGAGATTCTCATCTCCCATGAAGGATGATTTTTGATACCTTGCCGAACTCCAAGGAGAAGAAAGTCATGCTAAAGAAAATTGGGGATTTGTGGAAGAAATGGGGTCATAAGTGAGGTTTCCAGCAATAGCCTTAGCAACTTCAAACATGTCTACATTTGATACATTCTTAAGCTAGTGATCTTTTTGACAAGAGGTTGCTTGCTTGCCTACTTTAGGAGGGTATGTAATTTGACTGCGAAATTGAAACACTTAACAACCTGTAAAGTATGTTGTACTACTTTTTTTTCTGGAAGCATCCCTTGATCTTTGCAGCACCATTAGCCTCCTCTCTAGAAGCATATGATCAATTTGGAACATAATCCACCAATATCTCGTCACCCAGCGTGGTTCAGAATCTTGAAAAACTTGAACACAATCTAATTCCAGGTGATGCCTCCCATGGCTTTTTTTCCGGTAGACTAGAATCGAATCCACAACTATTTTCAGCCGCTGAGGGATGGAAAAGTACAGATAAAATGGATATAAGGCAAAGTTGTTGCAGATGGAGGGCGAAACTTATGCAGTGCACCTCTGGAATAAACAGAGTCGACACTTGCAGGTGGAAAGAGGGCAGCATTATTCACCACATCTTACATAAATGTTGCAGCATCTGTGACGAAAAACATTTTTTACAAATTACTCATTCTTTATAATTACAACTAAATTTTTCATTCTCCTCTTAGATGTGAAACTCGCATATTATAAAGAAAAATGGAAATAGAGACTCTTTGTCTTTTTGTTCAGATGGGGCAGTGGAATCAGAAAAACACTTTATTACAGAATGCAATGCTTATAATGACATTCTTTTAAAATTAACAAAAGAAAATAAAAAAAAGTTGGTTGTACTATCTCATAAACTATTTTAAACCTTATAGATTTTACAAAGTTTTTATTTGATTTCATTTCATTTCATTTGTATATCATGTGGATTGTCATTGAATCCCTATTATTTTGTAGTTTCTTTTATGTGATTACAATATACCACACGTGTGTTTGTTGAATTCTTCGTTCCTTTCCAGGGATTCATGGTGCTCTACTACACTTCATTGTATTAAATAATGCAGCTTAAAATTGATAGCATTGTATATATTTAAAATGGCGAAGAAGAAACGGTTTCCGAATTTCATTAATTTAAGTGGATAAAACGTGGCACACATCAAAGTTTGGTTCTGCTTAATATCCATTATAATCAATCTAACTCAACCATTCTAAGAAACATAAAGTTAATTTTTCTTATAATATCAGTTAATTTTTTATATAATTATCATTCTAAGAAAACGTACCAATTTCATAGTTATTATATTGACAATACTGAGCAAATAAAAACTGAAAGAAAATTGAAATGGTGGCTAGCAACAAATTCAATCATTGTTTGAACTTATTTAATTAATAGGTTGAATATAATGAACTTTGACATTCTCATCTTTCCTTACAAAACGTTCAGAAGCTTCACAAATTATTTTTTTCAAGTATCATGTACAATAATACAAACTTGTTTGCTTGAAGTGAATATGGCATTGGAAGTCTTGCTTTATTTGGTCACTAGTCACTCTCCACTTTGTAGCCACACATACAAAATGTGTTCTTTACACTTTTCACAATGAAGGTACTCCATTCTACAACATGGGTCCCCTCCCACATTTATCGAAATCCCAAAAAAACAAATAGGTAACTTATACCATTCGATGTTCACATTACATTATATACATGCTATTGCTAGTGTAAATCACTTACAAATATTCCCAAGCTTGAGTCTCTGAATTGACAAACTTAATCCTAAATTTACCTAGGCTCCATTATTAATTTCACATAAACCAAATCTTTTACTAAAATGACTCCATTGTCTCTAATAGACCTAGGAGATGCAAGTTTTGACATATCTAATTGAATCCATTTGGTCCCTTATTAACCTAAATCCCCTAGTAATGAAAACTAGTACAAATATCTTAAATACATCTACTTCAATACCAATAGTTATCAATTTCAAAGTTTTTATTTTGAATATTAAATTTATCATATTAATTAATTAATTTCCACTAGTTGATGACAAAAATATCTTTCAATTTTAATTGACTTCTCAAATTTTTTTTTTTTTTTGAAAAATTGATAATCAACTAAAAGTTAAATTTAATATAGAAAATAAAAATCAACACAATCATACAATTAAATCTCATACCTTAATGCATAAACAAACCAATTATCTTCATATTAACCATAATCCACTACTAAGCTACTAATATTCCCTAACCTAAATCCACTACTAATGTTCCCTATCGTGTAAGTCCCTAAAATAACCCCTTTTCCTTATTAACGTCCCTTTACAATCTTCCTCGTACCTTTATAATAATGCCCTTCTCCTTATATTAACCCAATTCTCCTAATCTTTTAAGTCCCCAAATTAACCCCTTCCCCACCTTAGTTTTAGAGTTTTATTGGAAGTGAAAAAATAATGTGCTAAAAAATAGAATTAAGAAGATAACATAATAGGACCCATATGAAATGTTTGAGGAAACATTTAGAGGACACAACTAACAAAATGGGAGGAGAGGAGTTTATATGGAGAACAAGAGTTTTCGAGAAGAATATATGAAAAGAAGAGGAAGAGAAGGAAAAAAAAACATAATAGGTGGATCTAGAAAGAAAAGGAGAAAGATATGTACATTATTTTTATTAAAATTTGAAATTGGAAAAAGTTAAATGTATAAATCTTAACAAAAATTAGCAAAAAATATATATATACAAAAACTATGACAAAATTGATTAAAAACATAAAACCTAAATAAAGTGAGAAAAAACCAAATTTTAGAAAATATTCTAAATCGTAGAAAAAGTTAGCAGAAACCTAACAAAAATTAGCCCAAAAAAAAACAAATATTAACAAAAAAATTATAGCAAAGATTTAAAAAAAAACTAGCAAAATGGACCACTTGGACCTTACCTATGGGGGCTTTTCCCTCCCTTTTGAGCCCCTCTTGTCCACATCATTATTAATGAACTTTATTTGTGAGCCACCTTGGAGTGGAAGAAATTTAGTTTTTATTTTAATTTAGATTTTAGGGGATTCTCCTCCATTATTACTCGTCTTTTGTTGGATAGGGACTTATGGGAGTCTTTTTGGGAGAGGGAAGAGGGTAACACATGTCATCCTCTCGTTGGTGAGAAGCCTTGGGGATTTCTCTTCATATACCTCCACTTAGATTATTGGGGGGACTTTTTGGTCTCATTTTTACATGGGGGATTTGGGGAAGAGCTTAGAGAGATGATCTAGGAGCTTGGAGGGCTTGACTTGCAATTTGGAGTAGGATGCTTTTACTTGTGAGGTAAGTCTCACAACTTTCTTTTGTGTTTTAGCTTAGAAATCTATGTTTGTTTTCTTGGCTATGTTTTGGAAATGGGTATGAATGTTGTCTTAAATGTTTTGCTTCTTAGTGCTCTATCATTATTTTCTTCCTTTGAAATGCATGGAAATACCTTTGGGAGGTATGGGAAGCCATGGAGGCTTATGGTAGTATGAAAATGTATTACTAATGAGTTGGATTGCATGGGAAACTTGGATGCCACTAATTTGTTCTTTTCATTTTCTCCCTTTTTGAGAAGTGTTGGGCTTTTTATGGGTGTGTTATTGTTTTGTGGAAGTTGGTTGGCTTATGTTTATGTTTGGTGACTTGCTTTCCCTCCCTGACCTTGTGCATACTGAAGGCATGCTTCCTCTCTTTCCCATGGGCTTGGAGGGAGGCTAACATGCCGTCTATTTGTGGAAGAGACATGTAACGATGCCTATTGGTTGGGTGGACAACCAAGCATCTTCCTTACGGTTTTGGAAACTTTGACAAAGGGACTTGGAACTTGCATCCTTGCTTGGAGAATTGAAGGGATCCGACAAATAAAAGAATCTAGCTATGTTGTTCCCGTTCATGCAGACCCTTTTTATTTTCTCTTATAGTTGTGTAGGTTGCTTTGTGAAATTTGTAAAATAAGAAACTTTGTGAGCTAGGGTGCATTGGGCTTAAGATCCCATTTTTAGATCTCTTATAGACCTTTTTTTGAAATGAAGAAATTATGTATATTCTTATAAATGAGATCCATAAGCCTTGATCTTGAATGAATCATTGTTTTGTTTTATTCATTTATATCATGAATATAGTTGTTTGAGGATTTAAGTTGGAACTAGAGAAAGCATACTCTTAGAGTGTATTTGGTTGTGTTTTGACACTCAAAATTTGGGATGGTCATACTATGAAATAAAGAGGTGTGTTCCTTCTTTTGTAAATTTTGGAATTATTAGACTTTAAGTATTATATTGCTAATAATTGTACTTTATATGTGCTTTATTTAATCAAAATTTGAAGTCAATTTTATTATAAACAAACAATTGTAACTAGTATGGATTGGTTTAATTATTTGTGACAATGGATTTTTCATTGTATAATAATAGTAATAATAATAATGTACTCTAGCATTTTCAATAATAGAAATACAATTTGTATGTAGTATTATCACTAGTCAGCAAGGCTAACTCTCTTGGTTGTTTCTGAGTTGGGAGCCTTCACAACAATTAAACCTCACATACCTTGTATGTTTTTTAATGAATATTTATTAATATGACGCTGGCAGAAGATAGATATTTAGATTTACCCTCATCATGTGCGCCATTATCAATATTATTTTAATAAGACAAATTTAATGTAGGAAACACAGTTCAGAGTTAAGATACATTTGATATAGATATAAGATTCCTGTTGAAAAGATATGATATGAATCATATAGCTTCAAAAGCAGGGTAAAATACAAATTTGAGAAGGGAAAATAGACTCATGTCAAACGAACCCTCCAAACGGGTTGAGCTCTTTTCATTAAAAAAACAAAACAAAACATGATAAGCAACCAACCTAAATGGCCTTTCAGATCTGTCATTTTCCTTGCATAATCCTTCAAAATAATAGCTTCAGAGGCAACATTTCACCTGTTAAATATATATATATATATATATATATATAGCTTCAAGAAAATCGCCTCTGTTGTGGTACAATAAACAAATAAAATAAAAAACAAAAAGAAAAAAAAACAAATCAAGTGTATAATTATATAAACTCAGAATTAAAACAATATATAAATATTGACACACCTTGGGCTTTGGCCTTCTTTGTTTCATTTACAATTTATATTAAATCCAACCGTTTTTATTGCAAAATGGGATTGTAAATTGTAGACCTATTCAAACCCTAACGAGAGAACTCTTTTAGATCAAAAGAAAATAGAAATTAAAAAATAAAAATAAATTAATTTAGAAAATGGAAGGATATTAAACTATGAGCCACCATTGACGAAAGCTCCTCCGACCCAAACCTGCAATCAAAAGCTTGAAGATATTAGAGAGGAGCAAAAAATAAACACATGAAATAAATTTATGCCAGACGTCATCCATTTATGCCAGACATCATCCATTTATGCCAGACGTGACATTCAAACAAATCAAAATGGGAGAGAAAGAAAAAGTTCCTTTAGTTCCATGACCCTTAGCTAGAATCTTGCAACAAACAAATAAAATAAAAATTAGAGGAAATAAGATTAAACAAAAGAGCAAGTAAGATTATAAAGAGAAATTAGGGATTCTTCTCAAACCCTAGAGATCTATGGTTGTGAACCATTTGATCCAAGGGCCTTGTTTTAATCTAGAATCCACTTGTAGGGTAAACCCCTTTTTAAATTTCCTCTTTGTATTCCTCTTCATAACACTGACCGAGAAAAAATTGATCTGCTGGATTTTTTGCATCATAATGCTACTCGTTTCTTGAATAATCAATATGATGCCCTTGATGGCTTGGAGGATGGGGATATGGCCTCTTGACCAACGTTTCCCATGAATTGTTTATCTTGGAATGTTAGGGGTCTCATAGACTCCTGTCATAAGTATGTGGTGCGTGAAACTTGACAACAATGTGCAAATCTAGACGTTTTGTTTTTACAGGAAGTAAAAATTATAGGTTTTCAATTACATATGGTATGCAAATCCATCTGGCCTAATAGCTTGGATTTCTGTAGCAATCATGAAGCATAGCGTGGGGGATTAATTTCACTTTTTGATCCTAAATGGTCGCCCCTTATCAATTGACCATGGAATCGATCCCACCAACCGTGCCATATGAGGTCCTCTTTAATATTGATGGCCACCTTTTTGGGCTTATAAATATTTATGCCTCAAATGATGCAGCCAAAAAGGCCGATCTGTGGCAGTGGATAGTCAACTCCATTCCTGATGCCTACTGGGTAATAAGTGGAGATTTTAATATGGTTGAATCTCTAAATGATAAATGTGGCCACTTGCCTATGAGGTGGACACCTGGTGAAAGGGAAGCGTGGTACTTCATGCGAAATAAATTCAGATTCTTTGATCCTAACGCATGTCACTTTCCCCACCTCTGCAGCTTGGTACACGTGGTCCAATCTTCATGGAGGGACATATCACATCCTTAAATGGATTGACAGGGCCATGCTGTCAGCTCAAAACCTTTTTGAGTTTGATAGCATTTATTCTACGCCAGTGGAGATCATGCCTGAATTTGTCCTTTCAGACCACTCTCCTATACGATTTCGTATTTGTTTGCATGATACGCGCCCAATTTTTCATAAAGGTCAATTCTTTCTTAATACTGCTTTGATGCAACATGGCCCCATTGTCAATCATATCAAGTGGGGTTTGGAATTTAGCTCCATGACCCAGTCACTATCAACAGTTTCATCCACCTATGTAAACCAACTGGTTATAATGGTGGGACAATGTGCTAACTCGGAATACCAGATTTCTTAGAATCTAAGGTTGCTAGCTGGCAAATATTTGGTGCCGCTCATATACTGCTAACACCTCAGCTCTCAGCCAGGCGATGGTGGTGCTTTAAGGCCATCCCTTCTCTGATGCTTTGCAATTGTAAGCTGCAACACTCCGGCATCAAATCCAAATTGCAAAAAACTATAATGCCAGAGGCACTCAGATCTGGGATTGAATGCATTGGCTCAAGATTGGAGATCGAGTTTCAAAATAATTCTTTCTTTCTCTCTGAGCTAGAAAACCTTCTCAACATTTCCAAGCTATCATGGACAACGAATCTTGAATTACTGACCCACAACTTATGTTGCAAGCCTTTGTGTGCCATTACAAGTTCGTCTTCTTTCAAGCTTAGCCACACTCCACAGCTCACCGAGCCGCTCTTGACCAATGTTTGGGTGTTGTGCCACGCAAGCTTTCAGAGGCTCAGAAGGTGATCTGCAAAAGAATGCTTACCATTGAAGACCTCTATGAAGCCACTATACAAATGGCTAATGATAAAGTAACGGGCTGCGATGGATTCCTTTGTGTATTCTATAAAGTTCATTGGGATTTTGTCAAGCAAGACCTTCTTCAAGTCTATCTTGAAGGATTTCAGAACCAATCCCTAGGGCCACACATTAATAAAGGAAACATTAAATTTATCCCTAAGCAAGGAGATCCCGAGAAAATTTCTTGTTGGCAGCCGATTACGCTACTGAATGTCTTCTACCAAATCATTGCCAAAGCGTTAGCTTTTCAATTACGCAATCTTCTGCCTATTATTATTCAGCCAAAGCAAACATGCTTCATACATGGGTGTTTCATCCTGGATAACATCATCGCAGAGTGGGAAGGCATGGAATGGTCTCGCAGATCTCATCAGGACGCCATGTTTATCAAGATTGACTTTGAGAAGGCTTATGATCAGATTGAATGGCCATTCATTCTTGCCATGCTTTAGGCCCTTGGCTTTGGACCCATTTTTATTCAATCCATCAATATGATTTTTACTGATGCTTCTACTCAAATTTCTATCAATGGCCTCAGTTCGGAGCCCTTTGGACTTTTCTGGTATATCAGACAAGGTTTCCCTCTTGCCCTTGCATTTTATGTGCTAGCGGATGAAGGCTTTGGTTATCTCTTAGCTCATGCCAACGCGTAAGGTCTTGTTCGTGGAATCTCACTGCTTGATCAACCCAATTCTAAGCTCCTCAATGGGCATTTTGCGGATGATTCCTTCCTTACGCTTATCGAGGATGAGAGCAATATTTGCAATGCTATGTAATGCTTGGATACTTTCTACCTAGCTTCTGGCTCATCTATTCAATGGCAAGAAAACCCAATGTTACTGACAATCTTTCCTTCCTGCGCTGAACTGGGTTGCAACATTTGATTGAAAAATTCTGCAGCATGGTGGGATTTTCAAATTTCTCGGTATACCTTTTGCTTTTCAAGCCTCCTTGGCTAAAATATGGCATTATGTCATTCAATGGGTGGTGAAAAAATTGGAATATTGGCTTACCAAGCCTTTTTCTCTGGCTGGTAAATTCCAAATATTCTCTAAAGTTATTGCTGCTACCCATGTCTACTACTCATCTTGTTGGGTTCCTTCCAAAGCCTCCATTCAGAAGCTTGAAAAATTGTTCAAAGATTTCTTATGGGCTAATGCTTCTACTGGCAAAGGTTTTCATCGAGTAGCATGTGATATATGTTGTCTGCCTCGCAATTCTAGAGGCCTTATGCTTATTCACATTCAGCGCCAAGGGCAAGCTCTTTGTGCTAAGTGAATTATTAGAAGCATCATTGGCCAAGAAGCTTGGAAAGTTCTCATACAACATGGAATTGTGGAATGCTCTCCTTATGGCCGCCCTATGTGGAAAGGTTTAGGGTTTGTCAATTTACTCATCACTCCTATGCCTTTCAAAATTCTTGGCACTTTTGTGCTTAAAAGTATTTGGAAAGTGAGGGAATGTGTTAAACCCTAGATTTTATGGAAAGAGGATGGCTTTCGTAATGGGCTATCTCTTAATCAACAATCTCTCTAGTGGTCGCCTATTTTTCAATCCCAAGATCAATGCTTAGCAGAGGTCCCAGGAATCTTCACACTCAAATTCTTCAAGCACGGAATTCACACCATCGAGGACTTCTTTTGCAAGAACATGCAATCCTCGTTATCTTGGCTAGATTTTAAAGATCTATTTCAGATTTCAAACCAAGATCACGATACTTTCAATACTGTGATCAATTTGGTTTATGATCACATGCTACATAAGATTGTTATGCATTCCTCTCGCCCATGGTGGACATATTAGAAGTGGTATGCTGATACTTCTTTCTGTAACTACAAAACCAACAAAGGCTATCAATGGCTCTCACTCCATTTTCCCATGGTGGACAAGCTTAATACTCGTTGGGGAATTCATGCCACTCTGTCTACCTAGGGTAGACAATTTGAGACTGTTTGGACTATATGTGTAGAGCCTGAAATTGCTCATTTTTTTGGATGTATTCTACACCAAGGCCTTCCTATCAGGGCTTGTCTTGTTCAAATTGGGATTCTGGTTCCCAGTCGCCCCTTCTGTGGGCATTTGGAAACACTCTTACATGTCTTTTGGTTCTGTCCCAAATCTCAAATTTCCTAGAACTTGATCCATTCTTTTTTTTCCTCACGCCCCCACTATTTCACTTGGCAACATATCCTCTTGGGAGATAATCCCAAATTTCTGCCTATGCTCACACATATTTGGCATTTTTTAGAGGGGAGATTTTATTTTTGATATGGAAAGAAAGAAATGCTTTTTTCTTTTCTAATTCTTCAGTTAATCAATATTTCTTGATTTATAATAAATCTATAATGATCTCCAATGTACTTCTGTAGATTTAAGTTTAAGAAAATAAGGTGGCATTGGAGGTGGACCACCTCCAGACCCTGCTATGCCACTGGGGGGGAAGCATTGTATAATGTTTCCTGGGTGCCTCCATCTCCCACCAGGCGCTCTTCACCTTCAGCCCGTGGTGGCCGACGCGGCCAGTCCCAACACCGTGCTTTCAGTCGCACCCACCGCTCTCCAGGGCCATTACATCGACATAGTCATTTACATGTGCGTCGCCATGGCCAGGGATCCCCACTACACTCATCGTCTCACTATTAGGGCTGGGGCTTGACACCTTTGCAACATGGGTGGGGTTCTCCATTGCGTTCTTTAGCTCAACAATAGGGATGGGATTCTCCTTCTACCACTACTTCACACCAGGCCGCTTGGCACCCACTGCCACCCCCGCCATCATCTGGCAAATTCCCTCAGCTCAACCTTGTCATTCCTACACAAGGGGAAGTGAACTTGGAGGAAGAACTTGCTGCTAGCTGGGAGATTCCATACGATGGAAAAGATCTGCCTGGTTCGAGGTGGCCAGATGATCAGGATCCTCCTGCCTCGGGCATGTTTACAACTGCCGCTTGATTGTGCCTTTGTTTTTTTCTGGGGCGATGTTTTTTGTTTTGTTGTAATCTCCTAGGCTCGACCTAGTTTGACTTTTGATTTTATAGGCTCGACATAACTTGTTCGTGGTTTTGGGGCATGCTCTCATTCCGTCTGATTTTTTGTTGAAAGCTATCTTGTATCTTATTGCATTAATATAATATAAGATCTTTTTCATCGAAAATTTCCTCTTTGGGTTTTTGTAAAAGAAACTATTATTTTTCTATTTTTTTACCTTCGCTTAACTCATTTGGATGTGGTATAAAGCTTATTTTATTTAAGAGTTTGGTTTATTAGATTTTATAAGACCTTAAATAATTATTCATCCTCGATAATTTTAGTCCCTCTTTTATAATTAAGTTAATGGTCTTTTCTATTTGCAAAAAAGACTTAGGGAAAATAGTTATTTTCCCAATGTTATTTTAAACCTACCCCATTTTGGAATTTGTTCTTATCTCTATGAAACGAATACCTAAAAAAGACATTAAAATATATATGCGTACTTTAGACCCGGTATTACGCTTGCAAGTAATTAAGATTTCCCGCAATCGTATCAACTATCGTAAGGTTTATTACACCTTGATAATCATGGTCAATTTGGTGACTCACTCAGAGTAAGTATAACCTAATATCTAGGTTGGAGCAAAATAATGTTTCTGGGATTTCTAACTTAAAATCCTATGGTTAACTCACATTCTGAAACAAGCTAATTCAACATCCCAAGGAGTTCAAGCAACACCTTTATTGATAAGTAAATAGTTAAAAATAAATAAATTTATTATATAAACAAAATTGCCCCAAATTTCATGATTTAACAAGATGTTTAATTGGGGGTTTCGGTTACAAAATTTATGGGCATTACACTTAGCTTCCTTATATTAGGACCTACAAGTTCAAATCCGTTAGTTACAATAGAATACTTCATGCTTCTCTCCATCTCTTGATTCCTCTTTACTTCTTCACACTCCTTTTACACCCGCCATTTCTGCTTATTCACTTCCTCTCAATTTCATCACCCCTAAGCTGCCCACTTTTAATGGCCATGGTGACCCTCAAGAGCATCTCCAAGCTTTTCATGTGGCATGTCTAGATTATGCAGATGATCATACATTACTAGCTAAGTTATTTCCTAAGAGTCTTTAGTATTACACCATGCATTGGTTTTATGATCTACTTGTTCATTCGGTAACTCTTTTTACGCATCTAACCAATTCTTTTCTTGCCCACTTTTCAATCAATATCGACACCAAGATCTCTTATGCACATCTCGTTCAATAATTTGAAGTTAATTAAATCTAATGTATTGCAGAGTCACATATGATGATATATGATAAAATACAGAGTTGACACAAGCAAGCTAAGATGTGATATTTTAAACCTTAAGAAAAGAAGGAGAGAGGACTTAGCTGATTTACGCAATGTCTGAGTCTGATCTGAACTGGGAATAGTGTTGAACAAACTGGGTAGAGTGTCATTATTTCTCACTGTAAAATATATATTCTGAGAATGATGCCAGACACGGACGCCTAGTGTTAGACAAGCTTTCTAGCACACATTTTTCAAGCCATTTCCCTATGACACACTCTAGTTCCATGGTTCATACTCGATTGTTGAGGGTCTAAATCTGAAATGAACCTCACCATATTCACTCTACACACTCTATGCTTCACGTTCTATATTTCTAGCACACATTTTTAAAACCATTTCCTAATGACGCACTCTTGTTCTATGGTTCATTCTTGATTGTTGAATGGTATTTTATAAATAAACCTCATCTCATACACATCCGCTATGGGGCGCGTTGTTCCTATCACATTCACACATTACATACCATCCCATCACTGCATATCTTTGTTGCACTTACTCTTGCTTACTTATTCTACTTACATGATGCATTTTGCTTACTATGCTAGTCAGATAATCAGTATGTCATTATCTTTCTATATACACACATGCACATTCACTTGGTCTCTAGTTGTGAATGCAGATCACTTCCAGGTCCTTACACGCTATAATGATGCTTGGCACTATACCTTTTACCAGTCCCATCGAGGCTCTTGGTTGCCTATACCTTTACTACTCTCACATATTACATGTGATATTGTTTCATTATTTAGTACTTCTACTTTCTAGCACATTTACTTTCCACTGATACATACATGCCTTGACATACTTTTTATCTTTGCAACATTCTAATGGGTGCTTCATGTGTAGCATTTGTTTTACAGGACTATATGCCACCATGGTTATCTGATACATTTTGTTTTCCATTATTTGTCATTGTATGTTATTATTTACGGGCTATGCCCTATGTCAAGTACGCTTCTTGCATGCTTTTGGCCACTTTGGCCCTGATTGTCTTATAAAATTGTGAGCGATGTCCCATGTTTGAAACTCACTTTTTGCGGTCTATTTTTTATGCACATTTTTTTTGTTACATTATTTTTCTATGACATGCTTGCTACCTTTTCTACTAACACATGTATCTAGCCACTTTTTTTTCATGTGCCTTGGTTTCTACCAAGCACATCCCCTACCCCCTATAGGTATCAGTATTAGATCATCGTCATGTCCTATCTTTTGGGTCACACACTCCTACAGTCGTTGCATGCACCCCAAATGAGGGGGGCGTACATTGGGCAAAAAAACACCCCTACAACAACTCAGAGCTACAGTTCAGGCAGCACAATACAAAAAAGGCACATGAACACAATTATAAAACAACCCAGAATTAGACTTGGGTCAGAAACACAACATAGACACCATTTCCCAGACTCAGAAAACAATGCTTGGGTGCCTGTGTCCTCCCATGGGTGTTAATTTCTTAGGGGCACACACAGTCAACTTATCAGATTAGCACTGTTCACATAAGCCTTCAAAGCAGTTTCATAGTTACAGGTACAATCCTCTAGCTACAACATCCATGGAATATCCTACAATCTATTTCAATCAAAATAAAGCGGAAGTAATTTGGGACAACAATAAAAAATCAGGGACGTGCCATCTATAGTGGTGCTTATCATACATAGTCATGGAAAGAGAGTAACACTGGACCTCTCTCCCCAACACTTGCTCTTTGGCATGAGATTGCCCAAAAAACTCGCACTTAGCGTGAGATTGACCAAAAAAATTGTTCTTAGCGTGAGATTGCCCAAAAAAATTGCACTTGGCATGAGATCGCCCAAAAAAATCACTCTACACAACATTTCGGGACACTTTTTCTATCCTTTATACTCTTATACATCAAGTGCACACTTTCCTTTACACCCTTTCTTATCTTACTCGCTCCTTTTGGGTCTCATTTATATTTTGGGCATCTTTTTCACTTATGGTTTGGCCTTCCAGTTGTCAATTACGAAATTCAAACAAGGAAATCATATAAATACATAGTTACATATTCAAAATAAAGGACCAAACATTAAGCATTACTATCATCAGCTAAGCTTGCATCCAAAAGGCACCTAAAACATTCTAAAGCATCCATCTAACATCTATTCAAGGGACAAGGGTTGCATCAACTTTGCATACACTACATTGGAAGTGTTACGCCCTTAATTATATATCTTACATTGGATGGATATAGCTGACTTGTGGCTATCATAACTTCATATCATGATGTATCTCTTTCATATATGATCTATTATCATTAGTAGGTTGAGCTTGCTGATGGCCATATCATAGGAATAGTATAAATAGGGGTTATAGGTAGTGAATGATTAGGATATTGAATATTTGAGTCTTATTGTATGTTGTAGAAGTTGCCCCCTCGAAGTGGATAAGCTATTATACTTTAATATTGAGAGAAATTATCTGTAATATTGTGTTATTTGGAGTTCTATTGCTGGTGATAATCATAATTAATCAAGTAATTTCATTACAAGTGGTATCAGAGCCTGATCTCGACCATCGCGACATCAAACCCTAATTGTGAAGGTTTGGCTATATCTCAAGATTGGTAGCGAATTTTTCTACAAATTTATTTTTTGGTGTGGTGAAATCAGTTAAGTAAGCTTCTCTCCAAATTTCAAGAATTTTTGACTTGTTTTGCAAAAGTTATTGTGGTTATATATATTTCCATAATTTGGCTCCCTAGGGTGTAATTTTTGGAATTTTTTCAAGTTTCTTATATTTCTGGAAACCTCTCAAAAAAATAGCCAAGTTTTTTTAATGAATTCCTATATTTGGCCAAAAAAATTGCAAAACCACAAACCCTAAAATTCTTCCCTATTAAGTCTACCCCTAAGCCAAAACCCTACGTCATGGCCGATAGATCTACCCAAGGCCAAGGAAAAGGACAAGCAACTCTAGGGTCTGACCCCAAATAAGGAAGATATGGATTCAAAGTCTACTGGTTCAGGAGTATCTGAGGTGGTCATCCAATTTCAGGAAATGGTAAACAATATGGTGACTAAGGATGACCTTAATGTTGAGCTTCATCAACTGAAAGGTATCCTTAGGAGTGAGATTCAGAAGGATTTTCATGTAATGCAGTAGGAGTTATTGCGTGCTATTTCAAATACAACTCCCAATGCTAGTCATACGGGTTCCTCTTGCAATGGTCACACATATCCAAATCACTCCAATCAAGGAGGATCCTTTTCTCATTCAGGTAGATCTACTCACCAATGGAGGGGCATGATTCCAAAAGTGGAAATGCGTAAATTTGATGGAAAGGATCCACCCAATTGGATTACCCAAATGGAAAATTTATTTGATCTCCATCAGATTCCAAGAGGACAAAAGGTAATTGTGGAATCCTTATACTTAGAACTTGATCAATTTGTTTGGTATTGTTGGTTATGTGCTCAAAGGCAGAAGAATGGCATAAATGTCACTTGGACAATTTTCATTGAAGAGCTTCAATTACACTATAATTCTAGTGTTTCTGAAAATTACTTTATCCAATCAGTAAAGTTACACCAAACTAGTTTAGTTAAGGAGTATGTCCATCAATTCCAAAATTTGTCCTTCCGTGTGGAGGATTTTACAGAACAATATTTGAATGACCTATTTCTTGGGGGTCTTAAGGACCACAATAAGCATGAGGTACACATGTTTAACCCACTCAAGGTTTCTAATTCTATTATCATGACACGTTGAGCAGAGGAAAAATTTATTTCTAATAGAAGGAAATCCTTCTCTAGCATAAAATATCATAACACCTTGCCTCCTTCGTACCCTCAGCCAGTTTAGTTGACACCTCAACAAATTGAAGTAAAAAGAGCCAAAGGCTTATGCTTTAACTGTGATAGCAAATATGGACCGAATCATAAATGTTTTGAGAAAATATTGTTCTAAATTGAAGGGTTTGGTGATGAGGAAGAATATGAGGAAACATCAACAGAGGAAGTGGAAAAATTAGAGGAAGAATCTGGAGATCCCCAACCCACTATTTCATGTCATGCTCTATCATGTATTAGTACTCTATAAACCCTTCAGGTCATTGGTTATCTTAAGAAGCAAAAGGTAACAATATTGTTTGATTTAGGGAGCACACACAATTTCATCAATCATAAGCTAGTAGCAAGACTAAATTGTTTCATCTACCCAGAACCTGAATTTCAAGTAATGATTGCAGATGGTGACACAATACAATGTTCAAGTAAATGCCATAAATTCAAACTCAGGCTGGGTGACTACACATTGGAATCTACAATGTTTACTATTCCCATGGGCAGAGCTGATATTATCTTAGGTGTTTGATGGCTCAAAACTTTGGGCACCATAGAGAAATTTCTAGGAATTGTTCATGCGCTTTCATTCTGATGGTAAAAAATTTGAACTTAGAGGTCTACAAGCTAAAGATTCTCAAGTGGTGGGTTCTCACCAAATGCAAAAGATTCTTAAAAAGGGGTCTGAAGGTTTTGTAGTATGATTGTTCTCCATGGAATTCCAACCACAAATGAAGGTATTACATCCTGATCTTCATAAGGTTATTAATCAACATGCATTTTTCTTCAAGGAACCAAGAGGATTGCCTCCTGAAAGAGAGCATGATCATGCAATTCAATTGATTCCAGGAAGCCAATCCCCCAATATCAGGCCTTATAGATATCCATATGTGTAAAAGAGTGAGATCGAGAAGATGGTCGAGGAAATGTTAGAAATGGATATTATTCGTCACTATAAGAGTGCCTATTCTACTCCAGTGGTGGTGGTGTATCGCAAGGATAGAAGATGGCACATGTGTCTAGATTATAGAGAGCTCAACAAGCTCACTATCAAAGATACATTTCATATTCCTGTCATTGATGATTTATTAGATGAGTTGCATGGTGCCATTTATTTTACAAAACTAGATCTGTGTTCTGGGTATCACCAAATTAGAGTAAAGAAATAAGATATTCATAAGACAACTTTCAGAACTCATCAAGGCCATTATGAATTCCTAGTGATGCCATTTGGTCTTACCAATGCTCCCTCCACATTCCAAAGCTTGATGAATTCAATATTTAGACCATGCCTAAGAAAGTTTGTCTTAGTATTTTTTGATGATATACTCATCTACAACATATCATGGGAGAAACACTTACAACATGTCAATACTGTCTTAGAAGTATTAGAGAAACACTAACTTTATGCCAAGCCTTTGAAGTTTTATTTTGGGGTACACGAAGTGGAATATTTGGGCCATATTGTTTCTCAAGAAGGTGTTAAGGTGGACCCTCACAAGATCCAAGACATGTTGGAATGGGAAATCCCAAGAACCCTCAAGCAATTACGAGGTTTCGTAGGTCTCACAGGGTATTATCACATATTTGTAAAAAACTATGGTAGTAGAGCAACACCACTCACAAAATTATTGAAGAAGGACTCCTTTTAGTGGAATGAGGAAGCATCCAGGTAATTTGAAAAATTGAAGGCGGTTATGTGCACCACTCCAGTATTGACAACCCTATATTTCTACAAAACTTTCCTAGTTGAGTGCAATGCTTCAGGAAATGGAATCGAAGCAATACTAATGTAAGAAGGATACCCCATTTCTTTTGATAGCCGGTAGCTAAAAGGAAAGAGTTTGTTGAAGCCCACCTATGAGAAGGAAATGATGGCAATACTACATACAGTCAAACAATGGAGACCATACTTGATGGGTAGACATTTTAAGGTAAAAAATGATCATTATAGTTTGAAATATTTCTTAGAGCAATGTCTATCTTTAGAAGAACAACAAAAATGGGTCACTAAGATGTTGGGATATGAATTTGAGATTATTTATAAAAAAGGAAAGGAAAAGTTGGTCGTTGATGCTCTATCTAGGAGGGATGAGTCAGCAGAAGCATTGTTATGTGCCATCTCTATACTAAATGTAGATTAGGTAGATCAAGCATGGGAAGAATGGAAGAAATATGCAACAACACATACTCTCATTTAGAATATCTAGGCAGATCCATCCATATAAAATCAATTTATATGGAAGGGGGACACATTGTGGTACAAAGATAGGTTATATCTATGTAAGAACTCTACACTTAAACACCATGTTCTTTTAGAGCTAAATTATTCTCCAATAGGTGGTCATGTTGGGTTCCTGAAAACATATCATAGAGTTAAGAAGGATTTCTTTTGGGAGGGGTTGAAAGGAGATGTTCAAAATTTTGTGGTAGAATGTTTGGTTTACCAATAGAATAAGGGCGAGACCATTAATACACCTGGTATTTTCCAACCGCTGTTTATTCCTCGTGAGAGATGGGAAGAGGTATCAATGTATTTTATCACGGGATTACCTAAATTAGAAGGGCAAATTGTCATCATGGTCGTGGTAGATAAACTTACCAAATATGCTCATTTTTGTGTCATGGCTCATCCTTTCATAGCTAGTATAGTTGTCATCTCTTTTATGGATAGATTTGAAAAGCTCCATGGCATGCCAAAAATCATAGTACGTGATCGTGATCCAATATTTACAAGTAAATTTTGGACTGATTTGTTCTCTTGTCTCAGTACCCAACTAGCCCAAATTTCCTCTTATCATCCCCAATCAGATGGGCAAGCTGAGGTGGTAAATAAATGTTTAGAGGGATATCTTCTATGTTTTACTTTAGATAAACAAGAATATTGGGTGTAATGGTTTCCATAGGTAGAATGGTTGTACAATACTTCATTTCATACCTCCTCCAAAATGTCTCCATTTCCGGCACTTTATGGGTACCATCCTCCATCACTCGTGTATAGATTGAATGTCAAACCAAAGGTGAGAGTAGTCAAAGATCACATTCAACACCAACATGAGTACTCTCTAGTCTTAGAGAAAATTTGGCAAGGGCACAAAACCGCATGAAGTAACAAGCTGATCAATATCGGAGTCACCGACACTTTGAAGAAGGAAAATTTGATTTTGTAAGGTTACAGCCATATAAGCAGTTATCCTTAAAACATCAGAAGAAGGATAACAAACTTTCTCCTAAATAATATGGTCCTTACCGAGTTTTTCAAAAAATTGGTAGTGTGGCATACAAGTTAAGCTCCCTCTAGGAAGTAGAATACATCCAGTCTTCCATGTTTCTTGCTTAAAGAAAGTTATTGGGTAACACATTTCCACCCAGTTAGTGCTTCTAGAACTAGATGAGGAAGGAAGGATCATATTGGAACATGAAGGCATTCTTTAGACACACACCAAAAGACCGAGGACCAAAGTCATTACTAAGTCCCTGATCAATTGGAAGAATATGAATATTGAGGATGCATCATGGGAAGATGAAGCATTCATGCAACAGCATCCAGGGCTTCCCAACATTGGGGGAAATGTTTCTTTGAAGAGGAGGGGCATGTTACACCATTAATTATATATCTTACATTGGATGGATATATCCGACTTGTGGCTATCATAACTTCTTATCATGATGTATCTTGTTCATATATGATCTATTATCATTAGTAGGTTAGCCTTGCTGATGGCCATATTATATGAATAGTATAAATAGGGGTTATAGGTAGTAATTAATCAGGATATTGAGTATTTGAGTCTTATTATATGTTTTGGAGGTTTCCCCCTCGAAGTGGCTAAGTATTATACTTTCATATTGAGAGAAATTATCTACAATATTGTTTTATTTGGTGTTCTATTACTGGTGATAATCTGATCAATTGAGTAATTTCATTACAGGAAGGGGAAGTTCATTCTATTCCATCCACACATTCTATCACATTGCTACATTTAGCTACAACCCGTTATCAAGTGCAAATTGCAAAAGGGCATCATAGGGCACAATTCCTACACACACTTACAAGAACTACATGGATTCTGAGATATAGTGCAGTGCTCAGTCATAATTTCACTCTTGGGGTGACCTCCGGGGTTAGTTTGACTCCCCATATTACATCATTCTTTTTTAGGTTTGATGCGGTTTGTGGGCTTTTGCAGGTCAATTTATATTTTGTAGGTTACAGGTACCCTCGGCGATCATTGTGTTGGTGCTCAATCCAATTCCTTGGATTAAAATAGTCTTTTGCAATAAACTCCCAGTAAATTAATTGATTTTGTGTGCTTCATGTTTCTCCCAGTGCTTTAAATATCAAAATGAGTCAAGGAGAAGTGTCAATTTGTAATAGATCTTGTGCCTTAGCAATATAAATGAAAGGATTAAAAAAAAGTCGGGGGACTGGTTCAGTTTACCGTAAAGTACAAAAACTTAGTGTTTCGTGGGCTCTCCTAACCCGTGAAACAAAGGAGCATCAGTTGGACTTAGGCGGGTTTTTAATTAAACCTACGGGAAGCAAGTAAAAACCGCACAACAAAGAATAACTTAGGGGGCATTGAAAAGCCGCAACCAGTGAGAGACAAACACGTGGTGGGATTTCAGGGCTCCTTATTGCTTTTAGGCTCTGGAAAATTTCAAGCCTTGGGATGAAATGCAATTCATAAAGCTTTTGGGTCCAATTTTGGGTCAGCGAAGGTCAAGGAAATGTGGTGAAATCAAAGGATGAAACATGGAATGATCTTAAGCGTAAAAGACAAGGCACGTGTCATCATTCCAGTAATATTCGAAAAGATGGGCTCCGACGGACTTGAAGTTTGCAGAATGGACCATGTTTCAAATAATTTCAGGTTCGTGGTGAAAGCAAAGTCAGTGAAGCTTAAATAAACATGATAGAGTTTGGAGGTGAAAATGGCAAAAGACCAAGGTCAAAGCAGGGATACGTGGAAAATTTTTTAGGAAGCAAAAAGTTTTTAAGTCCCCCAAAAGGAAAAGGTTACGATGCGAAGGCCGAACCAATCAAAATCAAGCACGATGCAAGGAATATTGATAGGCCCAGGGAACATGGAGCTTTTCTATTGGCTCGCATTTTGTGGTTGTAAGACAAGGCTAAAGAAAAGGTAAAATGTGAAGTAAGTGTGGAGCTTTCTTATTGGCTCATGCTTCGCAATGGTTAGTTAGGGGATATAAAGGGGGTAAATTGAGATGAAGCAAGGAAATTTCCTATTAGCTCTTTCTTCACCACTGTCAGTTAAAGAAAAGGATAGTTTGACAAGGCGGGAGAATATGGCATTGATTTATTGGCTCACTCTTTATTAAGGAGAAAACTTTCCCGTAGAAAAGAAAAGAAAAGAAGCAAAGCCTGACCCAGTGAGCTGATCAAAGACTGACACATGGAAAATGGAAAATCAGTGCACACGTTGGTATGCGGAAGTCCTTGAGCTAATCAAATGCTGCCACGTGTCACATTTAGGTGCATCCTGACATGTAAAACTTTAGAGGGCCATATCTTTCGTTCCAGAGCTCCAAATATTATAAAATTTATATCGTTGGAAAGGTCTCTTTGAGCTCACTTTGGCATCATCATATTTAGAAATTAATGATAGTTGGGAGAGAAAAAGTAGAAAACATATTTTTCATTAAAGATACAATTGCAATATTGGTCAACCACCTGAATTGATGAACTATGGTGTTTGTTTTTTCTCTGTGCATGCAAGACATAAGGAATGAATGATTTTGGCAAGAATCCCATATTCATTTGCCAAATTTTAATGCTTCTTGTTGGTGGTTGTAGAAGGAAATCAATTTTTTCTTCTTTCTTTCTCCTTATCATCTTCTATATAATGTAAGATTTTGCCATTTTATGTGAGGTGGATTGGGGGTAGTTTTAGAGTTTTTTTACTAAGTTCATTGTTTTGTTTTAGATTCTAGTTTCTTGCAAGATTGCATGTTTCTATGTCTATAAGGAAGAGCTACGGTGGTTACATTGTACAACCATTAACAAGTTTTGAAGGAATTTGTTTATGTCTCCCAACCAAAACTTACATGAATAGATTATGATTGTTTTAATTAAGTTATACTTTCCCTTTCTTATGTTTTAAATGAATGAAAGATGCAATATTGTTTCTATTACTATCTTGCATTGAATTTCCTTTGCCAAGTACACAAGGGCCTTTCTTAATTGATGTATTCTTCTGGTCACTGTGGGCATTGTAGAATAGTGTATAGTTTACAGTGGTTTAGCTCAGTTGTACAATCCTATAGGAAACATCACCTTTGAAGAGTTTTTGTTATCCCTTAAGGGTCTTTTGGGTGTATAAGACAAATCTAGCAAGTGCTTTATCTCAGCTCTAACTCCACAATTTGTAGTTAGGATTGAGAAGACTGTAGACAATATTTGTGTTAATTGAGTATCAATGAATGCAAATGTTATTTCACAAATCATGTTAAATTGATTGTTGTTTTCAAGCATCACAATTAAGGATAGATTCATTCCATGGGAACACAACTTTATTAAGGTCATAAAAGCAACATCCCCCCTCCAAATCCTAATTAACAAAAGACCATTTATCTTTACACCAACTAACAATATCATACATGAAAACCAAATATATGCTTATTCTGCAAAGTTGAGCTTTAAATTTATTCATTACCAATAAGCTTTGGAAAAAATCCCACCACGTTTGTGATCCAATATCATTTAAAGAAGCCTTGGTCAATAATGTTGTGTACATGTAATATCTGAAGTTGTTCATTATCTGTCTATATGATTTGTATTTGATTGTCAAGTGCTTACAATAAATCAAGTCACAACTCAGAGAAGTATTGTATGTGTGGTTACATTTGCCTCAAATTAAGTTACACCAACCACATATGAAACCAAGCCACGAGAGATTTTCCTTTATTCAGATCCCTTAATTAGGTCCTCTCACCTTGGTCAAGACAAATCCATAAGTAGCAGGGTAAAACCATCCCCTTTGTGAAGGTACCTCCTAATCACATCCTTGATTTGATTCATTGAGTGGAGTGTTGAACAAATCCTCGACTATCAATGACAAAGAACTTTTCATTGTTCATAACACTCTCAAATCCATCCTATTCAGGTTATTTGATCTTCTCCCAGGGTGTTATTTTGGGAGCCAACACATTGTGCAACTACCAGGCTATCAAAAGGGAACAACAACGAACACCCAGTGACACACTAGAAAGTAGACCTTGAGCTCTTATGTAGACACCAGCGCCCAAAAACAGTCTTAAGTGCCTAGGCACCCCTGTCCTGTCATGGGCACCCATGTTTGACATTATCCCTACATTTCAGAATTTATTATGAGTAGTAACTACACTCTTCTCAGTATGCTCAACACTTTTCCTAGTTTAGATCAGTCCCAAACAACATGTAAACCAGCTAAGTCCTCTCTCCTTATTCTTTGCTTAGGGTTTCAAATATTACATCTTAGCTTGCTTGTGTCAAATTTTATTATATCATATATCATCATATGTGACTCTATAGTACATTAGATTTAATTAATTCAAAAAATTAAATTAAATCACCCTATGACACACTCTTGTTCTATGGTTAATTCTTGACTGTTGAGGGAACATTTATAAATGAACCTCATTTCATACACATCCACAGTGGGACAACATTGCTCCTATCATCGTCACACCTTGCATACCGCACCATCACACTCACAAAACATTTGCATATCTTGGTTGCATTTACTCTTGTTCGCTTATACTACTTACATGTCACACTTTGCTTACTATGCTAGTTGGATTCTTAGTATGTCATTTTTTCTATATAAACATACACGTTCACTTGGTATCTTGAGGTGAATGTAGGACCTATTACAGATTCATACACGATGCATGATGTTTGACACAACTCTTTTCCAATCCCACCAAGGGTCTTGGGGACATCTACCTTTGCTACTCTCATACTCTACACATCACATGTTCTATTGTTACATAATTTACTTTACTATCATGATACTTATTGATGATTTATATATGATTTAACATACTACTTATATTTCTAACATGCGAACAAGTGCTTCATGTGTAGCATTTTCCTTATAGGATCAATACAACCATGACTATCTGTAACTTTTTGTTTCTTACTATTTGTTGTTTCTGGGCTATGCCCTATGTATTATTTGTTCATTGTATGAATTTGGACGCTTTGGCCTTGATTGTCTTGTGACATTGTGAGTGATGTCCCATGTTTGAAACCCATTTTTTGTAGTCCATCTTGTCTTCTTAGTTGCTTGTTATATTGTCTTCTCTTGCATACTAGCTTATTTTTACTAACTCTTGTTACTATCCTATGTTTTTGCATATGCCTTGGTTTCTACCATGCACATCTCATACCCCCTACAAGTATCAACTTCAGATATACACATTAGTATCAATTCCTCTCCTTTGGACCACATTCTCCTACAATCATCTCATGCACCCCAAGCGAGGGGGGCATCTATTGGGTGAAAAAATCACCCCTACATCAACTTAGAGCTTCACTACAGATATACACAGTACAAAATCAACACAAGAATGTAGTTGCAGATTGGCTCAGAATCATACTTAGGACCAAAACATAGAGCAGACACTAGTGCCTAGACATGGATAGTAGTGGTGGTCGCTTGTGTCCCCCTGGGCGCTAATGTCTTAGGGGAAAAAATAATCATTTTCTCCCTCTAAAATAGTTCACAGTAGTTTTCAGATCAGTTATCCAGTAGCAAGCACTTGCCTCTAGGAACAAAATTCAGTATATCAATCACATTTCAGCTACAATCAGGACAATTAGAACAAATCAGGGACATACCAACTGTCGTGGTGCTTATTTAGGAAGCATGTAAGGAAAAAGAATCTAGACCTCTCTCCCTAACACTCTTCTCTTAGTGTGAGATCGCTAAAAAAATCACTCTTGGCATGAGATCGCCCAAAAAACTCGCTCTTGGTGTGAGATCACCCAAAAAAATTGTTCTCGGTGTGAGATCACCCAAAAACCTCACCATTTGGAAATAAATCCAACAACTCCAAGAAAATCAGGGCAATTCTCTATCTCTTACACTCTTATACATAATAATCAATACTTCAAGTTTGAATAATAATGATTTGATATCGACCCATACATGTGTAAAAAAATATAAGAATGTTTTTGTAGATTTTCAAGTGCATTAGTGCATTTATTGGAGATCCAAGTCTCTGTTGAATTTATGATCCAAAATCTATTTTATACTTAGTTGGGGCATACATCTTGCATACGAGACACCCCTTAAGAATTAAATAAATATGTTATTAATGTTAGTCATTAATAACTTGTATTAATAAAGTTAGAAAGATAATTAAGGTGGTTCGAGGAGTTGAGCTCGTAAGTGCTTGGGTCCCATATGAAAACGGTAAAAAACAAGCTTATTTAAGCTTGCACGAATGTAATGTAAATTAATTGAATGCATAATATATCTGAAAATTTACCATATTATGTAAACTAAATATCAAACAAGGGTATTAGAGCTAATAGTGTTCATTGATCCTTAAGGAATTCAACAATGAACAAACCACGATGAAGTGGAAGGTGAGATAATTACTTTTATGTAAAATTTCATTGTTTTCTGACAAAATTTTGCTTTTTGAATTTCTAAATCACTTATGCATGATTTTCCTAAGAAAACAAATGAATGATTTTTTTTTGATTTGAAAATCTTACAAAGGAGTTGAAAAGACATTAGAAGTCACTTAGAAGTATTCAAACCTACATATTTTTGTCGAGGATAAACATGCAAACATTGCTACTAAGGTGTTATATTTTTCTTGAAAGGTGTTGAAATTGCTAAAAATATTTAAAAAGTGGTGACATAATAGTGATCTATTAAAAATCTTGAGAATGAACATTGAATAGCATGTTGGAGGCATTACAAAACCTAAAAAAATATTAAAAAGGCATTGTCATCTGATATAGTGTGTTATTTTTCTACCTAGGGTGATTTTCAATTTGCATGGGGCATTCAAACACCACATTGAGCACAATCCATTTGTCAGATGATCATTAAATTTGCCTATATAGTGCTCTCTAATATGTTTACATGGCTTTGGATTTGGACAATCATTATATTTTCCTATCTAATGCCTTGAAATATGTTTAGATGGATTTGACATACATGTTGACTGTATGTATGTTGTTTTTTAAAGGGTTGGACATGAAAAATTTCATTATATTCTACATTACCTTTGGAAGAAGGTATTTGTCTCTATTTTGAAATTCAAGCAGAAATTAACATGTTGATATAAATACCCTCATCTTAAAATTTCAAATGTAGATGTGGAAACGTTTGTTAGGAAGGTATTTAAAGAAATTTGGAAAAGAGACGTTATGCAGTCAAGTATATCCACCCCTAATTTTAATGAAAGTACAAATTCTAAGCAGTAACATGTACTTCTAAATTATATTAAAGTCCTGAAACATGAACTTACAAAGTAGTAGTTAGTGAACTTGGTTAAGATATATTTTTAAGTTATCGAGACCATAAAGATATCAAGTCTTCAATTAGTAAGAAGTGCAAAACAATTTTAAAAATCCTCCAGTTTTAATGTATTTGGCATATGTCTATGTGTTTTTTGTCTATTAGATGTTTTGTAAAACCATAGTGGTGTAGCCACTCGTTCCACAAGTTTTGGATTATTTTAAGTCCATTAAAACGGTCGATTTATTATTTTAGATTCCTCCCTATATGATTTTTTTACAAACATGTATTTAAAATAGAGAAATAAGGTGTTTTAATGTATAAAAAATGTAGTTTTGGTCAAATCTTACACACTACTTTTGTTTGAAGGTTGAAAATGAATTTTTTTTGTTTGAAAACCATGGATATAACATAGTTCCCCATCACTTGTGCTGTCGGAGATGATCATGTTGCATTTCAGGATTTACAGGTCTCCACAGATATAATAGGATAACATAGCCAATGACCCACCCATATTGAGTTTTCTGATAGCTCTAAGATTGGGTTATGTTGTAGTGGTGTATTTGGATTGATAAGAGGTGTGTTTTATGTTTGATTTTAATTTTTGAGTTCTTTGATATCATTGACGAGGAGTCGATCAATATTTTGGTGATGGTTTTTCAATGCATAACTTCTCACCTTTCACTTAATAGGGGAATATATTGTATTGGTATTTGACCAATCATTGGTGATTGTAAAATTGAAAGGGTTGCTAACAACCACGTAACAATATTTAGTGTTAAGAAAAGTGATTAACATTACTAGGAATCAGGGTATATGTTCTATATAGAGGGTACTAAATTATCATTGAGACATGGATTGATATAGTTGTGAATTCCCATGTAGTACAAGTAAAAAATGGTTAGAGAGGACGATCATGCCCAAGATAATGCTCATCATTTATGTCACAATTTTTTGATCATAGAATTTACAAAGCGACACTAGTTGATCAATATAAAGATGCGCATAGTACCAATTTGTAGGTTGTGACATATAATATTGAATGGATTCAATGTCATGTTGCTTTAGATCAAATTTTTGGTCTCCTTTCGATTGGAGTGTTTTCTAGATTTATGATCCAAAGTTTATATTATACTTAGTTGGGACATGTATCTCGTATGTCAGACACCCCTTATGAATTAAGTAAATGTGTTATTAATTTTAGTCATTAATAAATTGGGTTAGTAATGTTATGAAGGTAAGGTGGTTTGGGTTGTTAAGATCATAAGTGGTTGGGTCTCTTTTGCAAATGGTAAAACTAAGTTTATTTAAACTTGTATGAATGCAATATAAACTAACGTGAACGAATGAGATATTAAAACGTTTACCATATAATGTAATTTAAATACTAAATAATGTGGATGATTTTTTATATTCACCTTTACATTCTATCTCTACTTTGAATTGTATGCATACACACACTTTAAAGTGGGGAAAATGAAAATGGCCCCAAGACATTTATTAGTTGTTAAATTGCATGATTTTAATGCATGTTTATTTGTTGAAAATTGGTCTAAGTTACACATTGTTGATGCATTTTTTCATTTTTTGTAGTTGTCCCTTTTTATTTTGGCTCATTCTCTCTCCTCTCCATGTTTGGGTTTCAAGGCATATTTTTTGGAGTGCCTGTAATACCCCTAGGCATGCCTTTTAGGTCCTTCCATGTCAGGGTACACTTGTCCCCTTTGTCTCATCATTTTCACTTCTTGTTTGTTTTGATGTTGTTTTGGTGTCAATATGGTTCTAATTTTAATTTAATTGTCCACAAATAAAGAAGCATTGTAGTCTATATACACATTGTCAATCATATAAAAAATACACATAATATTGTTAGAGAATTGTTAAGCACTTACATGCAGTCTAAAAAGATGAAACAATCACTAAAACATTCATAATTGTCTGAAGCTAATAATTCATGTGGATCACTATTGACACACAACCTAGGAATGTGTATGTCATTGGAGTTGTTTTTAATTATGAACATTCTTGTTTTCAATTTTTTTTTTTTTATTGTTTAGGGGCTTGATAATTATATGTCACTTAAGAACCTAACGAACTTGTAACAAGTGCATAGAGGTTCATTGTTTACCTTAATTTTTAGATATTATTGACGACATGGGGTGAGAGAAAGAGTGTCTATTTTCTGGGTTACAAATGTTATAATGTGAAGATTAGAGAAAAGGAATTGAAGATCTAAACCAAGTGGACATAAGTGTTAATATTCAATGTTAGGTGTCCCTGCTAGATATTTGGAGTGTCCTCAACACTTTTTACCTCTATCTCTGACCACCTTCACATTTATGGGCAAGTTCACTATCATTTATGGGTGTGCATTTCCATATTCAAATTGATACATTTGTCATCAAATCCTATGATATTCAACATATGCCTCTACACTCTATAATATGAGTAGTTTACTTATAAATTTGACAAACACCAACCATGCATGACTATTATTTTATACACACATTTTATTCTTGATTAATGTTTTTCTAGATAAGGTAAAAAAAGTTTGGTTTTGAATGAACCCAAAAAAATCCTTTACAAAAAGAATCCAGATAGCAGAAAAGCCACTAAAAAAAAGAACACAAACACAAAGTCAAACAAACTTGACCACTTGTGCAACCCAAAATAGAGCACGACCAATACCAGGTCTACATAGATACAATTTTTTTTCATAAAAACATAAAAAAGCCATAGCATCAAGATTGGAAAAACTAGACACGGAACCCAGACTGAAGTGCAACAAAAGGATCACCATCAGTTCACCTTTCTCAAGGAGGATCTGCTACGAGTTTTCGCACGTGGCCCTTTATCCATTGTTGGGCCTAATTCAGATTTCCATGAGATAATGATCTTTTTAGGGGTATTCGCTACAAGATCATTCCCATCCATTTCCATGATCTCCTCGTCCTCTGAGCTACTCATTTATAGGCACATTTTACCCTTTCCTTCCTTTGCTTTAGATTTGAAAATTTGGACCTGTAGGATGGATATCCTCTGTTCTTGCATGACTATTTCTACATTCAACCCACCTATTCTCTTATTTTGCACTTCAATTTTTCTGTGACACTCCCTCACTTCTTGAACAAGATTTTTGTTGACCAAAAGGATTGTATGCACCGTTGATTCCACTCTTAGTATTCAAGCTTCACAATCCACTGTGTTTTTGTCCCTTTCTCTGCTTGCTGCACTTTCATCACCGACGTGGTCACCCTATTTCATATTGCGTAGGATGTTACAATAATGTTGTCCTGGTTGTCTTGTTTTCCCCCTTTTTCCTTTGTTTCATATGAACAATGAGGGTTTCATTGTCTGAATCCACCTTCGTGTGGTTAGGGGGTTAAGGAAGTAGTAGGGGATTACCTTTCTGGAACAAGAGCAAAATCAACCCATGGTGTAGAGGAGCTTCCACTTTTTCATTTTGGTGGTCAGATATAGAAGATGTAAGGGATCTACGGAGAAAAAATGGAAAACTCGTAGCTTGATTCCTGCGAAGGTAGTTGAGTATAGATGTAGATGTAATCTATTTACCCATAATACAATTTGAACAAAAATGGACATAGAAAACAAATCTTTGATGCAATGACTACTCATGGAGGTCATCTTAAAATGAATTTAAACATACACAAGTCAAATCCCACAAAAGTAACACGCTATACATAATCCAAAACATGGGATGTCGTTGTTTATGTAATTCTAGGCTTACTCATAAATTACTGGAAAAAATAAAAAACTAACTTTAATATTTCCAAATTCCACGAATTAAATCCCAAAAAAGAAAAAATCCCTAAAGTGGTTTAAATGTTTTCGACCTTAAAAAATTAGATATTAATTGAAAATAAAATGTTATTCCACTCTTATTTTTCACCCAATAATGTTGCAACTCGAAGCTAAAACCTCCTTATTCATTTTACCAACCAATATGCATGGATATGTATACAATTAATTCTAATATATTGTTGATATAACTAACAAACATGTTAAAGTGGAAACCAACTTAGTATGTAAGAGTAATAATATTTCCATAGTCTATAATTTGTAGAATGTTTCTAGATTCAACTATTTAGTTGATCATGATCAACTACACACTTGAATCTATAAATATTCTCTACAACTATATAACAATATCATAGATCATGGCATATTATTTTAAGGTTGGCCAAAAAGGACGTACCACATTTATAGGGAGACGCTAATGCGACTAGAACATGTGGTTCTATAGTTGGTATTTGTGTCTAGAATAGCCTAAAAGGACTTAAATATTTCAGTATTATCATGTGAGCCCACGATCAACTACACATTTGAATTCATAAGCATTCTCTCTACACACACCCATCATGGCATATAATTTTAAGGCTCCCCACAAAGGATGAGAATATTCAAGTCCTTTTAGGCTATTCTAAAAACAAATACCAACCATAGATCACACGTTCTAGTCATATTGTTAGTGCCCTATATATGTGGTAGGTCCTTTCTGGTTAGCTTTTAAATTATATTTCATAATGTATGATATATATGTATATATATATATAGCTGTAGAGAATGTTTCTGGATTTACTTACGTAGGTTATCATGATCAACTACACAATTGAGTCCAAAAACATTCTCTAATTGTATCATGATCAAATGTTTCCGAATTTAAGTGTGTAAGTGATCGTGACTCAATTAAACTACCAAATTAAATATTAAAACATTCTCTACAACTTTATTTGTATAATTAATCAAGACATAATTATGCCGAAGGTGTTTGTCCCTCTTAGAATCACCCTGCCCATCTGACAATACACAACAAATATCAATGGTTATAATCTGATTTGTACATGGTCGTTGATAAAAATAGTCTCCACCGTTGATTATGGAATTCATACATTGGTTCCATGACTTGATTAGACTGGAAGCATCACTAAAACTGAATCCACACGTAATCAAACAACCCCATTTGTAGGACCTTACCCAGAGAAGCGTCAAGAAAGACACACTGAAATGTGGTGTTAAGGGGCGCCTTTTTCCCAGTGCAGGAGCTGAGCTCAGACACAACCTTGGAGAGATCATCCCAATGCTCAGTGTTGCTTCGATGTCAAGGTTGATTCCATGTAAAACTGCATCTGCAATGATCTTAACGTGGATTTCCCACCAAGGAATTTTTTGCACAAATAGTTTGTGACGTGAGAATAATGGAAATAAACCCAATTACGTCCTACTACACCGATGCTTCACATCAGACATGTCGTGAGAATAATGACGACAAATGTCACTCATATTCATTTCCATGGTTGATGTGGGAGGAGTGGCCTCCATAAGAGAAAATCCACGTCACGCTTTGCTTGAGCCAGATATTATGTTTTCCTCTACGTGGATTTATGCATGGGAGATCTAGACTTTAACATGTTTTACAATTTTAGAACAGTGTTAAAGATCCATGTGCAAAGTTTTGGAAGAGAGTTTTGGAGTTTTTTTAGGGTCAAGTCTTTGTGGCCTTTAATGTATTTACTTCGTTGGCTCTCCAAAAAAACTCAAATGTGTCATAATATTATGTTAGGTCTTTTGGTAAGTTTCATTGCCGAAAAGACGAACATTGATATTCATTACAAACATTAAATTGGCGTCCTTTCAAATTATTTTTATGTAATTAAGGGAAAAAATAAATAAAATTGGCTCGAAATATTATCAACTATTACATGAAAGTTATAGTGCTCAACAATTGTTTATCGAAAAATTATACTCTTTCAAATAAAATTAAGGGTACAAATACAAATAAAATTAATACAATACAAGTAATCATATTTGATACTCACCAAACATTGCATTAAATAAAATAATTGTTTATATTAATTGTTGATTTGTTATATCATTAGAACATTTATATACTTTTTTGATAATATTATATATTTTTAGTTGGGTGGTTATTAAAATAAAATTATGATGGTGCAATATTAGTATTTTAAAATTGTTGATTAGTTCCCCTAACTTTGTTTGTGGGGTACCTTTCAAATTCACCCACAATGCGTGTGCCTTGTATTATGTTTGAGAGGCTTGCTTTGAGATATAATCTACAAAAAAAATTATGAAGCCTTGAGCCAATGATTTTTGTCACTGCACCACGTTTAATGCCTTGAAAAGTTGTTGCTTCTTTCTTCATTGGATGCAACTAAACCATGTGAGCTTAAAAAAATATATCAGAGTTTATTATATTATCAAATAACCTAAGAATCTGATAACACATTCCACTTATTGAAATTATATGCCGAGAAATTAAGATGATGGCATAGTGTCAATGCCGATTACATGGGATGACCACCTCCCCTTAACTTCATTTGTCATATTCCTATTGGTTGGCCACCTCCCCTAACTTCATATGTCAAAACAAAGTCCACAGATGCCAAGTGTTTATTAGTAGGAAGCAAGTGCGCTGTCTCAATGTATAATGGAAGATGATAAAGATCCGCTACAGAGGAGGTTGTGGTCTTAAATGATTTGACATAACATGTGGTTGGTCGCGAGCTCGTGTTTCTCTTGGACCTAAATCGTAAAAGTGAAGGTTTTTGTCTTGAATGTATAGATCTATTTCTTAATGCCCTGTGTCATAGGTCACACTGGTACACACCATTGATGAATCTTTCACTTCTATTTTTTTGGCTTACTTCAAAATTCCCTTCCTCATAATTATTTTGTAATATATTTTTGGTTTATATTAAATCTAACATACCATCAATAATTTACTAACATATTTTTTTTAGAGTAGGTATTTACTTTAGCTCATGTTCACCTAGGTACTTTATTTACCTTCTTTTATTTATCCTCACCCACTTATGTGTGGATATTTCTTTTATCTTATTTAGATATTAGGAAGATATTATCTAGTTGTTATGACTAGTTCTTTCCTAAATCTATAGTCTTGACTAGTTCTTTCCTAAATCTATGGTCTTGACTAGTTCTTTGATGACTAGTTCTTTCCTTGATTTATGGATTGATCTATAACCTTTACTGGTTCTTAGATTGATCTTCCTTACCTATATAAGCAAAGCCCATTCTCATTGTACTGATATGAGAGTTCCATAATAATATATGATATTACTGCTCTTTGTTTGCAAACGCTTTTGTAAAGTTATTCTGGTGAATTTATTTCAACTTATCAAATGTGGAGTGCTATGATCATTTAAGATCTTCACGACTTGGAATGATCTTTTTATCATTTCTTTCATGGTATTAGAGTGATAGATGATGTAGACATCCATCTGTAAGTTTTTCTTTGCAAGCAAGGGTTTATTGTTTTCATGTATTCAGAATTAGTTAGCACTTTTCTACATCATGAATTTTTATGCAAAACAGAGTGTGCCATTAGATTTGAAAGGTGCCAAAACCCTAGAGTCGACTGTAAACTCGGCCTTGTTATGAGATAGTCAAATCTGGACATTTTAAAGGGTTTGTTGGCACATTTTTCAAAAAAATCCATACAATTATGTACAAATATTTTTTTTGACACCAAAATTATATCAAATTTCTGGGTTTTTCGAGAAACTTTCTGGGTTTCCCTCTATTTTTTGATACATGATACCAGGAAAAATAGATATTTGTAGTCTAAGTTTGTATTAACAATTGTACATTTTTTGGGTACATTCTTTTATCCACTAGACGTAGATCTATAATTTCTTGGTGCATTATTTTATCCATTGGATATAGGAGTGTACCTTCTGGATGCATTCTTTTAGCCTCTTGATATTTATGTTTTGGATGTAGTCTTTTATCCACTGGATGCATATCAGTACCCTCTGGGTGCATTCTTTTATCCATTGGATATAGGCGTGGACCTTCTAGGTGAATTTCTTTTACCCTCTGGATATTTTTGTTTTGGATGCAATATTTTATCCCTTAGATGCATATATGTACCCTCTAGTTTCATTCTTTTATCCATATGATATAGGTATGTACCTTTTGGATGCATTCTTTTACCCTTTGGATATTTCTATTTTGGATACAATCTTTTATGCACTAGATGCATATCTGTACCTTCTGGGTGCATTCTTTTATCCATTGAATACAGATGCGTATCCATCGGATACAATGATTTACCCTCTAGATATTTCCATTTTGGATGCACTCATTTATCTAGTGGACATAAATCTGTACCCTCTAGGTGCATTCTTTTATACATTGGATATATACGTGTACCTTCTAGATGTGTTCCTTTACCCTTTGGGTATTTCTGTTTAAGATGCAGTTTTTTATCCACTAGATGCAGATCTATACCCTTTGGTTGTATTATTTAATCCATTGGATATAGGTGTGTACCTTCTGGATGCATTCTTTTACCCTTTGGATATTTATGTTTTGGATGCAGTATTTTATGCACTAGATGCATATCTATACCTTCTGGGTGCATTCTTTTATCCATTGGATATAGACGTGTACCCTCCGGATGCAATGATTTACTCTCTGGACATTTAAGTTTTGGGCACAATCTTTTATCCTTTGGTTACAAGTTTATATCCTGTGGATGCACTCTTTTACCCTCTAAAAATTTGGGTGTCACGTGTACCTTAAAAAAATCCAGCATTAAAATATTATTTTTTAATAACAAAACCTTCTAGAGCTCATAACTTTTGATCTGTAGCTCCGATTAAGGTGATTTTTTTTTTTTGAAATTGTGTATTTTTTTGAGATCTCCGCATTGGTGACATTTTTATACATATATTTCAAATACAAAAGGTTATTTACTCATTGTAATATTTACATTCACTCAATTATAAAGTGCCAAAATTTGGGGGTCTTATAATCACTTGTGGACACAATTTCGGTTGAGCCCGATGTCCTAAAATTTTGGGCGTTGCATTCTTGTATCTATCATGGATTCTGAGAATGATATGATTTTCTCATAAGTGTGTGGACTTCAGGAGGATATGGTCAAATTTGTGGAACAAGATAGATCACTTAAAAAGTAAAACTCTCATCTTCACAACATCATTTATGAGAATGATAAACTAATACACTCCCTACAACAAACAATTTCTTGCTTATAACATCGATCCTCATATTGTGGACTATCATATCGATGCTCCTAGTCCACTTGCAGTTATCGCTCATGTACCCATTGACCTTGATTTGTCAGTTTATGAGCTTGCTCCTGCTCCTGATGCTCCTAAGTTTATTAGGCTTATTACTACACGTTCTTCTGCATTTGTGCCTATTGCAGTTACACACTCTAAGTATCCCACATCAGCTCCTTCTGCTCATGTGCATGGTTCTTTTGAGAATCATACCACTGCATTCAATTCTCGCATGCTTCGTTCTATGGGTTTTACTTATGGAGGTATTGGCCAACATTCACAGGGTATTGCTTCCCCTATTCCACATGTTAAGTGGAATTCTCGCCATGGCATTGGTTTTCAAGTAGACACTTCATTGGGATCACACATTGACAGAGCTCCTATTTTTGTACGCTCGACTCTTTTTGAGGATTATGAGATACACATGAGTTATGCATCTTCACTCATGATTTAGAAACCTGAGATTTCAGGTTCAGACATGATCAACATGACACACATTTTGATGTTTCTTTGCATGAACCCATTGTGCATTTTGCACCAAGTCATATACAGGCATCTTCTTCATCCATCCGTGTTGATTTGGGGTGGATATTTGATCACTCGTGGCGGCAATATATACATTCATTGAGAGGACACTATAGGCGTGGCTCCTCCACCATTCAACCTCTTGCTCCACTTTCTATACCTTTTGCATTGTAATGATACTTGTTTTGAGAATTTCTCTTTAGTAGGTGTAGTGTATCTCTCTTTTTTGTTGAGAGATTTTATATCTGTGTTTTCAAATTTTTTTGGCATGTTGACAGTCTCTCTTGTGGGGGAGTTATTATGGTGAAGTCCAATGTTAGTTTTTCAGTGTTTGAGTAGTTGTTTTGACAACTCATACAGATTTTAGTGTCACTCCACCCATTCAACAGTATGGGAGGGTGTGGTGTTGAACCTGCTTATTCAGGTTTTGTGTCCTTGCCTTGTTATAATGGCTTTTCTTGAATCGTGACACTCCTATTTCTTTGGATCTTGTGTCCTTGCCTTGTTTCCTTGTTATTGTTCTTGGATCGTGGCACACCTATTTGTAGTAGTTGATCAAATTATGTTTGGTGTTTTTTTGCACTTTTGAATTCACTTTGTTGACAGTCTTCTTGTATGAAGCTATTATGGTGAAGCTCAGTGTCTGTTGTTTTTGAGTTTTGTGATTGAGCAGTGGATTCAAACCACATTGCACACCAAACTTCTTCAACATTGTATGATTTTTTTGAGCCGAGCTTCTTTGGATGCCTTGCAACGAGATTTTTCTCTCTCTGCTTTGTTATTACTGGTTTTGGGTACCTAGTGGTGTCCCTTTTTCCCAGTTATTGTACATGAGTACCTTATCAGGCCTAGTTGTCTGGGACTCATATTGTGGATATGTCACTTTTATTTTAGGCCCCTAGCTTCACTTGAGAGGGGTGTTAGAGTATGTGTTTACCTTAGCTCATGTTCACCTAGGTATTTTATTTACCTTCTTTTATTTATCCTCACCCACTTATGTGTGGATATTTCTTTTATCTTATTTAGATATTAGGAAGATATTATCTAGTTGTTATTGATGAATCTTTCACTTCTATTTTTTTGGATTATTGCAAAATTCCCTTCCTCATAATTATTTTGTAATATATTTTGGGTTTATATGAAATCTAACATACCATCAATAATTCACTAACATATTTTTAACATCAATCAGTGTGATTGGGTTTCAAACTTTGAACCAATTGGATTTCCCCCCTTTAAAAGAAAAATTGCATTCATGAATAATGCAAGCAAGATTGACACAATAAAGTGGAGCACAAAAAGCAAATATTATTTTGGTAGGAATAATCTGAGGCATTGAATATGTGTTGGACGTGCAAGTATTTAATTACCACACTATTATTTCCAACTTTTCATTTGTGTCTTCATCTTATCTAGAAAAATAAATGTCATCCAATTGATAACCATGACGCCAAAAAAATACACTCAAATGCTAACACATCCCATGTTATGGGTTTCAAACCTTGAACCAATTTGATTTTCTCCTTTTTTTATTTTGGCCCCTTTAAACGCAAATTGCACTCACGTGAATAATGCGAGAAAGATCAAGACAATAAGGTGGAGAAAAAATAACAAATACTGTTTTGGGTAGGAACAATCTCAGTTGTGTAATAGGTTCGTGATATGTAGTTATTTAATTCCGACCTTTTTATTTCCAACTTCCCATGCGTGTCTTCCTCTTATCTAAAAAATTAAATGTCATCCAATAAATGAACAAATAAATCACTTATTGTGTCAGTTTTCATGATGTCGTTGTCAGACAACCCATGCCACATGATGAGAATGGTTGTCCTTCCTGCCAATCAAAGTACATATAGTTCCCATGGATGAAGGACATGGGTGCCATTTCTTCCCTAGCTACAACTCATGACCACCCAATACCATGCTCTTAGATTCCTTCATATGAATAGTATGAAAGAGATGAAGACTATAAAGTGGAGCACATATAAAAAACTATTATTTGGGCAGGAATAATCTAAGCCTTGGAATAGGTGCGAGACATGCAAAGTAGTTGATTTCCACAATCTAATTGAAATCCTTGGCTTCATAATATATATATATATATATATATATATATATATATATATATATATATCTATATATATATATATATATATATATATATATAGTAGCAAATCTCATTTTATGCCCATGATCATTAACAAATGATGTCATCAAGACTGTTGATGAGAGAAACCCTCATTTATGCCAAAGACGTTCCCCCTATGGGAAAGGGCTTTGTGGAAATTAATGAGACTATGTCAAATTTGACAGCCTAAATGACAGTTTTATTACGGGCGTGGTGACTATTTAGTTTTTCTCTACTATCTTTACAAATTTGATATTTTTAATAATTTTGCTTTTCCTATTTTACATGCTGTGGTGGGTTTGCTATTTTTAAGTTTTTATTTTTAGCTTTTGCATGCAATAGGCTTTAAATACATGCATCCAATGCATTCTTCAACACTATTGGAAGTAAGATCGAGGTCTCCACATATTTATTTTGTTTCATCTGGAGCAAGTTTAGAAGCACAGTTTCAAAATACGACTGCCTACATTTAGGTATTTACAATACTTTTGATCTTTATTATTTTAAGCTTAGTTTCCTATTATGTATCTATTACTTTTTACACTGTACAAACCCCATAAAACTAAATTCAAGCTTAGATGCAGCAATTCATAATACCGCAGAAGCTAAATTTCTCCGTAATCTTAACTATGAAACTGTAATTCACTCTATCATAAAATTCATTCATATATAAATTTTAATCATCATCCGTGATCCCTTTTTATGGTTTAGAGAGTGAATGGTTTCGTAGGTTATAATAATGCCATCCAAAAGTCTTTCTGTCGAAAAGACAGTCACTATGATCCTCCAAAATGATTGCTCTCTGCCACAGATTGCATCATAATTTCCCACATTATTTTAGGAAAAACTGACACTTGTACCAGTTTATTCCATGTTTATCTTATTCATGCGAGAGTTACATTTCTGTTGAATCCACCCAATGAGCAATAATTTCAGGCAAAGTTTCTTTCCCTCGCCATTTTAATTTTACAGAGAAAAATATCATATACAAATTAACCCTAAAACTTCAAAACTTCAAATCTACACCCTATATATGAATATTGTTGAAGTGTTTAATAGGAACCTATATGTCCATTGAACTCGTCACTTTAGCATGCATTCCATTTCAATACAATGGAAATATCACCTTGTCAATCCTATCATAGATAAGCACTAATTCATCACTGGCATCTTGTTGGAGTTTGGCTTTCATGGTTCCATCTTCCTTGCCATATATGTCTAATCGAATGATAATAAGGATGCTCATTATAATTACTAGCTTCATAGGGTATCTTATGGTTCCTCTTGTTATGTGATTGCCTCTTTGTGGTGCACGTTATGAAATTTCTTTCACAATGGATGTATGAAGTTTCATCTCTTCAAGGGACATTGTTTGGATGGTCTTATATTGTGATGGTAAATACCATTTATTTTTGAGTAGCCTCCCTGACCCTCATACTACAAAGGCAATGAAATATCTATGTATGGCACCTTGTGCACCTCCTTATACTATAGAAACAATTGAGGTATCACATCATAGTAAGAGGGATTTATATGAATCAATACTACACAACTATGTAGGCCAATGCAACTAGGGGTTCATAAATTCATGACACATCTGTCGAATTTCAATTCATAAATATTTTTGTAACAATTCATGGTTATAAATCTATTCCATACCATAATTAACAAGCAAAATTCAGATTTTAAATTAAAAATAAATCATTAACTTGTATACTTCTGTTCTTTCAGTCACTGTAATTCTAAATCAGCCATGCTTTAACCACATATATAGTAGGAAAATAACATATTTCTTATTTGTGCAAGGTTAGTATCTATATAGTATAAAAACCTGATATCTCCTTTAAAGGAATTTAGAAGGAGTAGGTTGCATCAATTATAGATAGAGAAGAAGTTTCAAATATGATCTAAACCATGTTTGTTTCAGATTTGAATTTAATTCTATCAAGAATATAGACTTCAAACCTCCAAAATGATCATATATTGACAAACCCTTATGTAAAGGGTGCCGCTCCACTTTATAACACACAATAAATGAATAGAACATATATTTGTATAACGAATACATTCTAGAGATAGAATTTTTAATTTTTTTGAGAGAATATATCAAAAAAATGTTCATCATTTAAGGCTGCAATATTTGTACTTTCTTAAAGAGATAATGGTGTTAAATGATTGCATGTTTTTGTAAATGACATACTTTTAATTATGTTTTATGGGTGGTTCATTGTCTTAATCAAAATTTCCTTTCTCTTCCTTTCTCGTGTTTGTATTCTTACACTTTTGAGGTCAGCTTGGTGCTTGTGTTTTGAGTATGCTTTTATAATTATGGTTATCTTCAATAGCTTGATCAAAATATGACGATACCCTATACTGTTGAAAGAATCAAGGGATATAATTCATATTGGAGAGACTACAAATACATAACTCTATCTTAAATTCCATATTCTCTAAAGTCTTCAAAAGACCTTTTATTTCCATTTTGGGGCCATATGTTAGTTTATTGAGGTTCACATGGCATTCTTTAAACATGGTTTGTGGACTATTATTGGAACATTCTTATAAGATCCAATACAACAGTGTGTACTTTTATATTTAGTTTTCATGGTTCTTGTGCCATAAGACATTTTTTTGTAGGCTCTCTATGATTCATTGGGGTATCTTCTTCATATATTATTAGATTTTTAGCTTCATTTCCAGTACCTTAGCAATCCTTATTTGGTTGAATCATATTCTATGTACCACTACAGAGCATGATGTGAGATAGTAAATAACTTAATAGCCTATTCCTTTCACTCCAATGCTAAATACTATAATTAGAGATCGTTATTGTTACACATCAGATTCTGGAATACCCAATATTATAATCATAATCCACTGTTAACATACTGGTCAGTATAGAAGCTCAAGTAGCTTCCATTATTACTACATTATGTGACACATGCCTTGTAGGACACCTATTTTTCTACTGGGATTTTTATCTATCAAGATAATGTTTTCAATTTACACTAGGGATAATCATGCCCTTCCATTGGTTAGGCAAGGGATAGGCATGCTCAGTAGTCCTCAATAACATGGTTTGCTGATCTACACAATTATGTTGTTAGATGTATTTGTGTCTAAATGCATTAATATGGATGGTTACTTCTTACCGGTGCATACTGTAGGACACCTATTTTCTACTGTGATATTTATCTATCAAGATAGTGTTTTTAATTTACACTAGGGATAATCATGCTCTTCAATTTGTTAGGCTAGGGATAAGCATGCTTAGTAGTCCTCAACAACATGGTTTGCTAATCTACACGATTATGTTGTTGCCTTGTCCAATTTTGGACAACCATCTTTTGTGACAGTTGAGGTATGACTGAATTTATCTTATTTTTACATTATGAACCCAATAACAATATACATGTTCTCAGGTTTTTCCATATTACCATATGAAGATGCATATTTTAAGATATTTTATTCATACTTTCTCACAATTACACAAAATTCTACAAATAAATCATTATCTTCTTTTGAATATAAACAATTGCTATGAAATTGAATCAACCATCAAAGGCAGACACAAATAGCACCAACATGTAGGCCACACCACCATCTTCCACACTACATTTGTCTTCAGAACAACAACTAGCTCTTGATACCATACTGCACCATTCAACAAACAAAACCCTACTACCTCCACTAAGATTGATAATTCAAGGAACAACTAGCACATGAAAATCATTTCTGATAAATAAAATCTAAAATTTATTCACACTAGCATTAACCACATCACCCTCACCTCTTTTTATGCTCGCCCCTACCAGTGTTTCAACCTTCAACATCTTCGTACCCATAATCCATGTAGCCCTCCGTATTACGGTCAAAGAACTGAAACCCCTTGAAGGCCAAACATTATCATCTTTTCAAGAGTCGCTGAAACATCTAAATTTGGGAACAAATTAGTCATCCTCCTCAGCGACCTTGGCCAATTACCACCGGTTTTGGACAGTCCTCTTTATGCAAGTAAATTCTATGGAGTCAGCCTTTGGAAAGGATTTCATTCTTCCATTACATTGCAAATAATATTTCGGCAACAAGGAACAAACAATGCACAATTTTCATTCCAGAATTTACTGCTCCACATGTGAGATTGTAATGTCTCCATTTTTAAAGACCCTTAGTCTATCATTCCCCGTGGGCTTTAGGGATGTTGCAAGGGGAAAAATATATTAAATAATTAGATAATATTGCCTGGAGAGTGATTTTAATCATTTGACATTATAAAACAATATTTATTTAATTATTTAATATTTATGGAGCAAGTAATGTATTTAATTATTTAATTAAATTCCCAAAATGCAAATTGAAAAGGGGAATTAATTAAATAATAATTAGGTGGCTTTTAAATATTAAAATCACCTTTTTTAAAAGGGGACACCACACCTAGGGGAAATAAACTTCTTTTATTTAATAATTTCCCTCTCCTATGGATTTCAAATTTTGTGCCTCCTTGCATATAAAAGGAGTGCTAGGATCATTGTTAGACTCATGTTATGATGATATTTATTTTATGCTCCATGCTTGGAGTTGGGATGCATGCCCATTAAAGCTCTCTCTCTCTCTCTCTCTCTCTCTCTCTCTTGCGTGGGAAGTTAGTAAGCTGGTTTGATCAATCGAAGTATTCTCTCTCGTTCTCTTCATTGTGATCTCTTGTGTTGGTATTGGCACATTTATTTGGATGATAAATCTATATTTTTTGTGAAGGGTTTGAAGTACTTTTATGACTATTATTGTTGTTGCAATTTATTTAGCCATAACAACTGGTATTGGGGTTTGATCTTTCATATTTTGAAGTTATTTATGCTAGATCTATTTTCTGACATTGTGTCTAATCAATTATTTCAGATCAAGGGTTGATTGTTTAAGGGTTTTTGGAAGGGTTTTATGAGCTGAAAATTATTTAATTAAATTTCCCTAACCCTAGTGACTGGTTTTCAGATTTCAGAGGCAGATTTGAGTGGGTTTCAGTGTGATAAAAAATTCAGTTTGTTAGTTCTTTGGAAAGATATTTATTTCTACTCTATTCTGCAATTTATTTCATGTAAAAACTCTAAGTATTGAAGGAGTTACGAATTTTAGAAGATTTCAGCTGTCTGCAATCTTTATGGGTCTTATAAATTAATATTTATTTCAGATCTACAGTTTTGGGGTCAGATTAATATTAGTTTTGGTTGTAGAAATTAGGAGAGATAAGGAGAAAACAATTTCATAATTTTTGGAGGAGATTTGGTTCCCTAAAAGTGTTGGGTGACTTGATTTTTAAGTCAAAATTAGGGTTTCAGGTTGGCTATCCCAAAATCTGATTTTTGCATATTGTTCCTCATATTTTTATGGTTGATTATCCAAAATTTCGAAGCTCATAGGGCTTGGACATGGTTCCCTAGCCAAAGATATGAATTTTTGAAGTTTGCGGCAGTTAGGATTTGAAAATTAATTATTTTTAGTTGTGTGTGATTAGATTTGTATTAATTCTTAACTTATTCTAGAAGGGGATACTGCAGTGGTATCATAGCAACTTTCCTTTACTCCTTGTGGGTTTGTTTGCAGAGTGAATCATGGACCACTTGCTAGTGTCGGAGGTTTGATGACCAAACTTTTTAAGCTTTGAAAAATGCTCAAGGGTCCCTCACTTGAGAAGAGCATATTGATCTACACTTTGGAAAATGTGGTAAGTTGTTTTTGTTTGGTTAAGCAATCGAATTGTGGCTTGATGATTTCAGTTCTAGATCCTTTGGGGGCACAATTGGTTAGATTTTTGGGACATACAGATCCAGATGTAAGGCTTGTAGTTATCACTTGTATAAGTGAAATTATGAGGATTAAGGCTCCGAGAACCACCCTATAACGATCACATCATGAAGGAAATATTTCAAATCATGGTAGATAGTTTTGAGGGTCTTGGTGACACCACAGATGTTCTTTTTGCTAAGAGTGTCACTATTCTCAAAAATATGGCAGACATTAGATCTTGGGTCCTAATGATAGACTTGGAATGTGATGAACTCATTTTTCAAATGTTTGACAATTTATTTACTTCTATTCATAGGGATCATTGAGAGATTGTGGTTTCTTCAATGCAAATTATTATGTCTTCAATTTTGAATGAGGAGGATGATATTTTGATGCCACTTCAAACAATTTTATTTGCCTACGTGAGAAAGGAGAAGCAGGAAGTGTCACCCATAGCAGAAACATTTGTTCAAAGTATAGTAGATCAATGTTAAGAGAAGTTGAGGCCCTATTTGATTGATGAAGAGCTTGCTGGTTCTACTGTACATGTGCAACAAAAAACATTGAAGGAAGAAGACCCATTAGATGAAGAGCAAGGTAAAAGTTCCTCATTGGTTGAAAGTATTTCCTTGTCTTCTAATATTTGCATGCCTAGTGAAGTGACAGAAAATGGAATCATGAAAGATGAGAAAAAATATAATTCATATCTGCACATGGTAAAGTCAAGTTTGGGGAATGAAGCACCAAAGAAGGATGATGCTTTTCAGTTTAAAAATATCACTAATGTAGCCCCTAAGGGTAAGCATTTTGATTTATTATATCCTCGTCATATTTTGTCTTCTCCATACCTTGTCACCTATGAATATGATGCTAACAAAAAGGTCAAGGAAAATGGTGCGTTGTTGGATGGAAATTGCAAAAAGAAAGGGGCTGAAATTTTGAGTAATGAAGAGTTTATGGGCAACATGTATGAAGGAAAAACACATGACATCATTCCAAGGTATAAAGGGTTGCATACTTTTCCATTTCATCTTTGTGATCTTTATGATATACATTTGAAAGTTGATGACAAGGGAAGGGTACACTGACATCTTCTTGGGTAGAGTGTAGGGAAGAATAAGCATGTGCATAATTTAGTACCATTATGGTTTACCTTGCTACAAATATGATCCAACAAGGGCAGCCTTTGATTGGATAAGAGTAGTCCATGTATTTCTAGTTATGTCATCATTCTTTGAGAACTTTACTTGCATACATGATGGGTATGTTTCTCCATGGGTGAATCTCCAAGGAAACATTGATAAGATGTCCCATAATTATTCTTTGTTAGACCATACTTGGCGCAATATGACAAACTATATGAAGGTATGAACTCTTTTGTTTTTGATGACACATTTTTGGCATCTAATGATTGCATGGAATTGAATGGGTGCAAAAAGAAATTAGATTTAGAAGATGGGCTTGTGAAGAGGTATGCTTATGAAGGAAGAACACCATGGGATGCTTATGGTAATTTTTCAGTTCGCTGTAATTTTCCAAACAACAGGTCCCAATGGGCAAATGATTGAGGTTTTTCACCTAAGCACGGGTCTTATGAATGTCCCAAGTCATCACGCACGAAGTATGAAGACTTGTGAGGAAGAAAAAGGGGCTTTGGATGAAGAAAATGGTAAAGGAAAGAGTGCTGTCCCAAACTCAGAAATTTTGAGTTTTGTAGATGTTGGGAGTAACCCAAGGTATGATATTCTATATTTTATTTCTCCTTCCATATTGATTTTTTATGGGTATGATTTTGAGCATGATAGGGAGATGGATATGGTGTGTCACAAGGGGTATAATGGTCACATTCTTGTTGGTACTTTTGCTCCTAGCAATTGGGTGCATGATGGAAGAAAAGAAAGAGTGACTATCACTCTCCCCAATGAAGGAAGCCATAATAGTAAGCTTGTTGGTCCGTATGAAGAAATCATCATTAGAGGACACAAAAGCATGATTAATCCCTATGTTTCTCTTTCTTTCATAAGGGAAAGTCATTTTCACAAAGAAAGGTACAAAGTTCCTTGGTCTACCTATGATAATATTCATACATGCTGTAATGCACTATATTTCAGTTTTCTCCTCTTCTTATGAGCATAGAAAAAAGGAAAATTTGGGGTATCTTCTTGCACATATTGCTCCATGTGGAGTGAGAATAAAAGGATTTGAGTTTTGCAAGTTCAGTGTGGATACAAGGAAATCATTTCATTTCTTTTGTCAAATGATGCTAACTCCTATCTCTTTAGAAGACTTGAAAGAAGGGTGGATCACATGGACTACACTTGGCATGGTAGAAAGTTCATTTTCAGATTTTGAGCTACAATTATGTTTTCGATTTGAATGTTTGATTAATGTGCTTCCAAAAGCTATGTTTTGGGAATGTTTGGTTATTTTTGCTTACATTTGGGCTTCAATGGAAAGTTTGGAAAGGGTGAAGGAACATGGTATGAATTATTCTCAAAGCATTTCATTTTCAGCTATACATGTGGATAATTTTCAGTTGATTATGATTGAGGATGAAATTTCAGTTATATGGGAGCCACTTGTATTCACTAGATTGATGTTCTTTCATATTGGGAAAAAGATTTTGAAACATGTTAGCTGCTGCCTCATCATTTTTATGATTGACATCACTATGACCAACCTCCCTATCACATCTATAATTCAGATTTTTGCCATGAATTTGATGATATGGTTGTTGGTGCTTAATTTTGGCTCATGGGTGAATATTTGGGGGTGGAAACCAGCCACTCCAATTCTGATTTATGGAGATTACATCAGCACTTGGGGCTACACAACAAAGTTTGGGGTCAGCCCATACACATAGGAGTTATACATGCCTTGGAGACACATTGGAAAAGTGTTTTTCAACACTTATTTTTCTAATTTGTTTGCTTCATGCGCAGGTTTGAAGAAGAAATTACATCAGACTACACTCCTAACTTTTAGGAGAATGAAGCGGTCCAAGATATTACAAATGCTACTTCACTTGAGTGGCATGGGAACACAGCTTTTGGAGTACCACACTTTTGGACATGGACACATGAGCTTGCTATTGCTTGAGGGCAAGCAATCTTGGGAAGGGAGGACTGTAATGTCCTCATTTTTGAAGACCCTTAGCCTATCATTCCCCGTGGGCTTTGGGGATGTTGCAAGGGGAAAAATATATTAAATAATTAGATAATATTGCCTGGAGAGTGGTTTTAATCATTTGACATTATAAAACAATATTTATTTAATTATTTAATATTTATGGAGCAAGTAATGTATTTAATTATTTAATTAAATTCCCAAAATGTAAATTAAAAAGGGGAATTAATTAAATAATAATTAGGTGGCTTTTAAATATTAAAATCACCTTTTTAAAAAGGGGACACTACACCTAGGGGAAATAAACTTCTTTTATTTAATAATTTCCCTTTCCTAGGGATTTCGAATTTTGTGCCTCCTTGCTTATAAAAGGAGTGCCAGGATAATTGTTAGACTCATGTTATGATGATATTTATTTATGCTCCATGCTTGGAGTTGGGATGCATGCCCATTAAAGTTTTTTTTTTTCTCTCTCTCTCTCTCTCTCTCTTGCGTGGGAAGTTAGTAAGCTGGTTTGATCAATTGAAGTATTCTCTCTTGTTCTCTTCATTGTGATCTCTTGTGTTGGTATTGACGCATTTATTTGGATGATAAATATATATTTTTATGAAGGGTTTGAAGTACTTTTATGACTATTATTGTTGCTGCAATTTATTTAGCCATAACAATTGGTATTGGGGTTTGATCTTTCATATTTTGAAGTTATTTATGCTAGATCTATTTGCTGATGTGTTTAATCAATTATTTCAAATCAAGGGTTGATTGTTTAAGGGTTTTTGGAAGAGTTTTATGAGCTGGAAATTATTTAATTAATTTTCCCTAACCCTAACGATTGGTTTTCAGATTTCAGAGGTAGATTTGAGTGGGTTTCAGTGTGATAAAAATTCAGTTTGTTAGTTCATTGGAAAGATCTTTATTTCTACTTTATTCTGCAATTTATTTCATGCAAAAACTCTAAGTATTGAAGGAGTTATGAATTTTAGAAGATTTCAGCTGTTTGCAAGCTTTCTGGGTCTTATAAATTAATATTTATTTTAGATTTGCAGTTTTGGGGTCAAATTAATATTGGTTTTGGTTGTAGAAATTAGGAGAGATAAGGAGAAAGCAATTTCATAATTTTTGGAGGAGATTTGGTGCCCTAAAAGTGCTAGGTGACCTACTTTTTAGGTCAAAATTAGGGTTTCGAGTTGGCTGTGCAAAATTTGATTTTTGCATATTGTTCCTCATATTTTAATGGTCCATTATCCAAAATTTCAGCTCATTTGGACTTCCCTAGCCAAAGATATGAATTTTTGAAGTTTGCGGCAGTTATGATTTGAAAATTAATTATTTTCAGCTGTGTGTGATCAGATTTGTATTAATTCCTAACTTATTCTAGAAGGGGATACTACAGAGATTCAAATCATCTTATTAAGGATTGGGAACTCCTAATGTCTCGCACACAAACACAAACCTAACTCAACAAGAGCTCAACAGTTTCAAGGACGCACTACATTTGTTTGCAAAAAATGATCTCGTGGACTTCCACAACCTTTAGATGCTGAAGGCATTGAACGTTTTTATTGCCCAATCCATTTCTGAAAGTAACAGGTGGGTTGGATGAGGAGATCCCGATGATGATTATTTAGAACACAAAGTTCTGCTGTGCAAACAACAAAAAATCATACTTATTGCAAATTTATGGGTTGATATAGGCCTTGTAAATGGTGCTACAAGAACAATCACTGACATTGTCTACGACACATCAATGCCACCACTAGCATTTCCTTTATTTGCTGTTGTCAAATTTGATAGATACAACGACCCGTGTTGGGATCCCTCCAATCTGTTACATATTTTGATACCCCCTATTTTGAGAGGGAATCGAAGATAATTGTCAATTAAAATGGCCTGGGGATTAACTATCCACAAGTCCCAGGGAATTACTTTTCATAAAACAACTGTCGACATTGGAACCAATGAAATGAAGGGTCTAACATTCACAGCTTTCTCGAGAGTTCCCTTGCTTGCAAATCTGTGCATTTCACCTCCTTTTTTCATTCTAAATGTACTAAAAAATGGCACACATACCAACACGTGGAGCAAGAAAAAAGGAGAAAGCAAGACTAATATCACTCAACCCGTCCTAAATACTACACTCTACTTTGATAGCACCTCCGCTACTACTTTATTCAACAATTCTTTTATCCTAAGCGACATTGTCGTTCAAAGGGTATCAAATGTATTCATGTTTACCAGAAATAAAATTTCCCACAAAAGGCTACCATTCATGATATAATTCTTCAAATGTATAGAGGTCTTCATGTATACATGTTTAGTTCATATTTTGTGATATAAGATTTACAACTTTTTATGTACGAATCTGTAACAAATTTAAATGTACACATACAACATTTCAATCCAAAAGTTTTGTACATTATATCACTTTTTTGCATTTTGACATGTTTTTAGGGTTAGATCTCATGCTTGCGCTTTTTAAATGAAGTGGTTCATCTATATTTCTACACTTACAAAAGCAATCACCCATAGTTTAAACAAAATCAACTACAAAAGTAATAACTATCCCTCTAAAATAAATAACATATACTGTTTGGCGATCACATTGCATTGTACACATGCGATTGCTAGTCATTACCTTAATGGCTATAGAGAAACCACAATCATAATTATGCATGAAATCGCTACCCTAAGATGCTAGGTCCACTCTATATATTTGTATCTCTGGAGTGTCCAGAGACATACACAAGTGAACTCTTCTTACATTTATGTGTGTTCTAAATATGCAAAAAACACAAGGGCTTAATTTGTAAAGAACGACTATTGACATTAGTAGTATTGATAGACCACTCTCTACATTCATGAATATCTCCAAAATACGTTGCCTCGCTGACTTGCACACTGCACCCCCTTTCTCCTTCAAATGATTGTACGAAAATATACTTTCGTATTTGTTCCTTGCAGCATATTCTCCGTAACATTTTTCTTGCCCTTGCACTTCTCTTCCCTCAAACCCCTTCTTCATTGTCTCTCTTTCTCTCTCACTTTTTCATTCTCCCCCTTTTACTTATTCCATACATCCCCTTAGACGCTTTCATTGTACATTTCACGTACGATAGCTAGTTTTAACACTTTGCTAGAAAACTACAGAGTTACATGTTACACTCACATTCCGGCTCTCTATAGATGTGGTACCAAGTGGATAAGCATGTCCATCCATTGATGTCGCCCAACATATTTATTATCATTAAAAGAAAGGTGGTCAACTTTAATGAACTCACGGGTTTGTAAACCAATAACAATTGCAGAAAAGAAATCCAATTTCAGATTCAATCTGACGACTGAAAAACAAGTTTGCATGCAAATGTTTGACAAAATGTATCAATGTAGGCAGAGGACTATTTGGGAAATTTCAGTGCCATTTATGAAACTCACGTTATTTGCAAAACCACCATACTGAACTGCCGTGTAAGAGCTGCAAATGTTTTTGTGGAGTAGCCTGATCCACAACTTCTCTGATGGCAAAAGCATTGGTTTTGGAGGGCTTCCTTTACCGATTTTTTTTATCAGGTGAGTAGGTGGGATATTTCTTAATAAAAAGGGTTTCAGTTGAGGAGTGAGATTTGTTTATTAGTTTGTTGGGTTTATTTTGGGAAGGAATTTTTACTTTGAGTAGTGGGTTTTTTAATGGAAATGGTTGTGGGGATGGCTTAACGAACGAAATCTATCTGTGTGGAAAATTTGCATTGGATTATATTTTACGGTAAGTATTTTCCTTGTTCGGGTGGCTGTAGATGTGCCGTATGTAGGCAATTGGTTCACCTAATTGTTTGAATTCAATGATAAACGGGATTGAGAATGTTTCTTGTGGTGTTTCCAAGTAGAATAAAAGTCATTATGCCCAGAAAATTATTATGGATAATCATGTGTAGAGTGCAAACCCTAAAATTTTGTGTACTTTTTTGGTGGGTTTGCTGCTCTGCGTGTTTGAGCGAATGCCCGTTAGTGAAAAATTACTTTTTTTTTGAAGTGAGTGGTGTGTGAGGGCTTGATTTATGGAGTTGACCTCTTGAAGAGCAGTAGCAAACATTGGGGAAAAGTATTTTTTTTTTTTCGTTGTTTCTGGGGAGTGTATGGGGGTATTAATGGAGAGGGTTTAGCTCAAGTGTATAGCTGAAATTTGGAGGTATTTTGGCCACTTGCAGAGACAGTAGAAAACATTAGGTTCTCAACTGATAGTTGAGAATTTAAACTTGTGTTTTTGTGTTTTAGGGCTGAAGATTGTGATTTCGGCAAGCTGAATCTTGAAGATTAGGTTTGACTGTTGAGCATTATAGCCTGTATTCGTCTGATTTAATACAGCGAATATTCTGGTCTGGGTGAACTTGATGGTGTAAGATTGGGTGCTGAATGGTTAGATATATGAGTTGTGTTTTGGACATTGTGTTAGGAGCTTGGAGATTCTTGGTGTTGTTTTAGCATTTGGGCTCGGAAGTTTGAAGCTCACCTGTTGAAAATCAAGAAAACCCAATCTCTGGAGTTTCAAGTAAGAGTTAAATGGCAGCCTTAATCAGTGGGGAAGTTGCTTCTTTGAGTAGTGACCTTGTCTATGAAATCTTAAGCAGGCTGGATGGCACTACACTTGCAAGTGCCGCATGTGCCTGTGTTGACTTTTGTTCCATAACCAGAGAAGAGGGCATTTGGGAGAATGTATGCTGCTCACTTTGGCCGTCCATTGCCGACGAGGAAATGAAAAGTATGATTCTTTCGCTTGGTGGATTCCGCAAGTTCTATGCAGATTGCTTTCCTCTTATAACAAATGAAGAGAAGGTTTCTGCTGCGCAGTGGGATTCTGATCTGGAGGAGTTGAATGTTTGGTCTGATTACTCTGATGATGAAGATGAAGAGCTTGAGGGGGGTTTACCCTCGGACTTTGTCTCGATTGTGGATGTTCGATGCAAAGACAAAGTGATCTATTCTAAAGTTCTCCTGGGAATCCCCGATGCAGATGACTTTCATGGCTGGTTTTCTCGCTGCCCATTCAGAATTGACCTGCTGAAATTTTCAGATGAAGATGATGATCCCGAAAGTGAAGTTACGCTGTCTATTGCAGATGGGCTGCCACAACTTACATCGATTGAGAGAGAGAGGAAAGATGGGAAGTTCTGGAGGGAGCTGCAGGACAGTATTAGGCTTAGTTGGATTCTTGTGAATAAGAGATTAAAGCAAGCAGTCAACCTTGCAAGTTGGAGCCCCCTTGGAGGACAGAGGCATTGGCCCACAGATAACGACTTCCTAATACGTTTTGGATCCATACTTCCCGCTCACGACATTTTGCCTTGCAAGGTTGTCCAGTGCATTATTGTACTGAAATGTAGTGTTTCTCATATTGGAGTGGAAGAAAATGCACAAACAACATTGAAGATAACTGAACTCAGCATGCAGTTGGAAGACTTGAGGCATGCACATCTGAATGGAAAGAACAGTTTGCTTGTCCTGAAAAGAGCTATGAGCTGTCGTAGGAGTAGGAATTACAGTGGAGTCCTAGAATCTTGTCACCAATATTCAAAAGCACAGAGTGAGTTAAAGGAGGAAAAGATGAGAAATGAAGACCGGGTTGATAGGCTTTGTATAGTGAGTGCAATTGCTGCCTTTGCCTCATTTTGGTATTTTATTTTATTCTCTGAGAACTAAATGCTTGTAATTTATTCAATAGTATATAATAGCTAAATCAAAAATTGCTTTTACATTTTGCATTGCATTTTTCTGGGACTGCTGGGATTGACAGATTCTGCTTCAAATGACCATCTACTACATGAATTCACATCTCCATTGGTTAATCCCATTTGAGCCGCTAAATCTAAGTATAAGTTTGTTTGAAGAAGACTTGGGCAAATTAAAGTGAATTTGTGGGTGGTAGTTGTGCATAAAAGGGTTCCTAGCTCTCCTTTTCTCAGGAAAATGATTTAACTTTCTTTACAGATGGTATCAATGGTCTGACTTTATGCCAAAATCTATTTGCTTGACAACAGGTAACGCAACTAGAAGAGCCCGTCATTTTTTACTTATGGATAAAGCATAATGTTTTCTGTTTGAAAGAAACGTGCCACTGTTCTTGTTTTTAAGTGTGAAATTGTGGCTAAGGTAGCTTAAGAAAGTGATTTGCAATGTATTTGATAATTAGGCTGATATGCATGAATTGAATACCAGTCGGTGAAGCCCACATCTTCTTAAAGATTAGTTTCTCATTGTGCTGTAGCTAAGAACTGATTATGCAAAACAAATTTGCTGAACAGTCATGAAGGCCCGACAAATCTTTTGCTCTTTGGTATTTATTTCATGGTTGTAATCATAAATTTCCCTTATGAGCTGTGTTTTTTTAGGTATAAACTTTTCTGTCTACTTTCTTAAATCATGTTTCACTTCCCATTCTGGTGTCACTTGTCAGTGGGACAGCTTTTATAATTATTGATGAAAGCTCCTTATTTTATTGGAAGGTTGTATGTGTTCCCATAAAAGGAATGGCAGTGGTACCACAAAAAAATTAGAAAGTTAATAATTTCAAGGGTTTGGGTTAATTCTCGCTCATACATTGATGTTGTCTCATTTATTTGGTTTCAGAGTCTACTGCAGTGGAGCAGTCAAATCATGCAGTCTCAGAATTGTTGCTTGGGTCATACATATATCATGTCTATGGGAATTGGGAAGAACACTAATTAGCTGTCCAAAATACCTAATGTTGATAACCATAACAGTCCACTCATTGCATTTTCAATAATCAACTGGTCGTGGATGATGATAGGTTTACAGTAATAACATTTCAAACAGTATCAAATTTTAACTGTTGGCTTCTGCAAAGTTTTGGTATACTTCTCAAGTACATTATTATAAAGATGGCCTTAAATATCTAGATACATATTTACTTGTTAAATACAAATCTATTAGGTTCATGCAAGGGTTTGGATTTCACTGCTACAAGTTCTTAGATATTTAGCTGACAGTGCACTGTTTATGAATTTAGCACAATACAGCCTACAGCACGGGCCTGTGACAGCAATTCATAGCCACTGTCAAACACTGGAACCACAGTTAACACTCTCATCATACATATGTCCTTCAGGATTTGTGCAGAAGCATTATGCTTTCAAATGCATTTACAGTGCAAGATGATAATTATGCATTAGACAATCTGCATTGAAAATAAGTCTAACCCTATTGTCAGAATATACAAGCCATTCAACTGGGGGGAAATAAATAAAACTAAGGAGACGAGGGGTTTTCAGTGAGTGTACTTAAAATCATAAGATGCAAGGTGATACAATGGTTGAAACCCACATTTCTGATATTTATATACAGCAATATGAACAGTAAACCCCTTAAAAATATGGCCAGTTTAAGAATGACTTAAAAAATAGAAATTTAGATCAACCACCAGGCTATGAGCAAGCTGCTATTGTGAACAAGAAAATATTACACCACACTAACGTAAAATTAAGCACTTTTTTGCACCATGCGCACTTATTGATGAAAACGTCAAACACATTTGCCAAACCCATTGCAAGTTTAGTGCTATATTCTATTGGTTTATGCCCAAAAACTATATTGATTGGATACGTTCTCTTTGGTAATGAGCATTGGGCATACTGCATACAAATGCTGTAATTTCACCAATAACAGAATCTAATACTGTAAATGATTGTTATGATATAAGTTTGTCACTGTTATTCAGCATGTAGTTTAGTAGTTTGTAGGTGCAATATTTATGATTGTTAGGGTTAAAGTTTGGCACTGTTGGTTGGTGCATTGTGTAGCAGGTGATATTTATATTGAAGGTGAAATTTCATTTTCCATTGAAACTCAGTTGGACATGGGGATTATTCATAGCAAAAGGTGAAATAATCTTTTGGAAAACACACAGAAATAGAAGAGGCAAAACATGGATATTCATGGAGTTTCATAGAATCCTGGAATTGGAATGCATCTTCCAGATAGAATTGTTGTTACTATGATAATGGATACAAGGGTGAAATTTGCAATTAAATGTGGAGTGAAACTAGCAAAATGGTTGTTACCAAAGATCTCAAATAAAGGGATAAATATGATCTTGAAAGCATCCTCAAGTACATTAGGATTCGAATCAATTATTACGATACAACAAACTTGTTCTCATACTTCACCGAGATATATGTAGGTTGTAGACTCAAAAAAGGCTTCTTTTAGGAGATTTGCATGTGAAGGTAGAGACTGAACAAATTGTAAACCATCTTTTGAATCATTATGTCTCATTTTAGAGCTTTTGATATAATGATTTGTTCTCTTTATGCATCTTTAGTTGCATCCTCCATGTATGTTGATTGTGTATTAAAAATACTGTTTAGTGTGCAATTATGTACACCCTAATTCAAGGTGACACAGTACTGGCAGGAAAGCCATCTGACCTCGAGCTTGTGAACTGTTAACGGATTCAAGAGCTTGAAGTACTTTTTTCTATTGCATAATAACACAAGAAATATAGCTGTAGAAAAGAGTAACAGCAGCCTAACAACAATAAACACAATACAGAGTATATAGAAGGAAACCCAACCGGTACTATTGGTCTGAAAACCAAAAGATCAAAAATAGAATCAAGGGGCTTACAATAATCTTTTGGAACATAGCATGTATCTAAGGTTTTTGGTCTCATAGAAACTCCCAAAGAATTGAATAATTCTTGAACGACAAAACATGGAAATAAAGTTTCTGATGGCATTGATGTCAACATGGGCCAATTCCAAAAGTAGTATGGATGCTGCATTTGGCTGGATACAGTTTCTTATAAACCACTCTCATGCGACAATAACCTAGAAAAACATCTCCACTATGATGCTTAAGGAATCTTTGTACAACTAACGTTCCCACCATCTATTTTGTCTTCTGCATTGCAATAACTCGACTTTGTGCAAATGTTCATTAACAAGCTTGGAAGTACAACCGATTGATTTCAAATGACTCACAAAAAGTACTAACAAATATACTATAGTGCATATCTTTGGACATTTTTATCATCACCCTTTGAATTGCTTTGGCCTACAACAATTATGATGCTGGAAGTTTAATTTTTCTGGACCTTTTGATGTTGTATCATAGAAATGCAAATCTTCTATTGGTTGAGATGTTTTGTTAGTGCCTTAGTATTCAACTTCTCCCTAGGCACCACAATGCATATAACCAATGCTCATAGCTACTTGTGTCAGCTTGTGGCATTGTGGAACATTCAAAGCATTGAATGTGAGCTATCCTATTGATGGCACCTTGCCTCTAAAGTGAAATGGCGCTTCAAGGCTTCAAAAGCAGATTGTGGCCAAGATATGTATCCATATGCCTTAATTCTTGTCTCAATTGGAAGTTCTCTTCAAGATTTTTCTAGTGATCCCTATAATGCATAAATTGGAGCTTCCTCATGAAAGATATGGCCCATTGGATTTCTCATAGGCCGTTTTCCATTGTGAAAATTTGGGACATGTGGCCCAAAATCAAAATTGACATCTAAGTGACAAGTGACATCTCCTCAATAACCTCAGGGCATGGACATTCTATGCCTTCCTCTCCTTTTTCTTTGTGGTCTTCGTGAATTTTGTGAGAGTTTCATCTGGATCATGACAAGTGTTGTGATATTGTTGTTTCTACTCTTCCCCTTTGACCTTTGACTCGAGGCTTTCCAGAATGATGCCACTTGGCATCATCTTGTCTTTTCATGCATAAACCTTCCTCTTGTTATTGCAAAGTTATCCCAACTTTGATTGGATTCCATGAAGTATTTCACTGGGATTGTGACAAGTGTCCCTACCATAGCCTCTTGTTTCACGCACCTTATAAAAACTTGGTCACAACCTTTGTGGAGAGAGCTGATGAGATAAATGCACTTGTTACCATCATGTAATCTTGTGGGTTCTTCTGAATCATGGCCTCCCTTTAACCCTATGACCTATGTGCTAACTTTGAGGCAATACAGGATTGTTACATATCACAATCTCGATACTCCGAACTCCCGTGAATTTTCTTTCTTTCATCTTGTGGCCACTTTGAAATCTTGTGGAACTATGCAACTATGAATTTTATGTCATGCTAAGTGCGCTTCACCAACACATTGTTTACTTAGCCACAAATGAAATTTGAACTCCATGCAAAGTCTTTGATCTATTAAAGCCTCCCGAACACTTAAGTGAAGAATTGTGGCCGTCATGACGGTTAATTGCAAATGTGGCACCTTATTGAGGTTTGTGAACACTTGGTGATCCCCAATGCAATCTCTGCTACCCACCACCGTTAAACTTGCAACTTCGTGAATGCCAAAACTTGGTCAAGCTCCCTCAACACACTAATAAAATTCCTACCATGCTTTTAGGTGATGCGGGGTTTCTCTTTGCCTTGGATACCCTTGCATCAAACACCCAAGGCAATTAAAATTTAAGCTCTTGCTCACACAAATGAAGTAGAAAAACCACTATTTTGGTAACTGAGAGAGATGGTCGCGATGTCCTTTTCCACACTAACTTCTTCTTCTTTTTCCACCTTTCTTCTTCCACTAATTGGGCATAGACCATCCACCTCCTCTAAATTGTACTCTTTTTCCTTCCGCATGTTGAACCATGTACATTGATGTTGTCATTGATGTCAGCGATGACAAAGTAGCGAAGTGTGTAGCATAGTCTTCATGTGTGTACTATGTCTTGTCATTCAATCATTCAATGTTGGTCTTGTGCCTTCAAAGGTTAGTATGTGTATTGTCTTGGTGAGTGAAATTGATACCTTGAGAAGTCTAATCATACCTTGTGTATTGTATTATCTTGAGATGTCTTGGTATGAACCAAATTGCGCTTTCACATGTTCTAGGAGGTGTCTCAGGTATGCAAAGAAGGTTTCATGAAGATGTACAAGTCAAACTTGGTGCTATATGGGTGAATCTAGCTAAACTGGGTCTAGCTTGAAGGCTTATTCCTAGTAGGTCTTGGTGTATGATGGCTTGCAGGTATGATAAGGACATTCCAAGCTTGTGAGTGCATGGAGAAGCATTGTTCTCAAGGCATATGAAGGTGCAAAATATAAGAAATTAGGGATTTGGAGCTTAAAGTTGGTCAAGTAGAAATGAAGGCTTGAGAACATGCCCAGTAGTCATAGGAAAATGAGATGGGACAAGAAAATTCAGAGTGCCTCATGAAAAAAACCATGGGAGATGTTGGAGGCATGAGTTCTCATGGTGTGAGCAAAATTTTAGGGTCAGAAAGTGAAAACCAAGCATTGTGGAGTCACATTTTTCAAAATTGAGTTTTTGAGAAGTGTAAATTGAGCACCTAAACTTCTTAGCAGTTGTTCTAAATTGACAGGGATTCTTCAGATAAGTCATAAGATATTTTTTTTTGGAGGAAATTGGGATAAAAAGCTAATGCAAAAGGTTCTGAGATCAAATGATGGTGAAATGAAAAGTTTAACCATTTTTCTAAGTTGGTTTCAAATCCTCCATAACCCTCTCTTTGAGTGATAGAAGAAATATGCAAGGTATGGACATAAAATGAATTGGTCAAGCTTATTTGATGTCTTATACATGCAATGGACTCTCTAGGGCTCAAGAAAATCAAATTGTGCATCTACAAATCTAACTGTAAGGTACAGAAAAGGACTGGTTTTGATGAAATTTGCAGGTACAAGTGTATGTTGATATGCTTCATGAAGAAGTCCTCAGTGTTCTAGATAGCTCTTGATGTCATTCTAAATGCTCACAAAGTTTTTTGAGCAAGGTGTGTGAGAAAAATTTGAATTGAAGATGCATTTCTCTTCCTACCGCTTGAAGACTGTGCATGCCACAACTAGTCATGGTGTTTTGAGGAAAGTTTTTGTATGTAAACTTGATATTGAAGCATAAAATGGTCATGAGCACCTGATACAAGCCCATGCATGTCTTTGGAGTCCAATGTATGCTCCTATGAAGTGAGTTGAAGTCTTAGTCTTGTTGATTTTCAATTGCCATATTGGTATGTTCAAGAAGGCTAATAACCTGAGTTGAACTAGTAATTATTTCTTGATAACTCATGCATACAAGTCCTTGGTAATGGTGTACAATATCTCAGTGAAGTTATCACACACTCACAGTAGCATAAAATTTGAAAGACAAGGTGGATTGAGCCTCCAAACACCAAGCTAGGGTTTGGTGTGTCAAAACCCTCACTATGCACAATTTTGGGAAAACTAGCTCATTTGATCTTGTTGCATGTTCTTGGACAAGAAAATGGAGCTTGAGAAGTTGTAAATGCTCATACCATCCTTGAGAAGATGTCTCTATAGCCTTGGTTGACTAAGAATGTACATGGATTCTTCTAATCTCTCATTTTTGCAAGACTGTGTTGAGAAAAATAGTGAATGCCCAGTCTTAGAGCTTGTGTAATGAAGAAGTCCTGTGATGACTTGACCTCTTGAGTATGGTGAATGGTAATATGCTCCTATGTCATCATATTCAAGTATGTGTAGATGTTGAAAGCTCATTCTTGGTGGAGTGTCAAGCTCTTTGTTTGACTGAGACAATGTGATCCATGAATGTGAGTTGAAAGGTTTGAAGTAATAATGACCAAGGGCTTCATACTTCTTCTTCTTTTGTTTAGTTGATATTCAAGCCTTGAATGTTGGTGAGAGCCTCCTTGCAGTCCTTATACCCTGATCAAAAGCTTAATTTGAGCTCATATGTATGTTCATTTTTCATGAGCAAAACTGTGGTGATCTATTTTAGCACCTAACTTGACTTCATGTGACTCAAATGAAGAATGTGAGATAAATGGTGAAGGCTTGAAGAATAAATGGAGGGTTATAAGGATGCTTATGAGGTTGAAGTAAGATTTGCAATATGTTCTAAAAACTTATGACAAGAATTTGACAATGCTAGAAGACAAGTGCTTTACTCAGTGCCAACTAAAGTCAAAGCATTCATGTGTAACCATTGAATTTGACATTTGTTGAGTCTGAATGGAGATTCCTGAATTTAGTACTTGGAAAGATATTGAAAGATTGGTTAAAACATAAGTCTAGTCCTCTTATAAGTATCTTAAGAGATTATGAAATCAAAAACAAACTGAAATCTTGTCTATGAGAAGACTTAAGAAAATTTTGTCTCTCCATGTAGTTTAGTTTTACAAGACTTTATCTTTTAATACAATGAGTTGAAAGGAGTAAAGGAGAGTCATTAGAAGAATGTGAAGTGTAATAGTCATAGAAAGAGAGTGTATATGGTGTACTTAAATATGCTTATGGTTTTCTGAATTAGTTGTTTGTTGTAGAGAGAAGAATGATGATGTGCAAATTTGTGAAGATAGGTGCAACATGAAGTGAAGAGATGAAACAATGATCACAAGGTGTTGATGTAAGAAAATAAGGTGAAGGTGATCAAAATTCATTGATGAAAGACTAGTTATAGCTCAGCAATTTGGGAGTGTGCTTCCTTGCAAGTAGGTGCTTGCAAAATAGATAGTCAAGTGGGTGCTTGACCTTGTGAATTGAAGTAGGTGCTTCAAAACAGGATTGGGTGCTTCAAGGTGAAAGCAGGTGCTCACCACATGGTGAGATCATTATAATTGTTGTAGGACATTTGTCCCTGATATTGCTATGATTTCAGTGGGTTTTTCCCCTTATTGGGTTTCCCACCTTAAATCTTGTGTCCTCATGTGTTTGTTGTTTCTTCTTTCATGATAACATGCTTTGATCAGTTCAATTTCTTGAAAGGATAATAAATTGAATGTTGTATTGATTGCTAAGTTCAAATTCACAAGTTTTAGAAGGCACTGATTCACCCCTCCCTCTCTCAGTGCTTGAATGTTCAACAATTGGTATCAGAGAAGGTACATTTGGAAGAAAGTCTAACCACTTTAAGGAGATCTCTCTTACACAAAACATGGATTACAATCAAGTACAAAGTGGTCTCTCGATGACCAGGTCACCTATTTTCAGTGGAACTAACTATGCCTTTTGGAGTGTTAGGATGAGGATATATCTTCAGTCTCTTGGACTTGATATATGGAAAGCAGTTGAGCATGACTACACCATTCCAAGTACGCCTATTACTTCAGTAGCTAACAAACAAGCTCATGAGAACAATTCAAGAGCTATGAATGCCATCCTCTGTGGGCTATCTGAGACAGAGTTTGTAAAGGTCACGCACTGCAAAACAACCAGGACACATGGGAGAAACTAAAGAACATATATGAGGGAGATGAAAAAGTGAAACTTGCCAAATTGCAGACCTATATAACACAATTTGAAAGCCTAAAAATGAAGGAGGAAGAGAGTATTGCTTCTTATCTGCAAAGAATGGATGAAGTGACAAATATGATAAGAGGGCTAGGTGAAAAGTAAGAAGAATCAATGATTGTTCAAAAAGTTTTAAGGTTTCTGACATCCAAATATGATGCAAAGGTCTCAGCAGTGGAGGAAGCAAAGGACATGACTAAGCTAGGATTGGAAGAACTTCATGGTATCTTAATGCATGAATTAAGAACATTGGAGCAAAATCTGTCAAGAAAGAAGCTACTTTCAAAGTTGACAAAAAACCAAATCCAAAGAAGAGTAAAAATAAAGAGGAATCTGATGTGGAAATTGATGATGAAAAGATAGAAGCCATGTTTGTGAGAAAACTCAGAAAAGGCTCAGGTAAGTATAAGGGAAAACTACTTTTAAGTGCTTTAATTGTGACCAAGTAGGTCACTTTGCATCTAAATGTCCTCACAAAAACAAAGAGGAGAAAGATGAACATGAAGAAAAGGACAAGAAGCATATAAACCATAAAAAGAGCTTCAAGAGAGAAGGTAAGAGGAATTTTTTTTCAAAAACAAAAGAAACTTCTACACCAAGGAGGATTCAAGTTCATCTAATTCAAGTGCAATACAACAATTTTGAGAGTGAGAATGATGAAGCCTATAATAAAACCTTGTTCATGGCCTTTGAAACATCACATGAAAGCAACTCTAAAGGAAAGAACCATGTTGAGATTGAAGACTCAAATGAAGAAGGTGCTGTGGTAGACCTTGAAGCTGAATTGGTAAGTGCTCTTGAAGAGTTGCAATTGTCTAGAAAGAAGAACCACAAGCTGAGATCCAAGTTGAAGGACTATGAGGAGCAAATTAGTATTTATGAAAAGAGACTCAGCATGAAGGAGAGAGAGGAGGAAGATGAGTTCAAGGAATTAGAAGCTCAACTAAAGATAATGTCACTATCATTCACATCTAAAGAAGATGAGTGTCTGATACTCAAATCAGAAATTGAACACCTAAAGACTGAGATGGATCAAATGTCAAGCAAGGTGAAGCTGTTTGAGAAATTTGACAAAAGCACACATGATTTAACTGATATTCTAAGTAGCCAAAGAGATGTATGTGACAAACTAGGTTTGGGATACAAAGAAGAAAAGAAGGATGTTAGAACAACAGATAAGAAAGATGGAAAGAGTGCTTTAGAATCATCTTACACCACAAATAAAAAGATCAACAATAACTCCAAGAGTTGGAACAAGCCCTTCAGACACTCCCATGCAATCATGTACTCCCACTCCTTTTATGGTTATTGTTTTTCATGCAACATGTTTGGTCACAAAGCTATTAAATGTAAGAAAAATGCTAAAGGTCATGATAGACATTATAGTTCACAAAAGATGAGAAGAGATAAGTGCGTAGTTTGTTATAATTTTCAAAAGATTAAACACACAACAAAGGCATGCAATCAGAACCCTCTGAGAAAAGATAGATGTAGTGCCCATACTTTACACACACAAAAACAAAAGTAAAATACCGGGATTTTTTTTTGACTTACATTGCTCACTACACACAACACAGTAAGGGCTCCAAGTAGGAAACTCGACAACGCATACGACACTTACAAAAGTCATCAAATCACATAGACACATGATAACACCATATACATGCTGATGCTACACTTTTCCCAACGGAAGGTTGCTAGTAGAGACCCAACCACAAGAACCTGACTTCAAGAATGGCGAACCCACAACACATCACTACTTTAAATGTATTTTAGTTACGATTAGCATCACAAGAACATGGTTATGTAAGCATAATTTTCTCTCTTTTTCCATCTACAAAATCTTAAGTTCATTCCATTTTTTTTAAATTTTTTTTTATTCGACCAATTCAGGTTGGCTTCCTTTATGCATCACGGAAATTTCCATAGCTTACTGGCTTATTTGGCACAATTCAAATCACATATACAATACTTAATTATCTCGTTCTTATGTTAAGAATGTACTTCTCAAACGTTTATTTAAAGTTTAGAATTTAACCTTGCTACTCAAGTGAACCTAACGTGTTGTCAGGGTGAAATCTTGGGATTAAGGAAGACATAGATTGAAATAGCTTTTTTTTCCCAAAGAACATCCATCGATCACGGAATAGTTATTTCGCTACCATTATTATTATAGTTCAATAATTTGTTGAATTCCAAATTTGGTTTTTAGATGTATATCTTTTGTTTTCTCGACGTTTGGTCACACCAAGACAATTTATATTCTTTGTAACACATGAAGATGTTTAAATTAAGTCTTAAGGACTCCCAGTGACATTATTCCTAACCTCAAATTTTGGTTTTACTCTTATATGATTTACTTTTGCGTCGCACTAGGGTCTCATTATTACTATCGTTTTAAACATAAGCGTTACAAAAGTACTTGTCTGACATATTAAAGAAGCACATGGTTAAGCTTAATTCCAGTTTCACCCAGGGCTTTAATCTCTATTATAGGTGTGGTTAAGGTTAAAATGTATTTACCCTATAATCCTTTCGTGAAAGATCAAGGCACTAAATTTTCACAAGCCCAAGACAAGACATTTATCTATGAGGGACAAAAGGGTTCACTAACGAGAATGCAAGACATAGAACAACTATATCGCAATCTTCATTTAGGTCATTTGGGTCCAACAGGGATTTCATTCACTGATGAAGTTAATTTCTAGATCTAATTTCGTAAGGCTCGGAAATCAAATAGGATACAAGGGAGTAATATCTCTACCTACTCCACAGATGGGAAGGTTACACCGCTTAGTCATTCCTTCTAACAAGGACTCATAAGGTGACTTCCAAGGTGGTCTTCACCACTCAGCCTGGTGTCCGACCTGAAGAGAGTACATTCTTCTCGCGATTACCAAAACTAGAAGGAAACCACATACTCTGGATAAAGTTGGACCATGACATTCCTAAAATATGGGTTCACGACAATGTCACTAGACCTAATGACTATGACGGTAACTCCAACTAGGGGTTTTATTTACCTAACCTAGGAGGTCTCATCGAGTGCAAAGTTTAAGGTTCGTTCTACGGTTTTAAATTTCTTATATGGTAAAAAGGGATCACACATGCAGGACAAGCTATGCATGAATATTTTATTAAGGTTGAGTGTTCCCATTAAAACTCTTTATTATGTTTGCAAGGTAAGAAGATAACCCAGTAATTAATTTAATCGTTTATTGAATACTGAGAAAGTACTACAATATATTAACTTCAATTTCAATTTACTATGTATAAATCAAACCCTTTTTGCCATACACAACTAAGAAACAAATTGAACCGGTGATTAGATGCACATTTCCTAAGTATCCCTAAAACTAGCATATCATACATATTAACAAATCTTCAATTATAACTTTTCAGTAACAAGAGACTACATTAAACAGTTATTCATTTTACAATGACCTATAAAAATTACAATAATAATAATTAAATTACACATCGCCTTTTTTTTGTCGTCATTCTTCCATCCTGCAAAACCCACGTGAGCATGATATCAGCGATAAATCGCTGGCATGGCATCCACCCTAAACAATCATAATTATCATTTTTCAGTTTCCATTTACATCTAACAATAATTACAATTTGCAATCGAAATAAAAAAAGTCTAGAAACATGTATTCATTGCATTTCATTTTTCTTCATTTTATAAACCCAGGAGAGAGAAAGAGAAAGGAAGAGAGAGAAAACATCATTTTGTCAAAATTTCCAATACACACAACAAGTTTCATTATAGTGTTTTAAACAGTTATTTACATGTGTTTAAAAGTTTCCAGGGTGATTTGGCAACCCTACGAGGGTCCCGCAGCTTTCTACTTCTTACATTTTCTCACTAGCTACAAAACGTTCAAAATGGGCTCGGAGGCTAAGAAACTGCTTCCAAAGGTTATCTTCCAATGAGCACGCACACCATGATTAACTTTCTACGTGTCCCCAGATATACCAAGAATTCATAGCAACTGACGGAATTGAAAAAGAGCGAACGGTTTGCGTTTGGCGGTTAGTTCTCCGGGGCCACTGGTCGTAGTTCACCCAGTTGTAAGATGACAAAAGTTAGCTTGAGCACCCAGAAAACCACGTCCATAACTGACGTTTAATGGAGAAGCATGCAACGAGACATCTCCTACTAGTTCCCCTATATAAAGAGAATTCATCAGAGTCAACGGGACTGAGAACTAGAAAACCATGTTCAAATGGCGACAAGTTTTCTGGATCGACAAGATGAAATTGGACCAGTTTGACCTTGTCAAACTGCGACACGGAGGCCTACAAAACGGCTTCGCCAAATTAGGAAAAGTGCTCTTTCCTATACTGAAGTCGGTTCCATGCATTTGTTCTAGTATAAATGCTAGAGGTTTCGAAGACGGAACGTGATTTCTCGAGCCTGGTTTCAAATGGTCCTCCAAAACGAAAGCCAACTTTCTAGTTTTAACAACTTCTACTATTGTAAACCGATGTAACATGGCTCCTATAAGTAGCGTTAAAAGGATGTCATGATGATCGTTTCGGGTCAAACCAAAAATCAAGGTGACTCCTCGTATACAAGGGTACATGAATGAAACTTCACATCTCGTTTCTAGAGTTGCGAAGGGTACTTGAGTGAGTCTCCCAAAATTAGAAAATTTAACTATTTAACAAGTCCGAGAAGGTCAACTTTGCTCCAATGGGGAGTCAAATTCGTCTGGTCACATAGAACGATATTGATACGGTCAAAAGGGTAAGAGTTTGGCTAAATCATCTCGAAGTGAGGGTGATAGTTCATGGTTTAAAGTAGACGAGTTAACCCAAGCTTCGAGAGTTGCGACACGACACTTTATTGTTTTGTAAATGAGTTGAAGGGACATTTAACTATTAAAAGTCCTAATGATTTAAAATGCTATTTACTCTGCAAAAGAGAACTAAAACACGTTGAATCCATGAGAGGTAAGGGAAGGACCATACTCTGGTGGGGTGATTTTGATCAAATAGTTAGAGTGTGAGCTCATCCAAAGTTTCACTCAGCAATCCATAATGATTAATTCTAGGCTATTAGGCATTCTATCAAATGGTTTGAGTGCAACTCGTGCCATCGAAGCTTATCTTTTGACAGACCCTCATGCAAAACTGTAATGAAACAAACTGCCTGGCTGAAAATTGCTGAGGAGTAAACAAAAGGAGTGCCTATTCCACTGCTTACCATGGTCAGGGTCATTCCAACTTCCATATTGATGACCAAATCTCTTGGCAGCTCTTAGAGTCAACATGGAGCATAACAGAGGTTCTCTGTACTGATTACACATGCTCATCCCTTGTGCATTATGCTGCCATCATGGCATTCCAAGAGACAACATTTCTTTGAGGAATTCAATCAAGTAGTTTATGTGCCTTTTAATACACTTCCACATTTTTTGCATCATCCTACTATGCCGCTTGGTAGAACAAAGAAGCTACAAATGAAAACTTTCAAATTCTAGGTGCACAAATCACCTGCTCCCAAGCTTCCATGTTTTCACATTTTTACATAGAGTATCTACTAGGTTGCACGTGCCCTGCTGCAACATCTGAGAAACAACTTGCCTCACGAGGAGGTCCATGTCTTTTTACGCTGCAATAATCCTGGGATCCCATTAGAAGCTGTTGTTCTTTCATTGGTCAAATACAGAGGATAGCTGCCCAAGTTACATTGAAACTACCACAACAGACACAAAATTTTCTCTCTTGTTTTACTTTATGGAAGTCCCACGCTTGACAGTATGTGGCGTGGCCTGGGAGGAAGCTGAAAATGGTTGTGGAGTCTAGCTTTACCCGAATCAAATGCATTTGCTTGAAAGCTTCCAAGGCCTCTTCAACAAACTCATTTCTGAGCAGATCCCTGTGCCCCCATTAGCCAGCCACCCCATGCCCAAAACTACATTTCATTCCAAAAGCCAAAATGAACAAAACCCTATGCTTCCATGTTTTGCATATGAATCTGGGACTAGGGTTTTTCCCTAATCCGCCCCACAGAGAATCACGAGTTTTCTTAGCCCTTTTTTTTTATGGGTATCCACATAGGGATGTTTTTCGAGTTGAGAGTTTGTTGGCATAGGCTAGATGGGAGGAAAACACAAAACCCATTTAGCACTGCTAATGCCAAGAAAAAAGATGGAAGGGAGAACACAAGCAGTGGAAGGGGATCGCCATATGCCATGCGTGGAGATCCATGAGGATAACACAAATGCCTTCCATTACATAGTAACTACAGCATCTAACACAATTTTATTAACCGTATTACTAATGATTGCGAAAACGAGTGAGGTCAGGGGGAAATTAATAATGGATAATAGGCACACAAATTACTCTTCAAATAAAATACTTATTAGGCTGTAGCTTTCTCCCCTCCCTCAAGGCGGCGGCAGCTCACTGCCCTAACAACAATGAGACACCAATAAAACCACCTAAGGAATCCTCTGAGGATGAGATTCGCCCTTAATAGGGTAGTCAAATCACGGCGTTTTTCTTTTAATTTGAGATCAACATGAGCATGACGACAATACACGCTTAGCAACATGATCATTGAAGGAGAAAAGGAACAAAGGTGAATGGGGCATTACCATTCTCCTCCCCTTAAGAAATCATCATCCTTGATGCGACATGACATTGACGGAAGTAAGGGCGGTAAGCAACAAGGAACAAATAATGGCAAAAGTGCATGCTCTAAGGTTAAAATTTCAGTTGATTAAAGCACGACCACGAGGTGGCCTTAGGAAATATTTGGTAGAAATTTCAACTTTCAAGGTTCTGTGAAGATTGGCAGTTCTCTCTTATTCATTATTTCATTAACCTCTCTTCTATTAACATTTTTCTTAATTCAAGTCCTTTAGCATTTCATTGTTGCATCGAACTTTAGTTATATTCATTCCTGTGGGTTCCCATCATGAACTATAGTCAAAACACCCTACTAGGGTCATACACAACACCAAATTTTCACAAGCATACTTTTACATACTTTCACGACCGTACCCCATCACAAGGGTTTCACCAAACCATGGAATGACAACGAGTAGACAACATAACAATTAATTTCCAACAATTGCGTCCTAGACATAGATCTAGTACACACATATGACTAACAAACAAAATCAACACGTTGATACATATATAATGGGCATCACATGACTCACAAAAATCCATGACTATAACCAACATAGTGCCAAGATCCAATATCCAATAGTCCATACCAACCAAGAGGAAGAGTCACGCCTCATACATAACAAGGTGTCAAAAAGACTCATACAGGTACACATAACTCACTATACCAATCTCCACACATCACAAGGCATCACGAAACAACTCTAGATATCTCCAAAAGCACAAAATACAACCCCATATACCTCCCCAAGGCATCACCAGATAAACTCCATATACCTCCCAAGAGGAAGAAACATAGTGCCAAAACCAAGAGGGTCACTCAACCATAGAGCCCCATCAAGAATATCAGGTCACTCAACCATAGAGCACCATAAAGAATAACAGGTCACTCAACCATAGAGGCCCGTCTCCTTTCTCCTTTTAAATGAGGCTGGGTCACCCTATGGCCCTAGGCACATAGAGCCTCGTCACCCCCAAACCCAAGTGACATAATAACTCGTGGTTCAACAACCCGCTAGTTATCTGTAACTCCTTGGGGCGTAACCCCATACAGCAAAGCGGGTCCATAGGTTCAACCACTCCATGGTTAATCCCATGACCCTAAGCCAACACATTATGACATTAGAACCAGCATAACAATCCATTCAAATGCCAAGTGGCAAAATTAAAATCCTTGGGCTAGGTTACAAAACTTTTAAATATGAAAAGAAAGTTTTAAAACTAAGAAAAACAAATGGCTAATTATCCATGGTTAGTGTAAAATCCAACTGTTAATGCAACAATCAAATAAATGCCCAAAATATAAGAACATGTCAATCAAGAAAATGGCTGGTTCTTGCTAAAAGAGAAAGATTAATTTACGAATAAAATACGTAATGAGAAAATAGCACATCACAATCACTATGTGGCCTCATACCGCCACCAAAGGGGTACTCATCCAGTTGCTGGCACTCGGACATCGAGCCTCAGCTCGTAAAAATATACATGTAACCAGAAATGAGTATGTCAAATAATGTAACTGTCATCATCTCTGCCTGAATCATCCCTCCATACTCCCACAAGGATCAACATAGTAAAAAACACATAGGATTATTCAATGAACAATCCAATAAGAAAGATATATGTAGTAAATTCAAATCCTACAAAGAAGGGAAAAAAAACTATGATAACACAAACAACTTTTCATGTTCAAGATGAGGGCAGAATATGGTATCTTGATAGTGGCTACTCAAGTCACATGACAGGTGATAAGAACAAGTTTATTTCTTTGACTAAGAATGCCTCAAAAGTTGTCAAATTTAGAGACAACAACTCAGCTAACATTGTTGGCAAAGGATCATTAAGTCTTGATAATGGAAAATCAGTCACTGAAAATGTATTATATGTAGATGATCTTAAGCACAATCTCCTAAGTGTTAGCCAAATGTGTAAGCAAGGATACATATTAGTTTTCCATGACAAAGGGTGTGACATCAGAGAAACAACAAGAAGCAAGAAGATTGACAAATCAAAGAAAAGCAAGAATAACATGTATGTGCTAAAGGAAGTCCACAAAGAGAAGTGCTTTACAACCAAGGAAGATTACATTTGGCTATGACACAGAAGGCTATGGAACTTAAATTTTGATAAACTTGTCAAAAGAAGCTCAAAATGATGTGTTAGAAACATGCCAAGAATAATCAACCAGATGATGCACTTTGTAAAGCTTTCTTACATGGAAAAGAAACTAGGAGGAAATTAAAGTCAAAAGAATATTCCACATCAAGGCCATTATAAATGATACACACTGATCTTGTTGGACCCACAAGAACTGCAAACATCCAAGGAGATGAGTATTTTATGTAGCTGATTGATGACTATACTAGGATGACTTGGGTTGCATGTTTGAAAGAAAAATAAGAGGCATTAGAAAGGTTTAAGGCATTCAAAGCCTTAATGGAAAATGAAAAGAATGCAAAAATCAAATGCTTGAGGTCAGGCAGAGGTGGTGAGTTTTGGTCCAATGAATTTGATGTCCTCTGTGAAGAAAATAGAATAAGGAGGTAGTTTTCATCACCAAAGACACCTCAACAAAATGGGGTGGTTGAAAGAAAGAATATGACAACCCAAGAGATGGCTAGGACAATGCTAAATGACTCCAAACTTTCATATGGTTATTGGAGAGAGGCAGTGTGTACAATTATATATATCTTGAATAGGGTACAAATAAGAGTGAATAACAACATGACACCTTATGAAATTTGGAGATGCATGCCAATAAATGTAAAGCATCTTAGGGCGTTTGGGAGTAAATACTACATCAAGATGGATGAGGACAATCTAGGCAAGTTTGATTCTAGATGTGATGGAGGCATATTTCTAGGATATTCTTAGGTGAGTGCAACATATAGATGTTATAATAAAAGACTCCAAAAGATAATAGAAAGTACAAATGTGAATTTTGATGAGTCCTATCCCTTGAAGATCAAAACTCAACCCAAAAGGGATGAAGAAGATGCAGAAGATAAGGCTCCCTGCATAGAAGTTCAAGAAGATGGTAAAGAGGAAGAAAGAACTCATGAAGAAGTAGATGAAGAACAAGAGAGACTAGACACAAAGACACCTTCAAGGCAGGTAAAGAAAGATCATCTAGCTGATCAAATTATTGGAAATAGAGATGCAAGCATACTCACAAGAAGAAGGTTGAAAAACTTGAATGCTCATGAGAACACAACTCTCCTATCCATGCTAGAACCCAAGAATGTTGAAGAAGCTAGCAAATACCAACATTGGGTGAAAGAAATAAATGAATAATTAGATCAAATTGAGAAAAATAAAACTTGGGAGTTAGTGCCTAGACTCAAGGACAAGAATGTGATTAGAACAAAGTGGGTGCTTAGAAATAAACTAAATGAGAAATGTGAAGTAACTAGAAATAAGGCAAGACTAGTATGCAAAGGATATGCTCAAATGGAAAGGATTGAATTTGATGAAACCTTTGCACCAATGGCAAGGATAGAAGCAACCAGATTGTTCTCGGCGTATGCAACACACAAGAAATTCAAAATCTACCAAATGGATGTTATGTCAGTTTTCTTGATTGGTCACCTAAATGAAGAAGTTTATATTGAACAACCAAATGGTTTTTCTCTTACAAAAGACAAAGATTATTTATGCAAGTTGAAGAAGGCTTTGTATGGGCTCAAACAAGCTCCTAGATCTTGGTATAACATGGTTAGACAGGTACTTAGTTGACCAGGGCTTTAGAAAATGAGTAGTTGATTGTAACCTATACATAAAGGAAGAAGAAGGAAACTTACTGATTGTTGTTGTTTATGTGGATGACATAATATTTGGTGGAGACAATGAGAGAATGACATATGAGTTTGTTGAAGTCATGAAGGAATAATTTGAGATGTTAATGGTTGGAGACTTAACCTTCTTCTTGGGACTACACATTAACCAATCAGAGAAATGAATCTTCATAACTCAAACCAAGTATGTTAAGGAGATGCTTAAAAGGCTTAACATGTATAATTGTAGACTAGTAGAGACACCCGTGATCATGGTATGTAAGCTCAGCAAAGAGGAAAACTCGCCAAAGGTTGATAAAAAATTGTATAGGTCCATGATTAGCAACCTATTATATTCTACTGCTTTTAGGCCAGATATAATGTAAGCTATGGGGTTAGTTGAGAGATTTCAAGAAGAACCTAGAGAGAGTCATCTTCAAGTAGTTAAAAGGATTTTCAGATATCCAATAAGAACCTTGAATTATAGTCTTTGGTATCCAAGGAGCATGGAGTTCAACATAAGGGCATTCATAGATGCTGATTGGGTTGGAAGCATTGATGATAGAAAGAGCACAAGTGGAGGGTTATTCTTAGTGGGAAAATGTCTTGTATTATGGCTAAGTAAGAAGCAGTCATTAGTGGCCCTTTCAACATATGAAGCTGATTATGTAGCACCTACAAGTTTTTGCACTCAAGTACTCTAGATGAAGCAAACCTTGGAGGACTACAAAATCATATTTGATGAGCCAACACCTCTATATTGTGACAATACTAGTGTCATAAGTGCGTCTAAGAACCCTGTGCTACGTTGTAAAACTAAGCATATTCCCATCAAATACCATTTCTTGAGAGAACATGCGAATGGCAAGAAATTCATATTGGAACATGTGAGTACTAAGGAAGAGATGATTAACATTGACAAAACCACTACCTAAATCCACTTTTGAGCATCTAAGGGAAGAATTGGGGGTCATTCCTAATCCTACTAGCTACTAAAAGCTTAAAGAAAACTTAAGGGAGCACATAAAGTAGCAAGTCTACTCCTAAAATCTCCAAGTGTCAAAAACATGTGCACATGTTCAGGTGGAGTTCTTTGAGGTATGTCAAAGTTGTACTTATGTGGTTTGTTTATCTCGTGTGTCTATAAAACCTTTGTCATAGATGTTAAAGGGGGATAGTTGTGTATGAAATAAGAAAAGTGGGCTGTGATGATGATGGGTTGATTGTTTTCCATCAAGGTATCTGGATTGTGTTGACATCAATGACAAAGGGGGAGATTGTTGAACCTTGTGCATTGATGTTGTCATTGATGTCAGTGATGACACAGTGGAAAAGTGTGTAGCATAGTCTTCATGTTAGTATGGTGTGTATTATGTCTTTTCATTCAATCATTTAATGTGTCAGTATGTGTCATTCAATCATTCAATGTTGGTTTTGTGCCTTTAAAGGTCAATATGTGTATTGCCTTGGCGAGTGAAGTTGACACCTTGAGAAGTCTAGTCATACCTTGTGTATCGTATTGTCTTGAGATGTCTTGGTATGGAAAAATTTTGCTTTCAAATATTCTAGGAGGTGTATCAGATATGCAAAAAAGGTTTCATGAAGATGTACAGGTCAAACATGGTGTTATATGGGTGAATCTAGCTAAACTGGGTCTAGCTTGAAGGCCTATTCATAGTAGGTCTTGGTGTATGATGGCTTATAGGTTTGATAAGGACATTCCAAGCTTGTGAGGTGTGGAGAAGCATTGTTCAATGCATATGAAGGTGCAAAATATCAGATACCAAGGATTTGGAGCTTAAAGTGGGTCAATTAGAAATGAAGGCTTGAGAACATGCCCAATAGTCATAGGAAAATGAGATGGGAAAATAAAATTCAGAGAGCCTCATGACAAAAAAACCATGGGAGATTTTTGACGCATTAGTTATCATGGTGCGAGCAAAATTTTATGGTCAGAAAGTGAAAACCAAGTATGTGGAGTCACATTCTTCAAAACCAGGTTTTTGAGAAGTGCAAATTGAACACCTAAACTTCTTAGCTAGTTGTTTTAAATTGAAAAGGATTATTCAGATAAGTCATAAGATATATTTTTGGAGGAAATCATGATAAAAATCTAATGTAAAAGGTCTAAGATCAAATGATGATGAAATAAAGAAGTTCTAACCAATTTTCTAAGTTGGTTTCAAATCCTCCATAACCATCTCTTTGACTAATAGAAGAAATATGCAAGGTTTGAACATAAAATGAATTTTTCAAGCTTATTTGATGTCTCATACATGCAAAGGACTATCCACGGCTCAATAAAATCCAATTGTTCATCTACATATTCGACTATACAATACATAAAAGGAGTGGTTTTGATGAAATTTGTAGGTACATGTGTATGTTGGGTGCTTCATGAAGACAATATTGATATTCCAGATATCTGTTGATGTCTCTTAAGTTCTCAAAAAGTGTTTTGAGCAATGTGTGTGAGAAAATTTTGAATTGAAGCTACATTTCTCTTTCCTACCACTTGAAGACTGTGCATGTCATAACTAATCATGGTGTTTTGAGAAAGCTTTTGTATGTAAACTTGATATTGAAGCATAAAATGGTCATGAACATATGATACAATCCCAAGATGACTTTATGGAGTCCAACGTATGTTCCAATGAAGTGATTTGATTCTTAGTTTTGTTGATTTCCAACTGCTGTAGTTGTATGTTCAAGAAGGCTAATAATATGAGTTGAACTGGTAAATATTTCTTGATAAATCATGCACACATGTCCTTGGTAATGGTATACAAGATATCAGTGAAGTTATCACACAATCACAGTAGCATAAAAGTGAAAGACAAGGTGGATTGAGCTTCCAAACAAGAAGCTAGAGTTTGGTGTGTCAAAACCCTCACTATGCACAATTTTGGGAAAATTAGCTTATTTGATCTTGTTGGCATGTTCTTAGACAAGACAATGGACCTGAGAATTTGTACAATGCTCATACCATCCTTGAGAAATGTCTTTACAACCTTGGTTGACTAATAATGTACATGGATTCTTCTAATCTCTCATTTTTGCAAGATTGTGTTGAGAAAAATAGTGAATGCCCAGTCTTAGAGCTTGTGTAATGAAGAAGTCCCGTGATGACTTGACCTCTTGAGTATGGTGAATGGTAATATGCTCCTATGTAATCATATTCAAATTGTGTAGATTTCGAAAGCTCATTCTTTGTGGAGTGCCAAGATCTTTGTTTGACTAAGATAATGTGATCCATGAATGTGAGTTGAAAGGTTTGAAGTAACTATGACCAAGGACTTCATACCTCTTCTTCTTTTGGTTAGTTGATCTTCAAGCCTTGAATGTTGGTGAGAGCCTCTTGCATTCCTTATACTCTAATCAAAAGCTTAATTTGAGCTCATATTTATGTTCATTTTTCATGAGCAAAACTGTGGTGATCTATTTTAGCACCTAACTTACTTCTATGACTCAAATGAAGAATGTTAGATACGTGGCGAAGCTTGAAGATAAATACAGGTTATAGAGGATACCTGAGGTGTGAATAAATGTGATTTTAATATGTAACTCCTTGTGCAGGGTCGGACAATTCTAGAAGACAAAGATTTTCTCTCCACACTAAAAGAAAAAACCTGTGTAACTGCCAATTCTGACATCTGACTGAGATTCTTGAATTTGGTAATTGATTGAAAGGTGTTTAAAACATAAGTCTTGTCTCTTATAAGTACATAAGAGATTATGAAAGCAAAGGAAACGAAAGGATCTTGTATCTGACAAGACATGGACAATGATTTCTCTCCATGGTATTTTTTGTTTTGTCCTTTGATCTCCTTAATTCGAGTTGAAAGGAGAAGGAAGTCATATAGATGAGAATGTGAACTATAAGAGTTAAGAAAGAGAGGTATACTTGTGTACAAATATGCACCATGGTGTTTTGAATTATACTTGCTACAAAGAGAAGAATGATGGTGTGCAAATTTGTGAAGATATGTGTAACATGAAGTGAAGTGCTGAAACAATGATCACAAGGTGCTGATGTAAGAAAAAAGGTGAAGGTGATTAAAATTCATTTATGAAAGTCTGAGTTGTAGCCGAACAATTTGGGAGCATGCTTCCTTGCATGTAGGTGCTTGCAAAATAGCTGTCAAGTGGGTTCTTGGCTTTGTATTGAAGTAGGTGCTTCAAAATTAAAGAGGGTGCTTGAAGGCTACTGTGTGTGCTCACCACATGGTGAGATCATTGTGATTATTTTATGAAAATTTTCCTTTATATTGTTATGATTTCAATGGGTTTTCTCCCTTTTTGGGTTTCCCACCTTAATTCTTGTGTCCTCATGTGTTTGTTGTTTCTTCTTCCATGATTGCATGCTTTGATCAGTTCACTGTTTGAAAGGATATTTAATGAATGTTGTATTGATTAATGCATTCAAATTCACAAGTTTTAGAAGGCATTGATTCACTCACTCCCCTCTTTGTGCTTGAATGCTCAACACTACACTTTATTTTTGTGAGATTTGGGCCATTATAGGTCGAACAAATCCACCAAATTCCTATGTTTTCCATTGCCCTTGTGGGTTTTAACCCATTATTGTCCATCCTGCTCCTATATCCCTCTTGGCTTTGTTCACCACGGGTCCAAATTTCAATTAGACACTACAACCAACAATGCAACTTATCCTTTATTACTTTGGCCATAGTCTCTATCTCTATTGCTCCTTTTCCTTCTTCATGCCATGTGTGCATGTTTCTTCTCCATGAGCTCTTCAAATAGTTCTTCTAACTTTCCTCAACCTTTTCATAACATGTGAGCTTAAGTGGTTAACTCTCTTTGCCTTAGAAGGTCTTTCCTCGTGCCTTCTTCCTCCATTCCACATCTACACATAAACAAAACAAAAAAAAATAAATTAAAAATTAGGGGACTCAATAGGCCTTGTAGGTGCCTCCTTTTCCTCCTCTATTTTATTTTTTATCTTCTTCACATATACTTGTGGGTATTAAAATATACTTCTCTTTCTCTTCTCTATGCCATTTGGGCATGTTTCCTGACATCCTCTTGCAAATTTTTCTCTCTTCATGGTTTTTTACTTTATGATCGACAATCCTAATCCATTTCCCTCTTCATCAAATTCTGCAACTATAACCAACTTGAGCAAGTTCTCATTCTCTTGCATCACACTCTCTGTATCTTCTTCTCCCATCTTTTCCTACACTCTCATCTCCTTCCTAGTTTTAGGTTGATTTTTGCTTCCCTTCATCTCTATTGGCATGAAATGCATTCTTGTGTCACTGAGATTGTACTCATTTTCTTCTCATTATTCATCTTCTGACTCATAAGAGTCTATTCTTTATAAATCTCTCAAAGCACATGATTTTGCACTATTTTCTTCACAATCCTTTCTACTTTATATTCTTCTTTCCACTTCATTTTTCTCCTATATGCCTTCCAAGAGACATATCTCTATGCCACTACTACTCCTACTCTTCTCAACTTTATCCTCCCCCATGATCTCTCATTTATCTTCCTACATCTCTATGTGTTTTAATTTCCATCTTCCCTTATGATGCTACAACAAAATTCTCTTTTAGTTTTGTCCTCTTTCATGAGGATACTTTTCCTTCAATCACACTTGTAGGCTTGGGGTGCTTCAAGGTCTAACCACTCATCATGTAGTTCTCCTCCTATCTTATCCTCTAGAATCTCAAAGATACATATTGCCGCTCCTTTTCCATCCACTGCCTTCATTGCTTCTCCCAAGAGGACTTCTACCTCTACTTCACATTTTGCCTTCACGCCATGCTTAAATAAGTCCTATACCTCCTCAGTGACAACATACTCCTTACCTATTCCTATTGCATCTCCCTCTTCCTCATCAAGTATGGGGCCTCCATGGAGCACTAATTTTTTCATCTATCCTCTCATACTCGTATGTGAAACCCCCACATATTCAACTATTTGTCTATACTTTTGTTGATGGGATGTAACCTTCTTTACCTACATTTCTCATTTCTCCATCCTCTCTCAAGATGATCTTCTCACCTTCTCTTGATTGCTCTATCTCTTTATAATCACTCAAACTCTCTCCTTTTGGGTAGCAATACATAACCCCTTATTCTCTTTCCCACTCATCTTCATCTTCACATATGAGGAACTCATCCTCATTTTCATACACTTCTTCCAACTTTAGGGTTGCCTCACATCTAGCTTCCAAGGTGTCCATAACCATTCCACACTCTTTTCAACTCTGTCTTGATCATTTCAAGCTCATTCTTTGTCAATGTTGGTTTACTCTTCATAATATTTCTCTCTTTCCTTTTCACTCTCACTTACAAGGTGACCATCATGTTCTTCAACTCTTCCAAAAGGGATATTTGCTTCCCCATTACCCCTTTCTCAACTTCAAGACAACTTGTGGTTGTCATATAATCTCTTCTACCTTCTTCTCTCATTAAGGCTCTCTCAAATCCTCTTCTACTTCCCCTCCTCAAAAAAAATCCTGGTTGCTCTCTTGAAAACTTCATTTCCCTCTTAACTTTTAAAACTATTTTCTTCTCACATTAATACTTTACACCACTTCTTTCTAACTCACTATTACAACCCTATATGCAATAATACATAAGATTCTCTCCTAATTTATTTTTTAATCTCTACTCACCAATCTTAGATGGAGAACAACTCACTTACTCTCATGTAAACCTCCGATTATAATTTTTCTCTTGTTATTTCTCTATATGTAGTGTTTTCAAACGAGAGGACAATAATGTGTCTTCTACCAATTATTTCTCCCTAGTGGAAGACATGAGACCTCTCTTTTAGTCACTATTATGCCCTTTACCTAGTTTTCTCAAATTAAAAGAATCAACTATTTTTCTTTCCCTCTACCAATGTTTCTGATGGTGGAGGACAACTCACAATACTCTCTTACTCAACCCTAACACCTACTTAACTATATTCAATTGGAAGATGTTATTATTTTTCACCTCCTCTATTTTTAATCCGCAAATTTTCTTTAATGTGGAAAACATATCTTTATGGGAGTCTCTCCTACCTCTTTTCTTCCTCAACTTATTTCACTTCTTCTATCTCAAATATATTCACTCTTGCATCCTTATTCTTCCTTCTAAAGCCATTTTTTGATATCTGATACTATGCTAGTGTAGTTGGGGAAGGGATCTCAAGTTAAAGAGAGGCCAACCCCATATCCTAGAGTAATACATTAGAAACAAATGATTATGACATTGTTTTCATTAGATTCAAAGCCTTAACGAAGTCTAAAATTAGTGTGACTTTTTCCTATCTTATTTGTGATCTCTTAAGCTTCTCTTTAGATTTGCAAACAATAGTTGCAAATTGCAACTTCCCTCTAAAACATATAAATTAGACTAGTTTTGTCCTCTTACTTCTGGAGCCTTGTGATCTTTATAAGATTCTGAATAAATGAAAAACGTGACCACTCAGGGTATTGTGTGGACCGACGTGAACCACCACACTAATATTCTACCATTGGATACTTGTGATTGCATGCTCTCTTGGTCACTATTCATACTTCTAATGGGCATAGCCAATTTTGTCTTCTCCAAGCCTCATGGAACACTCCAAACATTGAATATCCGTTGTTTGAGTCAATGTAACCTCCCTTGTGAAGGGAAATGGATCTCCAAAGCTTTAAATGTGCAATGCAACCAATAATTGCATCCACATGCCTTAATTCTTGTCTCAATCAAAAGATCTTTTCATGCTTTTTCCAATGACCCCAATAACACACAAATTAAAGCTTCTTTGTAATAGATAAGACCGACTAAATTTCTCATAGAACATTTTCCATTGTCAAAATTTGAGATACATGGACCCATTTTGGAATCGAATTATAAGTGACAAGTGACATATTGGTAATCCATGGTCACTCACTTTTCGTGCTTGCTCTCCTTTTTCTTTGTGACTGTTGTCACTTTAAAATTCACCATGCGGAGAATGGTGTAGAATCACTCCTTTCAATTGATAAAATGGAAACACTCATAGGTTTTGGGTGACATGTATGTTGGAGTGAGTCTCTAGAGAGGGCTGGTTCCCCTAGTGCAACACCTAAGACTAGTTTATACTCCTAATACTGCTTTACTCTACTTAATCCACAAGGGAAAGGGAGAGGGAAATAAGGGAAAAACTGAAAAGATGGTGATACACCAGAAATTTTTGAGGATCTCAGACTTGTTGAAATCACACAAATGGATCTAAGGAACCATACACACTATACACAACTCAAAAATTGACAAACTAATGCATAAGTGTTTTAGAGGAAGGTTGGAAGTCAAACAACATAGAGAAGGGGGAAACAAATAGCTCTGGAAGAGCAATTTGGTAAACTCCACAACCGAATCTTGCAAGACTTTATTCAACACAAACTATGACATGCAAATTAGTATGTTACTACAAAAACAATGGAAATTAAGCTGGAAAACCAAGGATAAACAGTATCACAAGATGAAAATAATCTTAAAAACACAAAATTGCACAAATTACAGGTAATGAGAAGGTAAAAATAACTCCTTTATTGATCTAAGAGGCGAAAGAAGTACAAAGAATCTCTCATAACCCCTGCTTTAAACTCCATAATTATGAACAACAGTGCAGAGATATTTTTTACAATGAATTCCTAGAGTTTTATAGAGAATTGAGAGAGAGAAGGAGAAAATAACAAACATGCAAGTTTGATGCTCAACATAGTAGAATGCATAAGGACATTTATGAAGAATGATCACTAAAGAAAAACACACGCATAGAAATAGAACTGCATGCTCAAAATAGCAAAATGCATGCTAAAAAAAAAAACATAATGACACATCTATATGCTTTGTTCTTAAAATTATCAAATTGTGCATTGCTCCATTTACCTAACGCCCTCTCGCATGCTTTGTTCTTCTTTTAGATTTTCCATGCTTTAAAATTAGATTTTTGACTGAAAACAAGAAGCTAAAAATAGATTCATGCTCGTATCATGCTGTGTGGATTTTCTTGTGCTCCACGACTTTTATGAGTTTTTTTGCCTTGTTCCGAGGATTTTAAAACTTTTAGGGACTTCCTTCGTGTTTTTCTATGTTCTGCGACTTCACAAAGACCCCCACAACTTTAGTTTGATTTTATCATTTTCCACGATTTCTGTAGACCTTCGCGACTTTGTTCTCTTTGTTCCATGGCTTTGAGACTTTGAAAACCTTTCCAAATCTCTGCAGAAAACTTTAGAGCTTCGCGAAACTCTACGGATTAGTTCTCTTCATTTCACGACAACTTGATTTTCTGCACATCCGTGAACCACTTTCCTTTATTCCACAGGATTGACATACTTGCAGAATACTGCAAACACGTTTTCCTTTATATCGCGAACTTGTTTGTGTTGTGTGGATTCACCTTGGAACCCCGCAGCTTCCTGTCAACCTCTACGGACTCACTTTACCATCCACCTCGTCCCGCGGATTTGGTAACCACCCGCGACTGTGTGTAGCTTTGTTTAAGACTTCCGTGAATTTCCTCAGATTTCCACAGACTTGTCATACCTGCAGAACACTAAAAATAATTTTCTTTGTTCTGTGGCATGTTATTCCTTTGAAATCCCGTTGAACATTAGAAATGAACTTCCTTTGTTCTGCGGATTCAAATTTCAAGCTGCTATAACTTTTCCTTATTTGCTTCGTGGCTTAGCACGGCTACTTTTCCATGCATTTCGGCCTCTATTCTTTTCTCTCATGCCTTGTTTCGTAGATTTTGTCAACTTCGCAAAAAAAATTCATCCTCCAAGTCTGTGAAACACTGCTTTCTCTTCTTTTGGTATGCAGAACACTGATATCTCTCTTGCTTCCTTATGCGGGTCTTCTATCCAAAACCACCTAAGTTTGGAACTTGGATAAGTTGTACAAATAGGAATGGGAGCTTATTTAGATAACATTGACTTTGATGAACTCTATGATAGATTCATTATGATTGTGACAAGTATGTCAATCTTGTTGCTTTCACTCCTATATTTCCCCTTAAACCTTTGCCTCGAGGCTTTTCGAACTCTTGTAGTTGTTAAGTGATCATAACTGTGTGGGGCTTCAATGAAGTGATTCATTGGGATTATAACACGTGTCTCTACCATGGCCTCATGGTTCATACACCATATAAACACTCGGTCACAAAATTTGTGAAATATCTATGGCAAACGCTGACAAGATGGTGATTCTTATCACCATCTTATAGCCTTGTGGGATATTTTGAACCTGCGATCTCCGTAATAAATTTGAGGGGCTATGGGATTGTGAAACATGTCAAAATCTTGGTCTCCCAAACTTGTGATTTTTTGTTCTTTCACCTTGTGGCCACTTTGAAACTCCATGAACCATTGCAACTATGAATTGGATGCCATATGTTATGCTAATTTGCTCCACCAATGAATTGTTTACTTATATATGAATGGAGTTTATACTCCCCATGAAGTAGTTGATCTATTGAATCCACATGAACACTTAAGTCAAAAAATTGTGGCAACCATGACCGCTACTTGCAAATGCAACAATTTACTAAGGGTTAATAACACTCTGGTGATACTCAATGTGATATTTTCTACTGCCGCCATTTAACTTGCAACTTTATGAATGCCAAAACTTGATCTAAGGCCCCTAAATACTAATAAAATTCCTAACATGCTTTTTGTGTGATGCAAGAATGCTCTTTTCCTTGGATGCTCCTCCATCTCTAAAATTTCCCACTCCATTATTTTTGGAATACTTCCTATAAATTTATAATATAATATAAACTAAACTCAAGCTTCAATTTTTCTTTTTGCTAATGTGTTGTGTTGAATTTGTTGGGATTTCATCCTATATTGGTAAATTTGAGTTCTCATTTTTTCCTTCTATGTGTTGGTTTTCATTTAGAAAGATCTAATTAGTAAAATATGAGTGTCATCATTAGTCAATTTGATCAATAGAGAAGGGTCATAATAATGAAATATTCGACAATGACAAAATTTCAATAGATGTGTAGTATGCTTTATTGGATTACATTACCCCTTCAACATTTGTATGTTATTTTTTATCTACCCATATGTTTGAGGGAAACAAAATGTACTTGGTTCAAGGGGGTACCAATTAGTTCAATTAATTATTTATAGAAGTTGAAATTAATTTTTCTCAGCCACCACATATATGGATTTTTTCTATACCTATTGTGAAATGCCCATGGTCTCCTACTTTTTGTTGAGAATAGGAAAGTAGTGAAATAATCCTAGAATCCTTAGTCTCAATTTCATTCCTTTGGTAAGTCTCAAAAGAGACATCTTCTTCAACCCCTTTCTAAAACATTTTCTTTGTACGATGTAATAAGTCATAAATAAGTAATGACTAATATAGCTAGTGTGAAAAGATATTCAACTAAAATATTATCTTTGAACTTAATGCCTATAGAATTTATAGTTATTTTGAGAAATTTGTTACTTGAAATCATTCATCTAAATGCACCTTTTCGATATATTATTGCATACCAATATTTCCACTTTCTTCACAAATTCAACCAATATCTCATTCTTCCATCCATTTCAACTGTAATATTGCCAACAACTTACTAGGATCAAGAATCTGAAGCCATATTATTTATGCCCATCATACACTGTAGTTCGATGTCAAAATTCATAGCTTACCCAAATTTCCTTATTTTTAATCATAATCTTGTGTGAAAAGAATATTTCAAGCTTTTGATAGTTTGCATGGATGATGAAGTGTTACCAAAAAATAGTTGGCCTCAATTTTTGTATGCAAGAGAGCTAACATTTCCATCTAACTTATGTGCAATTTGAACTATTTTTCAATTTCCAAGTGGTTTCAAATTTCCAACTAGCTTATGTCCAATTTGAACTATTTTTCATTTTCATCAACATGCGTGACACCACTATAAAATAGAACAATAACCCTTGGGGGTGTTAATTTCAGCTTAATGATGTGTCAGAAACTTATCTTCTAGGTTCAAGAAACATTTGTTTTCATATTAATAAATCATTCCTACAGGAACTCATGCTTTCACCTTAATATACATGCCTTTTATATATTACAATATTTAAAAATATAATTCTAAAAAAATCTATACTCAGTGGAAAGTCCAAATTCTTAACTCCTTGACAATTATTCAACAACTTTATTAATACTTAAAAATATATAAATTCACAAAATAAACTTAATTTATATGTAAAAAAACTATTAAATGATGTGAGAAATGAATGTAAAGAACACATAAATATATTCTTAAATCAATTTTCAATTAAAAAGAATACAATGCTCAGTTTTAGACTAAAAAAGAGTACAAATAATAATACTTACAGACTATAGTCACTAATGCACCAATCAACACACACATGCACGCACACATTCTCGTGCGCAACTGCGTGCGCCACACACACACATCTCTCTCTCTCTCTCTCTCTCTCTCACACACTCTCTCTCTCTCTCACACACACACACAGACACACACATTGTATGTATGTATAACACCTTGTTTACCGCGCTTAGAAGTGGAAGGAAAATATTTCTCCTCTGGAACAACATCATTTGCATCCTCACAAACCCTTACAATTGCCTCTAATGCTCACAACACTTTTACTTCCTCTTCTTGAAACTCCAAATCTATGATATCCTCCTCGATAATTTTGATGCCATTATTTTACCCATAGAAATTAAATGCAAACTATACGTAGAAACCCTAAAAATAAGGGAAACAAACTTTTGGGTGAAACACTACTTTTCTAGTTTCTATCAAAGGAAGAAGTGGAAGAAAATGGGAGAAAAAAATAGAAAGCAAAAACATTCAAATCATATAGGCCTATAGATCTAAAATGGGAAAAAAATTCAAAACAACAAATTTGAATTGCAATATCTCATTGTTAGGGTTTTGTGTTTTGTACGGCTACCACCTTTGGGTCATCAACCCTCATCAAACTGCATCATATGGGATTTTTTTTCACATACATTTTCATTTACTTTGGTTTGCTGGGAATTATTGCCTCAAGAGGTTATTTTATAAATGTCATCCTATTCACATACTCTAGTTATTTTTTACCACAACAAACTGTGATGGTTCCTCCAGGGAAGCAATCGAGGAAGTTTGTTCCCAAAGTATTCCATGAGGTAATGTTTTTGCCCTCGATATCTTATCACCAGTTCAGGATTTTAATTCTTCATGTCATTGGCTTGAGAAATATTGCATGACAGGTTATTTTTTTGAAAGGATTCCCTCTGAAAGCATGCTTTTCTCTTGGGTGCAAAATGACCTATTCCCAAATTGGCATCAGGTTGGACTCTGTCCAAAATATGACCAAAGGGTTTTTTCCTGTTCCATTTTTGCTGACCTAGCCAATGTGACTGCAATGTTGTATAAGTCCACTTGGTTATATTTGTAGTCCCCTTGCTCATGTCCCCCTTAAACTCACAAGTTTGTGGTTTTCGAGCATACAAATCTTAGGATCCTAGTTTGGGTGGAATTTCCAGGCCTTCCCATGCCCTATTATTAATTTTTGGACCTCAACGCTTCCTCTATAGGTCAAAGTCATTACCAAAGAACCTCTTCGGTTCTATAATGCCAGACCTCAACGATGAGTCTATGTTGAGGTAAACCTTTCTCAAGACCTCAAGGAAACCATTGACATTTAGGTAGGGGAATCATAGTACACTCAAGTGGTTTACATTACCCTCCACAACAAATAATTTTTTGATGTTAGTCTGTAGACCATAAGTTTCAGGATTTTCATTTATTCATTTTCGTTTAAACAATTTTTTTTTCAACTCCCAATGTTGTGCATTCTTAGGCCTGCAGATGAAACATGGTTAGACCAATGTGGGTTGTAAAAATAGCTATAAAAAATCCCCTATTCTCCACCCTACTCCTGATAGTTCCAAGGTCATTAAACCACAAACTAGCCAATCTCCATTTTGTGCAGACCATTTCCTAATCCCTTTGGAGCTTCTATCTTCAAAGCCTCTATGGATTCCATATTTGCCATCTTGGGAGATGGTGTCTTCTATTCAACCATAACGTTCTCCTCCTTTTGAGGAATCCTTGGAGTTAACATATTTTTAAATTGCTTTTACATGATAAGGGTGGTTTTCCATATGTATCACAGATTCCATTTCTTCCCCATAACGGGAACTCAACACTCTCTTAACCCTCCTTTATACCTCAAGGAAAGTGAGATTTGCACCTTCTACCAGACAAAAAATGTCAGCCTAGTTAATTTTTTCTTTCTAACCAGCGACAATTTTTGCAGAACAATTATGACACCATCTCAGGTCTGAATTCAAAGGATATGTCCTTTGGATGCTAATTTTCAACGAATTTCTTCTCATGGAATGTTAGGGGTATAAAAAATACACTTGCAAATATACTAAGTGAGATTTTAGTAAGTGATATCCAGAGATGGAAATTTTATGTTTACAATAAGTTAAGGCAACATTGCTTTCTGCTATCCATGATTACCAAAGTTATATGGCTAGATAGTTCAACTTTGATTAGCTATCATGAGCTTGGTTGTGGAGGAATTATGACATTTTCCCCCACTAAATGGAGGCCTCATTATGTTAATCATGGATGTGACCTGACAAAGAACGTCTTTATGGGTGTTATTCAACATTGATAATCACTCTTTTTTGAGTAATTAATGTTTATGCATCCAATGATGTGATTAAAAGGATGACACTTTTTTCATTGGATTTTTGAAGAGATTCCTGATGCCCATAAGGTGATTCATGGATAATTTAATATGGTATATTTTCCTATTGACAAGATTGGCCATCTACCCATGTGTTAGATTGCCGGTGAAAGGGAAGCTTCAATATATATTGCATAATAGATGTGGATTTTATGACCCCAATTTTTATCTTCATTCTAACTTCATCATTTGGAACACCTAGTCTAATTTATGCCAAGGATATGATCATTGTATTTAAGCACTTTGATCGTGCCATGCTGTTAGTGTAACCTATTTTTCTCCTTCGTTGGTGATTTTTTGTTACCGGTAGAATTCTTGTCAGATTTGGTCCTTTCTAACCACTTCCCTATCTATTTTAGGCTTGAATGGAAGTTCTGGAAGCCATGTGTTCACACCACTTAGTTTTATCTCAATACCACTCTTTTGCATCGATTGATGTTTTTTTTGCTCACCTTGAAGTGTCAGCTGACCCATATTTGGTGTAAATGTTACTCTATCACCACCTCTGAGTTGAGCCACTCTAGAGAAAACTACCTTTGATGAACCTTTGCAAAGATAGGTGGAGAGTATTAGGCAACACATCTAAATTGTAAATGCTTACAATGCCAGAGACATTCAGATCAAAGTTAGATTGCACTGTCTCAAAGTGGGTGATCGATAATCTAAGGAATTCTTTCATTCCCTCAAAGATAAATGTGCACACAAAAAATAAAATCTATTTAGGAAGCATTACTGCATATGTCTGAAGTACAAAAGATGGTGTTGGATTTTTTGGCTCAGGAACTTTCTCCAAAGTGAAAAGTAGTTTTTTCTCAAATGCATAACAGTGGTTCCTTATAATCTATCTCAATCACAAATGATTGCTTGTGATAGAATGTTAATTGTTGAGGATATTTTTTAGGTAGTTTCTAAAATGGATAATGACAAGGCCCTAAAATATGATGGTTTCCTATGTGAATTATATAAAACCGTTTGGGATGTAGTTGGAAATTAGCTTTTTTAGGTCTATGTGGAGGACTTTCATTCCAATTCGCTTGGTCAGTTCATCAACCAAGGGAACATCAAGTTCATTCCCAATATGAGAGATCCAAAGCTCATTTGCAATTGGAGGCCAATTACTCTCCTCAATGTTTCTTATAAAATCATTGCAAAAGCTCTGGCCTTGTGTATTCGTTTTACCTATAATTGTTAGTCTAGAGAAAACACGGTTTATCAAAAGCAAATACATTTTGGATAATATATGGGAAGGTATGGAATGGGATCAGTGTTCCCAATATAAATCTATATTTATTCAAATTGATTTTGAGAAAGCATATGACAGGATTAAATGGCACTTCATTTTGGCCATGCTCAAAGTGCTTGGATTTGGGCCTACCTTTATAAGTTATGTGGCCATGTTTTTTTTCCGATGCCTCTACCTATCACTCTGACAACGACGTTCACTCCGATACTTTTGGGATTTTTCTATCTATTTTCTTAGGTTGTCCTGTGGTACATGATTTGTATGTGTTAGCAGCCAAAGTATTTTCCTATCTTCTTGCCAATACCACTTAATGTGGCTTAGTGAAAGGAATCATGTTGCCAAGTTTACCTCCTACTTATCTCGTCAATGACCATTTTACATATGATTTTTTACTCACCTTAATTGAAGACGAAGCTAATGATTAATATAATTTCTCTTACCTAGATGTCTATTGCATTACCTCATGCTTGAGCATTCAATGGAAAAATAATTAGTGCTACTGACAATCTATTCGGCCTCCTCCCCCATGGTTATCTCTTATTTAATGGAAGTGGGTTCAAAATGGTGATATTTTCCAATTTTTGAGATTCCTTTTTGAATTCTAAGAAACTACTCCTGGAACTGGAAATATGCTATGGATTGAGTTGAAAAGAATCTATCATATTGGATTATGAAGCCTCTCTCGTTAACATGTAAATTTCAGTTTTGGTCTAAAGTGCTTATGGCCATGCATGCTTACTATTCTTCAAGTTGGCCCCCCTCTCAAGCTTCTTACAAAATTCTTGAGATATTGCTAAGATATTTCTTTTGGGCTAGCTCAGAGTATAACAAGGGTTTTCATCGGGTTTCTTGGGAGTATTTATTCCCACCAAAAGAATCCAGGGGATAGGATTTTTAGATATTATCTGCCAGGTAGTTGCGCTATGTTTTGGATCAAGTTGAAAATAAGCTATCATATTGGATCATAAAGCCTCTCTCGTTAGTAGTTAAATTTCATCTTTGGTCCAAAGTGCTTATGGCCATGCAAGATTACTATTATTCCTATTAGCCCCCCTCTCAATCTTCTTATAAAAAGCTTGAGATATTTCTAAGATATTTCTTTTGGGGATAGCTCAGAATATGACAAGGGTTTTCATCGGGTTTCTTGGGAGTATTTCTTCTTGCCCAAATAATCCAGGGGATAGGATTGTTAGATGTTTTCCACAAGGGAACTACACTTTTTTCCAAATGAATTGTTTGTGCCATTAATGGTACAAAGAAATGGAAAATTATATTTCATGACTGTATTACTAGGGATCACCTCAAGGTCATATGACCTAGAAGGGTTTGGGTATCCTAAATTTAATTTTTATCAAATCCCCTGTGAAAATGGTTGGATCATTTGTTATCAAAAGTTTTTAGACAACTTGGGAGAAGATCAAACCTTAGATACTTTGGAAAGGAGATGAGTTCAGAATAGAGATTTAAGTGAATTGTCACTCGGTGTGGTGGTCACCAATCATTACTTTTCATGATGCGCCCCTTGTAAATGTTCCTTGGGTACATAACCTCAATTGTTTTTTTTTTTCAGATGATGGATTTGCACATTCCAGGATATATTTAGTCCTCCATGTCAATGAATTATAAATTGGCCTGAAGCTGATAATTTTTTTCTAGCTAATGGCAATTATGATTCACATCAGACCATTATTGAAGCTATTTCCACAGAGATGTCACACAAAATTGGGATATTATCCTCTAGGGCTTGGTGGAAGGACTAGAAATGGTTTCAATACATGCCATTTCTAAATTATTCACCCAACAAAGGCTATGCTTTACTTGTAGAAACTCAAAATTTACACTCATCATTATCCTTCATCACTTACATTATCTTCATAAATACATTAATCAAACCCATCATTTAATTCAAAAGTTCCCTATCCTAAGTCTACAATCCTCCATCATATTTACCTAGCATATATATTATCCACAACTGTAAATCTATTCTTAAATCTACACTTAACCGCTTAAAACCACTTGAAAACTAAGAGATAAATAAAACATAACCATCCCATAACCATCCAACCCATCTACCTCGAATAACAACATCCCTCAGTCATTTACCGAAACCACAAAACCAAACAACCTCGAGAAGTGGTTTTAACCACTTTAGCACCCATTATCTTGAAAAATCCGGATCACTGGCAATTCAATTGAATCGTTAGGGATTATAAATATGAGATTTCATCTCTTCCTCCAGGATCTTTAACTTTGGAATTTCGAGCCTTCATTTTCAAAATACAATCCCGGTATTTTATAGCATCCTACATCTCATTGCCACACATTCCAACATTTCAAGATATCATCAAGCGTGATCAAGCCTTCAAAAATAATTTTCAATCGTCTGGAGATCAGTCTTCATCACAACATACAAAACCTTCTCAGATCCTCTCCATTCAAAGGTTTGAGGAATCTTGTAGCTTGAAAACATTTAAAGGTATTCCTTTTAACCTTGTTTATTTGTTATCCATCATAATCAATCTTTAGATCAGTGAGAAATATTATTCTGTAAGCTTAATCACTTATTTTCATCAAACTGTCAAAATTCTCAGAAATCGCTAGTGATTTCCCTAATCACCGACGATTCCTGTCAAAAATATCTTTATCAAAAATATCAAATTTTATCAATATTTTTCATGAGCTCTTATCAAGTCTTTTGCATCTACCATGTTATTGAGAATGGCTTTCTGTTAGATGGTAATACTTGGTCACTCACATCCAATCACCAACATTTACGACCTTCCTATAGTCCAATACCCCTTTTTTCTGGGAACAATATAACATCTTACACAAACTGACACTTTGTGTTATCCGATTTGCTGTTGACGAAGAGGACATTGAGGACCAATTTGAATTCCTTCATGAGATTGAGAAAGAAACTGGCGATTTCTGGTAAGACTAATTTGAACGTGTCCGGATTGCATCTACACTTGCTTGGGATACTTTTGAAGCTGTATAGAACTTGCCCATCCATCTGGAGTTCTAGAGCTTCCCTCTTCTATCTACATATCTACGTTGATTTTTATATCTTTATATTCATCCATAACGTTATTTTCGATTCACTTAATTTATTATAAAATGAGATTAAATCCTTCAAGGAAGCCTTTATGGATTCATGGAACCAGAGTTTGTCGGGTAGCTCATATATCCATTTGCCTAATCCTTTGTGTTTAGTGTCGTTGAGCACAGGTTTCTTTACAGGACAAGATGAATTTCATTCATCATGACTTGATCAACTTCAATCAAGCACCAACTCCAACATCCATCTCTATGGGTATTGGTAAACCCCACATCTTACGAGGTCGGTTTTGTTTTTATTGTTTCACTTCATTAATTTAAAGTAGAAAGTAAAAACATCTCTGAACATTCGGGCACACCCGGTGGGACCTTCATTCCCTTTCTTCATTTTATTTCTATAAAACATTCAATTTTTGGCTATCTGCTTTGTAATCGCTAGCGATCTAGTCAAATCACCAGTGATTGTGTGAATCGCCAATGATTCTATCAATCACCAATGATTCTATCAATCACCGACGATCTTTGTGAATGCTTTTTTTTGGAAATTGGTAAAGAGTTGGGGGTTTTGAAAGGGCCCACATCCTTTTGCAATAAGCCCAAAAGGAAATATTTAACCTTGAATCAGTACATAAGAGAATCCCAAAGGAAAGAGGAACAAAAACCCACAACGCCCTGTTACCTAATTTTACCCTCAGGCCAAATTAGATAACAAGACTTAGACATCGGGTAGGGCACCTAACGATGAAACTGGCTGTAGGCAATTTTCGGGGTCTCAGGAGCACATTTAGGAAATTCAAGAGTGAAAATGATATTGAGGAATTTTTTCCTCTTCTGGGGTTTTGAGCCTTAAGATCTCTTTAAAAATGATGAAATGCGGGCCCCGTGGGCCCACATTCGGCCTCAAAATGAGCCAAAATGGAAAAAATCATGCCAAGACCTCAAAATACCTTACGTTCAGTTCCCATCAGGCCTCTGACTTGAAGAAATCTAAATTTTTTCAAAAGGATGGTTTTCAGGTGTCAAAAATCTTCAATTAGGCCTTGCACTGGTCATCAAGCTAAAAAAGAGCTTGGCAAGCTGAGGCCACAATGGGGAAGAAAATCAATAGGTGGCTCATCGAGCTACTCGATGAGCGATTTGGGAGTATGGGATTCAATTAGGCCGATTCGGGCTAGGAGGTAGAAGGCTTCGGTGAGGAAATCAACGTGGCTCGACTTGTGGTCGCGGTGAGTGGACAGGGTTGGATGACCGAGCCATGCGTGAATCAAGAGGGTTGACCAAAGAAAATTCGTTGAGGACAAGGCCGAATCGTGGAGTGAAGAGCTCGTGTGAGATTAACAATATCTGAGAGAAATGAATGGAGATCTCACCTTCGTATGCTGTGGAATGAGCTCAACATATGTGTATAAGGATCGGTCAGATGGTGTTTAAAGGGGCCAAAGGTTTTGAACTCAACAAAGAATTTTTATGGTGGTGAAGCTCACAGGAAAAAGATAAAGGGCCGAGTTCCCTGAGCTTAGCCAAGTGAATGCATCATGAGTGCGATGCTAAGATATCAAGCTCACAAGAGGATGGGAGATCCAACTTGAGTCAATGAAATGATGATGGAGGTCGACATGGAGATTAGTAGGAGCTCGCTTTGGCTAGGGTTGCATGGTGTTGAATGGAGATGGGCTCGGATGAAGCCAAGTGAGAAAAGTATGGTGACAGGGGGCCGACTCAGCTTGGGTAGTGCAAGTCGGAAGGAAAGCTCGATTTTGAGCCGAGTGAACAATGGATGAACGGAGTCGGTAGAGGGACGACTCAACCGAAGATGCAGAGGTGGGAGCTCGGGAGTTTGAACAACTTCGGGGGTTTCCCCTTTCAGAGGTTTGAGTGAAAATAATTTAGGGATTTTGTCGAGAAAAGTGTAAAAAATGAGCAAAAATCCTGAACATGAAGAAACCCAAAACCTAAATTTTCGAGAGTCAAAGAGCTAGTAGGGTCAACTTTGGGGATTCGCTTCGGAGTTCGACGAAGTAAAAGTCCGAAAGTAGTGAGTTGAGGTCTCCGAATCAACAAATCCTGAAACTCTGAATCAACCAAGCGCAAAGTGACGTGGTAAGATGGGGTCTTTTGGAGGTCAACTCGACGAGATTTCAGGAGGGTCAATGCGGTACTGAGTTCATGGATTGGCAGGGCAAAAGGTTTGAAGTGGAAAGGGTGAGATGTATGAAAAGGAAGTGCCCAAAAACCCGAAACAAATGCACTCCCACCCAAAACAAATTTAAATACCCGCCAAATACGCATTGGTCACTAGGCTATGCATTGAATGCCGAGTTGGCATCTCAGGCGGGTATGTGGGAAGGTAGAATGACGAGCTCAGTGGTGTGTTGAAACTGATTTGCATTGACGTAACTAGCTTGGTAGGTGAGTGTTTTGAGCTCGATGCATTGAAGGTAAGCTCAAATCATGACAAAAATTCAAATTTAAATATCTCGAGTAATTTTCAACCACTTTTAGCAAGACTATATTCATTGGAAACAATTTTTAGAGGATAATTTAACGGTGGTACCAAAACTCAGAGATATTAAGGGTAGGAGAAGATAATGCCTAGTCAAGCACCTTGTACAAGAATGATGATAAATTCTCCTATACACCACCATTCTTAGCAAAATTACAGTCAATGGAAAGCTAATTTCGAGCTCATCAACATGGAATAATGAGAGTGAAGCAATTACTAGGTTTGGCGGGAAAATTTTCAATATGAAGTTGCAGGAAAAAGGCCATACCCAGGTGCATCGTGAGGCCATATCTAAGTGATTCATGAGGCCATTTCTTCAAACACAAGGTAGGGTACTGGAATGATGGAGTTACAGATCTTCCTAGTATCCATTGCAGAGTTTCAATGATGATTTTTGTGGGCTTGGAAGTAATTTTGGATTTCCTCTCTCGCTCTCTCTCTCCTCAAATTTCTTCTTATATAAATGTAAAGGGGTTGCAATGTGCAAAGGGTTTGTCATTTTCTCTTCACATGCACCCCTATTCTTCTGGGGCTTCAAGCCTTCCTCCAAATCAATGTAATGGCTTCATGCCTTCCCCTACTGGGTAATGTATTGTGTAAACTTCAATGGAGCAATAAAATCATGTTTGTGTTAATTTCTTAGCCTTCTATGGTTTGTTGTTTCTTCTTACCTTTCATTATTAAATAGGTGGTTGTGTATATCTCTGGTTCATTAGAGGTTTGGTGTGTTGTGATTATTATTGGAATAGTGCATTAAGTATGATCTAGTTTGTGGTGCAAGACCACCATCTATAGGTTTACCTCTTTCACTATTTTGCAAGTTGAGAAGTGGCTAACACTCCTTTTCTGGTGTATCACCGCTCTGAGTTTAGGTTTATTTCATGCAATCCTTCTATCCATGTCCCCTTGGAAGCTTTAGTTTAGGGTTAAGCAATAATTTGACCTGCATTAGGAGTAGTTTGTGGTAGTTAAGTTTTGGAGTAGGAACTAGCCTTCTCCAAAGAGCTATCCCATTTCGCAATGTCCCACACATAGGATAGCTCCATGTTTGTGTAATCACATCGAAGGCCCCATCAACAATCATACCATTCGGGGGGAGTTGTGTTTCCACATAAACAGGTCCAAACCAAAAAATGGAAGAAAGAAAGTGCCAACATCTAGAACCAAGATAAGCATAAACTGATACTCAAAGCAACAAAAGGGAATAGCCAAGGGGAAGGAGAAGCTACAACCCAGATGCAACAAGAAGGAACAAAAAAAGGGGGAGTGGAGAAAAATAGCCCCAACAAACCAAAGACAAGAGGAGGAAGCATCAAGATGCGGCCCCTAGTGAAGCAGATGCAAAAGGGGAGAACAAAGACCAACGCTTATCTTTTTTCCCCTTCTTCGAGTGCACTAACTGCCAATTTCCATAAGAGCATTTCTCCGAGCTAAGATGATTAGAAATTGATAAAATCAGAGGAGCGGATATCTGGAACTCATTTTTTGGAGAAAGGGGACCATCCTTATCCAAATCAAAGTGATTAGATTCACGAGGTTGTTTGATTCCTGAAGTAGGTTTCTCCAAAGAGGGGGGACGAGCCAAGGGTTGTCCCATCTCATTACATTCAACATCAACAATTGGAGCAATGGTAGTTGTCAGAGCATCAACCAATGGGGTAGTAACTTCAAATTTGTGATCACCTGAGTTCGATCTGAATTCATCGTTAAATATTGGAGGGCTACATACTTTAGGAGTGGATCCTTTTTTCTTTGGAGCTTGGAATTTTTGCTGAGGGAAGGAAGCATGAAGTTGACCCAAAAACTTGCAGTTCCTACATCAGAAAGCCGTGTTTTCATAGTTGAGAGTCTAGATGTGAGTCGCATCTCCCATCTTGAGATTCATTTTATCGAGTAGTCCTTTACTAAGATCCACTTCGGCACATATCCTAACCAGGGATAATTTTAGTGGCCAATATTCGTAATATGGTGAAAATTTCATTTTAGGAAAATTTGAAAAGGTAATTTTTTGGGAGCAAGTCGGTGTCCTGTTCGCCTAAAATATACAATATATTGTTTTTTGGGGGTTGGCTTCACCTTCATTTGAAAACATCTCCTATAAAAACCTAGGTGATTCACCGGGTAGTATACCTCAAGTAGCTTACCAAATTACCAATATTGTAAAGTTTGAACTCGCATACTCTTAAGCACCAGAAATTGCTGTTAGCCTGTTAGGGTTAGTTGTTGACGCGCAACAGGGACATAGTTGACACATGATAAAGAGTTATTATAGACACACGACAAGGAGATATTGTAGACACGTAAAAAAGGAATAGGTTTGACACGTGATAGGGCATAGGCAGTTGACGCGTGACAAGGCAGAGTTGATGCACAACAGAGAAATCAGATAGTGGATGCGTGACAGAGACCTCAAAAAGTGGACAGAGTCACTACTTGGTTTTTTTATTGACGCAAGACTCTCTTCAGAATAATGAAAGGTGCTAGTTTAAAGAATGCGAAGAACCTGAAAGTAAGTAAGAAATCTCAGAAATCACTCTTCAAGTATTTTGGAAACTCCGTGGATACAGATATTAAAAAATAACAACCATATAGATGCCACCACAAAGAATCAGAATACTGACTGTGTGGAAGGTATTATTGAGGTGGACATGCATTCTGCACAGTATCAAAGTCAAACAAATGACGCCTACGATAATATGCCAGATCTTGAAGATATTGTTCCTGTTGGGGTGTAACCAGAAGTGCATCAAGATATCACACATACGAATACTCAACAAAATTGAACACAAAAATCAAATTCAAATTCCGGTCCAAGAAAGAGGAAACCAGGTGATTGTGATATTGCTCAAAATTCTACTCAAAAAATAAAACATTGAAAACGAAAAAGAATATGTGGACCATTGGTAGTACATACAAGTTTGATTGGGCATCTAAATTTTTTGTTTATTGAACCTGTACAATCATCTAATTCTGAAGAGATCCCATCTGAATGTACATGTACAATATGTAAGTGGAAATTGGGAAAGCAAAAAAAAATGCAACTGAAGCTGGACACTATAGAAAAACATTGTGGAAAACAATATTTGACTGTAACGGGGGCAGATGGCCAAAAAATAAAAACACACAGGTGGAAAACTAAAAAAGAATGCATGCATGCTAGATACGTAGCGGAATATGAGGTAGAGCAGAAAAAACACAGACATCTCTTGGAAAAGGGAGGAACGATCACATCGCATATTGGTAAGATGATACAAACAAATCTACATGCAAAATTCATACAATTCCTCTACCTCTATTTCACATACTAAAAAAAGGAAGCCCGATTTCGGATTTCCTCGATTTCAAAGTTTTATATCAATTTAATGGAATGCTGAATGTACCTCAGTCTCATTGGTCTAAAATTAGTGGATGGGAAATGGAAAAATTCCTTTCGATGTTAGAGAAGGAAGATTTGAAAGAGAATGTAAAAAAAGCAAAGTTTATCTCTCTTTCAATTGATGAAGTGACAACAATCGACAACACTACATGGGTATGTATCCATGTCTATACTTTAGAAAATCATATAAGGACACCTCATCTATTGGGTGTTATGAAAATGGTTGAGAACTGCAATGCCGAAAACCTACATAGAATAGTTGTTTCTCATTTGAAAGATATTGCTGGAATGACTGATTATGAAATTGCTACGAAGTTGGTATGCGTTGGAGTAGATGGTGCATCTGTCATGCAGGGTCACTGAACAGGGCTGTGTGTTAGATTACAAACAACAGTGGCCCCATATATGCTATCAATTCACTGTATGGCTCACAAAATGAATTTAGCGTATAAAATGGTAAGCAACCACGAAAATGTTGCTAAATTAGAAGACCTTATAAGAAAACTTCATGCCTATATGTCAAGCAACCCAAAGTGATTTCTCGAGTTCTAGAAATTTACAATTAGAATTACAGATGGAAAAAAAACTTTTGAAGGATGTCGAGACTAGATGGATATCTTTATATGAACCTGCATGCAGAGTTCGTGAGGAGTATCCTTCGTTGGTTGGTTTCATGCATAAATATCATCATGAAGTTGATAGGGTGAGGGACTTGTTGTTCCATTTAACTGATTTGGAGACATTGCTTACAATGTTTGGTATTCTTCCAATGTTAAAGGAGATCAATACACTGATGAAGCATGCACAGGACAGATTAATCTATATTGTGGATTTTATACAGATGAGAAAAATGGTATTTAAAGTCTTGATATATTGTATTGTTCCCAAGATAGTTTTGATGCACCTATTTTTCAGAATTGGAAAACTTTATTAGATCTTAAAAATCCAAACACCTTTTTGAGATTTAATATCCACGATCACCTCTGCATCACTGTTAATGGGAGGGAAATACCACTGCACATTTTGCAAAAATGTCAAGATATTTCAGGATCAGAACAAGAAGATGTTCCTGTGACACGTAATCTCTTTGAGTCTGTTATAGTTGAAACAAGAATAAAACTTAAAAAATTTTCAGAATCATTGTCATCAGAAATTAGGGAACGTTTTTTGTAAAGATAAAATTCTGGAAGCCATGGGTTGTGATAATCCTAATTTTTTGGAATACTGAAGGTGTCCATGCAGACTTTGTCAGAAGCATTTCCATAAATCCATGGGTACAATAATGGAACAATTCACAAAGACTTCAGAGCTCAAGGGTATGGAAAATCAAAGGTATACTGAATGCTGATTTATTAAAGTTTCAATCAACAATTTTGCAACAACAATGAGGAACCAATATAAAATTTAGACGAACCTTCTGAAAGTGGTGCTATTACTAAGGCTGTGGCAATGAATCTATCAAAGTTCTATCTTACAAGAAGATATTAGTGAATATTTCAGATTAATGAGTTAATGCTTAACAATGATTTGGGGGGTCTAGGGAGGACGAAGGGTTTTAGTTGAATTATCATTTATGAATCAAACTGAGAAAACAGGTTGGATAACAAAATCTGGAAGGGAAAGGTACATGAGGTGTTATGTTGTTACTCGATACTCCATCGAAACCTTTCCGTTTGTATTTGACAGAGTAATTGTGCATTGGAATTCCCTTTGCGAAGAAACGAACGAAGAGGTGTGATTCATACAACTACAAGTACAAAGCTCCCCAACGTTGAGATGTAATTGGCTCATCGTCACCATTCTACAGAAGACAAAATCAGAGTTTGAAGA
>CM034152.1:657561809-657599309 GCA_019776745.2 Taxus chinensis
GCTGGAGATCTGGATGCTGACGGAGACTACTTGATATAATTTCACAGTAGGTGGGACGACAATTTAGCTAGATTTCAAGATTGTAGAAGGTTTTGGATTTGTTTACTACAGAGGCAGAGTATGTTGTAGCTACAGAGGCTAACAAGGAGATGATATGGATGAGTAGGTTCATGGAAGAGTTGGGAAAGGAGAAAGATGATTGTAAACTATTCAGTGACAGTCAAAGTATAATTCATTTAACAAAGAACTCAACATTTAATTTGAGAACGAAACAAATTCAGTTGAGGCATCACTTCATACGACAGGTATTGAAGGATGGACAATTTGAATCTGGAAAAGATTCATATGAGCGAGAACCCTACGGATATGCTAACGAAGCCATCAACAAAGGAGAAGTTGGAGCTACACTCCACTTCTGTTTGTCTTCAAGTTTGAGACTTGAAGAGGAAGAAACAATGCTAAGGAAGGATCCAAGAATGATGTTGTACATGTATGGTGCAGTAATTAATCTCCAAGTGAGAGATTGTTGAGCTATGTGGAGCTCAATTACTTCAGATTAACATGTCCATGTAAAACTTGCTGGAAAACATAGTAACCGCCATTGGTTAGGAGGGACTGACATCGGTCACTTAGGACCGACATCGGTCAAGCAAGGAGGAACTAGACATCAGTTAGGGAGAACTGACATTAGTTACCTGTGCGTGCAGTGCTTTAATTAACTCTCGGGAATTAGATCTATTTTTAGCATTAAAGTATATCTATAGATTGTAATTACATGTCTAAGTGCCCTAAGTCTATTAAATGACTATATAAGCATGAAAGATAGGGTTTATAAGTAAGTATTAACAAGAATTAAGAAGAACATGCAAAAGTTGGTGAGAGAGAGAATTCTTGGAGGAGAAGCAAAAACTTGAGAGAAAGAAAGTACTCGTACATCTGAGAGGTGTGAAAAATTGTAAATCTTCACTGTATATCTTGTCAAAGCTTTGGATAATAGATTGGCTTTTTTCTTGGTGGATGTAACCCACACATTTGGTGAACCATGTTAAATATGGTGTTGATTTATGTCTCTTGTTTAGTAAATTTTCTTCTGGTAGAATATCCAGCTTTTATTTGCATGTATGCTTAGATCTGATATATTATCTATACAACTGTTGTGCTAACCCTAACATACCTGATTCAAATTATTAATAAATTAAACCCTTTCACCTCCTTCATGTCTACGGGTATATTGACTTTAATTTTATTCATTTTAATTACCTCAATATGAACCCACGTGCTAGGATGTATCCTAGATAATGAACCCCTCGTGAGCCAAATCACGTCAAATATTCAATTTGCATCAAACACTCCTACCTAAGTGATAAATATTAGGATTTCATCCCCCAATAAGGAAGTCTGACTCAGTATTCTAGCTGAGTATAAACAACTGATTGTCTGTATATTGGCTAAGCAACCGAATCCTTTATAGCTATGGGACTGTGAAGTGAGGGAGGTAGGCCTTAATACCAGGCCATATATCGGTACCAACAAAGATTTGGGCCTCACTTACCTTCGGTGTATATCGAGGACTCCAGTCTTAAACAAACATGAAACCATCCATAGACAACCATTTCCTAGGACCCTATCATCCGTTTTACACATTCAACTTTATAAGATAATCAAGATTAAAGAAAATTATTTTTTGTGATTTGTTTGTTGCTTGTAAATAACCCACTTAGATTTCTTTTCATTTATGTTAGGTGATTGTGTGTTTGTTAATATGGTACTCACAAGACAACAATCCCCTATCCATGCTTCAGAAAATATGTCTAGTCCATTCCAAAAATCCACACCATAATACCATCAAACCTTAAAACAAGCCCAAACCCAACTAGATGAAGCCCATCGACTCATTGATCAACGCCAAGATAACTTTTATAGACACCCCGTCCTAAAAATAAAGAAGACATGATATATGAAATTTAATGTTGCATTGATAACACTCAAACACGTCTTCATAATTCCTAACCTTCATTTCATGAATGAAAAAATGCTACCTCACCCCCACTTGAATATAAAAAAAAAAACCCATTCTCCTAGCAGCCAATCTACTCCATCTGAGATTCCAGAACCCTTCATTCCCCATTAATTTGATAGTGGGGGTTCCCGTGTTTTTAGAAATATTAGATTCAAACCTTGTAGCCCTTAATGCTTATCTTGCAGGTAGGGGTGTTCATCTTCAGCCATCATTACCCCAACCAAATCCTTGTGTGTCTGATCCCTCATGTGGTTTATCCCACCTCATTGATCCGAACCATGAACCCAGTCATTCAAAAAATCTATCCTTATCCCCTAGTAACAATCCAGAACCATCCAAAGTTGTGTCCAACTATTCCTCTTTTTGATCTTAATGTAATCTCCTCACAAGACACAACCATTCAACAACCCACATCCTCACCTAATCTATCCACTGGCTCTACACCATTTCAAAACAACGCGGGGTACCTCTTCACCTTCACACACCCCTCTAGCTTCCTCTGGTGTTCAAACACCCCCTGTAAGTTCTGTCAGCTATTTTTATCAGTTTATCTTAGGCATCACCCTCCAAAAAAACATGCCACCTCTCCAAAACATTACTATGTCTATCCCCACATCTATACCCTTAATCAATACTAGTGTTATTTCCAGTACCTATCCAAATTCACAACAATCTTCTACCCCCATTATTTCACAACATATACCTCAACCATCATAACCACTTCACTTCCTCCCAATCTATACCACATCAATCACGATCCCTTCCTTTCCAAAACATTCTGCAACAATCACAACCCTTTGTTGGCACCTCTATTCCTTTCCAACAATCATTCCCATATTCACAACCCCTTATCCACACTTCTATCCCTTTTCAACATATCCCTCAGCAATCACAACCCCCTTGAACACATCCATTCCTATCCAGTACCATTATATCTAACCATCGCAACCCCTACTATCACAACCCACTTATAATATCCCTACAAAAGCTCCTCAACAAAACATTCCATTCCAACAATACATCCCTCAACAATATCAATCATACCAAAACCCTAATTAGTATTCATTTAATCAATTCGGGATCATCTTCGTATAGTACACAACAACCACCATAAATGGACCCTCTTCAAGATTTAATGAACAAGATATCTAGTCTTGAAGCCACTTCCATGGGACCTAAGAACACACTCTCATACGAACATATATTTAATGAACCTATTCACTTGTTTGCATACCATATAAATCTTATCCATCTTAATTGGGAACTTTCAAAATTTCTTAAGTTTTTATAGTAAAGAGGATCCCCATAAACACATCCGAGCTTTCCACCATGATTTCTATCTTATATCCCTACGATCAAGATCTGATGCTTAGGAAATTCCCTATGTCTCTGGCTGGTCTTGCCCTGGACTGGTATAAAGAAATCCCATAGTATTATTTTTTCTCATTCACACAGATCACTCAACTCTTTCTAGAACACTTTTCTATCAACATCACACATAAAATAACCATTACAGACCTTTATGCTATTAAAATTTTTGAGGATGAGTCAATCAAATACTTTATTTCCTGTTGGAGGGGTATAATCAATCAAATTTCATTCTCACTCCCACAAATAGAATTAATAAAATTATTCTCCCATTCATGCGCTAAACATATCTCATCAACACTAAAAATTCAATCATTTCAACGTTTGATGGAGATTTTACCATGGCCCGCAATCTTGAGTTGCGAGCCCTATGAAGAAGGTAGAGTCAAACTCATACCAAATAAACCTAAAACAAATTCTCATCAAAACCATATTCCAGTTTAGATAAATCCAAGTCATCAGAAAATGACGTAGTCGTCAAATCCGCCTCTAAGGAACGTTTGACCATCAAACGCTCCCAGACTCAATGTAGTTATACACCCATTTGAGAAACTTATAGTGTGGTCTTTGAAAACATTTCTTGCCGCTAACATGATTTCTCTTCCACCCATTCTGACCTATCGACACATCTGTTTCTAAACCCTTTTGGTATAGGGATAATGAATATTGCAAATAAAATAGTGTTAAAGGCCACGACATTGAAAGGTGTCGTTTGTTCCGAAATGTCCTTCAGAATTGGATCGATAAGGGCGAGATACATTTAGATAGTCATAATGCACCTGAAAATTAGAACTTTGATGTCTTTAAACAACCCTTCCCCAATCATTCCATGTCAATTAGTCAACCTCAAACTAAAAACGTATAAGCCCATCATACCATAAACACCATTAATAAGACATTACCTATCACTGAATCCATGACCACACCTTCTAGTAACACCCCTAAATCCACATCCAACAAGCAACCATAAACATCTGCATAACCCGCTATCGAAAGTGGATCTTTTTCAAATACCACCTCTTCACCAATCCCATCTAAGCTCTCTTCGCAAACCCCTAAACAACAACCAGTCATCCAAATAATGAAAATTTTGTATAATGACTTTGTAGCCCACTATCACCTACCTAACCTTCAAAAGAGTATTCCAATTCCATCTAAAAAGGTTACGGTCATATCTCGAAATCACCCCATGCAAAAATCAAAATATCAACCATCTATATTAAGTCCACACCCTTTGTCTAAATCACCCATCATTAGCACATCTTCGAAATATATCCATTTACAGAAGAATAAACCACCTACAATTAAATCCATGTCTCTTGTGAATTCCAAAACCAGTGAGATAGCATCACCATCAACATCGGTACATCTAAAGGCCACTATGCAACAACTCTAGAAAAATTGCTCCAGCAAAAACTTGTAGTGTTGACTCCTCACAAACCATCCAACTCTCGAGGCTAGAAACCATCCTGGTATAACTTCGAAGCTTCCTGCGACTATCATCAGACACCAGGACACTATGTTAGAAAGATTGTAAAGCCTTTCACACAATTATCAAGAAAATTACAAGTAAAGACCTTATTACTCCATAATCACATGAATCCATAAAATCTCACACAACATCTACATCCACATCCTCATCCACATCAAAGACATCATCTAAAAATATTGTTCCTTATCAATTTGATTTTTTCCATATCACCACATGCTCATGTGCTCATAATCCTGATCCATCCAAACAAAATAAATCTAAGACATTTGTAGCCATTCCCTCCACCTTCGAAATTATCCTCTTCTTCTAATAAAACTAAGGTTTCCATCTCTCCCACACCTGAATCATCTCATCAGAAAGCAAAAATCTCCATCCTCTGCTCGCTCCATCTTCTTCCTCTATGGTACAAAAAAGTGATTATCGAACAATTACATCAAGCTCCAGTTAAAATGTCACTTTACGAGCTTGTTCAAACATCACCTTCACATAAGCAAACTATGATCAAAGCCCTTCAATCCATATCAGTACCCACAAAATGATCCATCCTCTTTAACAAATTTTGTAGGTGCTCTCAAAGAATCCTCTGCCATCACCTTTGAATCTTATGAAATACCATCGCTTCGGCCAAAGGATCATGATTTACCACTTTGTTTCTCAAATCAATGATGTTCTTATAAAAAAAGGTCATGATTGATGGGGGCGCTAGTATCGACATCATTTCCTCCATTATTTTCAATCAACTTAGACTGCCAAATAATGTCGTTTCCCACACACCCATATTACTTCAAGCTTTTAATGACACCATCACACCCACATTAGGTACCATTATTCTACCCCTTAAAGTTGGTGTTAAAACCCTTCTAGAACTCTTCTACATCATAGAAGGAGAGTTCCAGTACAACATGTTGCTAGAAAGACCTAGGATACACACCATGCATTGTGTCCCCTCGACCCTTCACCGTTGCATTAAATATTAGCACGAGGGCCAAACATTCACAGTCCCTGCAGATCCTAATCCTTTCACTGGACTGTAATATGATGTACCATGCAAACAACATTGTTATACCAAAATCTAAATCATCCGATGAAGCATCTACCAACACATCTATCCCATCATCCAAAGTTCCAAATGAATCCTCCCTCGGAGACATGTCATGGAACATATTTCATTGGGGGAGTACTACCTCCTTATGGTTAATTCTCTACCTACACCTAAAATGTATGGTAGACATGACAAACAACCTATGTACGAGCCCGATGTTGGAGATATCATCTCTTATGGTCTGACGTATTTGAAAACCAATCTCATTTATGGAGGCATCGACTGACCTTCATCACAATCCCTCGAACAACATCTTGTCATGCCCTTCTCATCAAATTTCCAATCTTTATATAATCAAAACTTTGGTCGAATGTATCTCCACTACTGTGCCTAAAAAGGTTTCGGATTTGGGTGCTATGAACAAGGAATACATTAATTAATTGTCCTACATTCTCTTAAACTACATGAAAAAATACGGTCTAGGATATGAGAGACCCACCAACAACTCATTTGAACAAAGCACATCTGTACATATCACAGAACTAAAATCATCATCATCCAAAAAATCTGACGACCCCATGGACACTGATGACACCGTATCCATCCCACCTAATTTTTTTTATACAATACTATTTCCTTAGGACCTTTTAACTTATTAATCCAACCACATCACCAAGTAACTTCCTGTCATTTGACCATAAATGATTGAAGAAGATTCACCCAACATCGATATCCTTCAATGTCACAACGATCAAGACATCCTCTCCCATATGGAAGCTGGCGATCATTTCCTTCATAAGGCCTTACCACCTGACACATCAACCCTTATTAATGAATCCACCATCGACATTAACTTAGGGACAACTTAGGAGCCCCGTATAGTTAAGGTCAGCCAATTGCTAAATCCACAAGAACTACATGATTTCACCACTTTCTTATCAAAATGTAGCCAAGCCTTCACCTGGTCATATAGTGATATGTCAGGTATCGATCCAAATATCATCGTACACAACATCATTACCTATCCTAATGCTAAACCCGTCAAACAGAAGCTCTGTAGGATGCATCCCCTTGTGGATATCCTTATCAAAGAAGAGTTACAATGTCTTTTTTTTTTTTGCTAATTTCATCATACCCATTGACTATCCACAATGGTTCTATAACATTGTACTCGTAACCAAAGCCTCAGGAAAGTTACGCATCTGCACTGATTTCCGGGATCTCAATCTTTCATGCCCTAAAGATGACTTTCCCCTTTCAAATATCGATCAACTAGTCGATTGAATAGTTCGGCCATGAAATGCTCTCTCTTATAGATGGATTTTCTGGCTACAATCAAATTCTTATTGCTGCTAACAATCCACATAAGACATCCTTCATCACCTCTTGGGGGACCTTTTGCTACCGTGTTATGCCCTTCGGACTTAAAAATGTAGGAGCCACTTATCAACACGCCATGAAATACATCTTCCATGACCTCATCCACAAAACCGTAGAAGACTACGTTGATGATCTCTTAGGGAAATCTAAGCAACATAGAGATCATCTCACTGTTCTTGAATCAATATTTATCTATCTTATTCAATATTTTCTCCGTCTCAACCCCGGTAAGTGTGTTTTCGGTGTTTTCACCGGAAAACTCCTCGGATTCATTGTATCTATCCGAGGTATTGAAGTTGATCCAACCAAAATCAAAGCAATCATTGAGATTCATCCTCCATCCAACCTCAAACAGTTGTGTAGTATTCAAGGCAAGTTGCAATCCATCCGATGTTTCATACCTCAATTAACTGACCATTTTCAACTGTTCCATCATCTCCTCAGCAAGGATGTGGATTTTATATGGGATCTTAATTGTCAAAAGGTCATTTTGATGAACTTCAAACAATACATTTTATCACCTCCTATACTTACACCACCTCATGAGGGGGAACCCTTTTACCTTTACATATCTTCCACAGACCATGCTTTAGGAGCCATGCTCGCCCATCGTGATGACCAAGGTCGTGAACAAGCTCATCTATTATGTCATTTGTACACTCCAAAAATATGAAACCCATTATACTGAGGTTGAAAATTTATGTTTTTCTCTTTAATTTGTGACCTCTAAACTATGACACTATTTCCTCAATCATAAAACATATGACATCATCAGCTTTAAGCCACTCAATATTATGCACTCTAAACAATATCACAGTGACCACATAACTCGATGGCTCATTCTCATGACCGATTTTGACCTTGATTTCATATCAAGCAAAAAAATATTAAAGGCCAAAGCCATCATAGACCAGCTTGATGAAGCTTTACTTTCTGACACGCATATCCCTCGTGAACTATTTCATGATGAATCTATCAACACAATCGATGAACGTGAATTTATTCCCATCAAAATGACCCTCTTCTTCAATGGATCTAAATGCTAGCAAGGGGGAGGGAGTTGGTGTCAATATCTATACCACCATGGGGGATTCTTATTCCACTATCATTTAAACTTAACTTTGAATGCACTAATAACATGGCAGAATATTAAGCTTTGATCATGGGTCTTACAACCGCTATCTTATTAGGTCTTCATATCTTTGAAATCTACAGAGAATCGTAACTCGTCATCAATCAAGTCTAAGGATAATATCAGTGTAAAAATGAAATATTACAAAAATATAAATCCAACGTTGAATTTCTCCTTGGAGCTATCGATAATTACACCATCCAATTAATTCCACGATCTTCCAACAAATTAGCACATACAATGGCTTCTTTAGGAGCTTGTTAGCATATGGATTTGCACGCATGCAAATGACATGCAACAGTGTGGTTACAAAGTCCGTCCTCAATAAAGGTGAGGTTGCCTTTATTAAAAACCAAAATTGTATCTACATATGTGCATTCAAAATTGTATGTGGGGAGTTTTTTGGAACATCAATGGAAAGAAAAGTGAATGAGGGGGATGGAATGAAATGAAGGAAAGAAATGGAAATGAATGAATAAAAGGAACATGCAAGAGTTAGGTAAAACAGAGCCTAATATTGCACGAAGAGGAAAGAGGAATAACTAACACAAATAAAACGGAGTTTGAGTTATCTAAACAAGAATATGTAAAAGGGAACACACGTAAACAAGTAGATAATCAGAGCTTGATAACTGCGAACTATAACAACAGATTAATGACGTTGACAATAAGATCAAAGACAATATTTGTATGCAAGATTCAAACACTAACATCTAATGAACATAAGAACATTAAATGCTATAAGAGACAATGAATGAGACACAAAGTTCATATTTCATTAACTCCAAAATGTCTTCTCAAAAGAACAAAAAGTTTCTTTCTTTGAAGTAAAGCTTGCATACAAAAGTATTTTCTTCTCCTCTCTCAAAGTCACCTTTACAAATGAGCCCCTCACTTTCTTTTATAACCCAAAAGTTGGTTACAAAGTAGTTAGGGTTTAACATGATCATTAAATAAGGCACTTAAGTGACCTTTGACTTTTTCTAACCAACTTTATTAAAGACAACCAAAAATAGAAATCACTTAAGTCAAAAAGTCATTTAAGGAAAAATACATAAATAAAAGAAATGGGTACATGTGGACCCACTTAAATGACTTGGACGCACACGTAGACATTCTAGTCAGCAATGCGCCACCTAGATCAAGACACCTAGGATCAGTGCCTTATCCATTGGTCCAAGAGTCCACCTATCATGGTCATACAGGAATGAACTCATTGACCGTGCTCCACAATCCTTTAGGTGATAAGAGAGTCGATCTTGAAACTTGAGCATTTCATCCACCCCTCCATTTGAGCAACATCCTAGTGTGAGCAAGTTCGTCTTCATTCGTATTCACATTCACAATTACACACAATTCTCCACATGCTCTGAATAGCCTTCCATGATGAATTATTCATTTGTCGCGAGACTGTAGTCTTTACACCACCTTGGCTTGTCAGAATCCAACTTTTAATCTTTCGCCATTGAGAAGATTTTCCAAGAGCCAAAATTGCAATTCACTTCCTGGAGTTATGTATTTTGTCTTCATCACCATCCCGAAGTGTTGGCATTTTGATCCTGCTCACGATCGTCCAATTCGAGAACACTCCAACTTTAAGACCGACCGATGAAGTACTGCGCACACTGCTAATTGAGAGCTGTCAGGGACACACTTGAATGATGTGGCCTTGCTTGATGATCCACACAATTGTAATTATCATTGGTGTTGTTTTTTGAATGAATAGCTCCGTAAGACGATCAAGTGAAAAAAAAATTTGTAGACAAGATTCTCCCATTATCGATCTCTACCGAAAACAATGACTTTTGACTCCGAAGAGACCAATGCCAATAGCTACGACTTATACCACATAATGAGGAAGTTAGAGGTTGCTTCCGCTTCGGAGCCGTTGGAGTTGAATCACCACACTATGCAGGTTTCGTGGTGCATCCATGAAAGTGATGACCAATTCAAAACAAGCGTCAGGAAAATTGTGACTCACCTTCGGTTGATATGCGATCGCAGAATCGACCTATGTCGACGTGTCCCAAGTTAGTATCGGTGATGTTCTCATACTCTGAATGGAGTGTCGAGGTGAGTAGAATGCTTGGGAATACATACCACAACATCATTTTGTTTGAATATGACATGATTGTGACAAAAGCATGATTTCAGGCTATTACTTTCATCTTACAAAACTACACAAATGCACCTGTAAAACTAGCCTGGTAAAAATACCAAACGTTACCTTGAGCATCTAAAAATTGGCAAGGGAGCATATGAAGGTGAGGATAATTGAACGAAACAATTAATTTCTCTTGATGATCATCTGAGTCTAAAATATCAACTCTCAAAGTGAGTCACCTTGACAGGCTGAAAACTGCACAGCGTAGCGAAATCATGCAAACTGCATTTTATTTGACCTACATGAAAAATATCAAACGAACTGCTGTACATTTGAATTTTTGTAAAATAAGTACATGAATGTGAGAATAATTCAATGAACCAAACCATTTACTCTTTATGATCATCTGGGCTCGAGATATGGATTCTCAAAGTAGGCCTTCCGCCAAGCTAAAACTGCGTCGCGCGGCAAAATCGAGTAAACTGGGTTTTTCTTGGGTTTGTGAAAAATATCAAATGAGGTGCTGCACATTTGAAATTTGGAAAATGAGTATACGAAGATGGGAAGAATTCAAGGAACCAAACCTTTCTTTCCTGACGATCATCCGTCTTCGAGATATCGAGCTCCAAAGTTGATTACTTCGACAACTACAAACCGCGGCAAAAATAATAACTCTTTTTTTAAAAAATATCCGGTCGAAATGGCTCCGCGTAGGATCAAATTTAATCTTTTTAAATTGCTATTTCTCTGTCTTTCTGAATTCTGGTTGCTTCAGCGTGAAGAATTACTTTGATTTTCCGGCAATGCATGTGGGTTGCACGAGCCTGATATTTTTATTTTTTTTTGGCAGCGAGTGATCTTGTTTCTTCTTCCTTGGCGCAATGATCAAATTTCTCCTTCTTAAACATGCGTAGTATCTTTGTTATTCTTTTCTAAAAAAAGAATAATAAAATAAATAAGATAGAATTTTAATGCATGCGTGGGTTCTTGTTTTGGATTGTTTTTAAACTTATTCCTCCTCCCAAAGCATGCGTAGAAATTGCTTGGGCTGCTGTGTGGATTTGGTGAATTCCTCAAAATGTGTGGAAACTTTATTTTGTTAACTATTTTTTTTTATCTATTCCAACGCATGCATTGAAAACTTGGACTGTTTTGGCTTTTGCTGCGTGGAAAAATGCTTATGACTATTTTGGTTTGTTCAATGCATGATCTTTTCATGCATGGAAAAATGCGTTTGACTATCCCTCAAGTGTGGGCTGCTTTTCTTTTCCATAGTTGGATTGTCTTTCTTTCTTTCCCTGCGTTGAAATCTATTTTCCTTTGCTATGTTGGATTTTTCATCAATGTGGGCTTTGGTATATAGTGTGAAAAGTCCTTCTTTGCATTTTTTTATACTTAAAAAAAACATGCGCTAGAATTTTTGTTTAATGCTTTTGACTGCTGCCCTCCCTCTGCCAATGAGATGGATGTTGTTTTTTTGAATTATCTTTTGTTGTTCCTTTCTCCAGGAGTTGAAATGCTTTTCTTGTTACTTTGTTGTCCCACTCTGCCAATGTGTGGAAGCTCCTTTCTTGTCTTCTTTTTTTTATTATTATAACTTTGGACTATCCCTTAATCCATGCGTGGGAAAATTCTGTCCCCTGCTGGGCGTTGGAAACTGTTTTTTCTTGGCCACTTGGAATCCTGCTCAGGAAAAATGCGTGGAGGTGTGCAGAGTCTTCTTGATGTTTTCTCATCTCCCTGCTCAGCGCCCAACCTCCTTTGCATCTAGTTTAATTTTTGACTTTTTTTTTTAAATAGAAAACTGTCCTCTTCTATCCTGGTAATGCGTTGGATTTCTAGGACTGGTCCTCTCCTTCCCCAGCATGGAAAAATGATTTGGTTTGGACTGTCCTTTGTCACCAATGCGTGAAAAATGATTTGTTATTCCTCCTTCTTGTATTTATCCTTCACAATGGCATTCATAGACTAGTATTGTTTGAGGGATGTGATAAAAATATTATTATGTTTCTTAGAAGAAATAAGAAGCAAATTTAGAAAGCTTCACACAAATCTTTCCAATGAGTTCGACAAAGGAATTTATGAGGATTAATCCCGACTTCCCTTCTTCTCGGGTAGTGGAATTAATTGCTAGGGGGGAATGGGGAAATCAATGACTAATTGCCAACGGGAATGAAAAGGTAGGACTGAAAATCCCCGTTTTATTTCCCCGTGTGGGAAATCGAGAGATTTTTTTCCCGTTTGTCAATTCATTAATTTGACAATTGGGGGGAATAAATCCCATAAGCGGGGATTTAAAACAATTTTTTCAAGGAAAGGGGAAATCTGAGCCTAGGAAGCAAAAGCTTGTTTTTCCCCGGCAATGAGAAGCGAAAGTTTATTTTTCCCCGGCATAAAACTTGTTGAATGAATTTTAATTAATATTTATTTAATTAAATACTCTAAAGTTATCAAAAATTGATTTTATTAAAAAAAGAGTAATTAATTAATTAATTATTAATTAATTAATAATTAACGTGGTTTGAGACATGGAGGGAGGAGTTCTTGCACCTGAAATGGATGAAATGATGACCGGAACGATCACAAAAATGAGATGGTCATGATGAGAGTGATAAACCATGAAAAATTGCAAAATTTCTATTTTTATTTTATTTATTTTTAAATTTTGCGTAGTCAAAATTGGTTGATAACAGAGCCCTCATCCCTTTACAAACTAAAGAATCAACTGAAAACTCCAAGTATCCGTAGTAATTCAAATATTGGATCACCCCTCACTTCAAAATAACCTCCCTCTTATTGACACTATTGACGACCATCCAACTAATCTATGGTATTCTCAAACATTAAACTATCTTTCTAAATCTAAAATCTCTCCCGATCTGTCACAAAATGCTAAAAGATATTTTCTTCAAACGCACCTCTTGCTTTGTCATCATAGGTCGTATCTTCTATAAACATAGGCTTCGACAACCTTTTATTAAGATATCTTAAGTCTCAAAAATCTATCAAAGTAATCCAAGAGGTCCATGATGGTATATGTATTGGACATTTCAATGGTAACACTGTCGCTAAACATGTCTTACGAATCGACTATTACTAGCCCACTATTAATAAATATTGTTGTGCAATACGTTAAGAAGTGCGTCAAATATTAACAAAATTATGATCAACATCCATGTTCCAAGTCAAGCTCTGCACCCACCCGCTCACGATCTATGCCCTTTCTCATAATGGGGGTTAGACCTCATTGGCACTATTAATCCTAAATCGTCCCAAGAGCATAATTCCATCATAACAACTACTGTCAATATTTTACCAAATGGGTTGAGTTCATTCCCTTAACCTCAAATAAAGCACAACCAATCGTCAATTTCATTTATCAATACATCATATGCCACTTTGGTGTTCCTCACAAGCTTGTCACAGACAATGGAAAATCCTTCAAAAACAAATATGTTAAGAAACCATGTGACGCCTTCAACATTAAAATTAATTTTTCATCACCATACTATCCATAGGAAAATGGAATGGTGGAAGCATCTAACAAAACACTTACTAAAATCCTCATGAAGATAGTAGACGACGTTGGTAGGGATTAACATTTACAAATCCTGTTTGCTCTGTGGGCTTATTGAACTAGCATATCGTACCACTCCCACAGGTGCTACCCCCTTCTCACTCAGTCTATGGATACGAGGCGGTTCTCCCCCTTTAAGTTCAAATTCCATCACTATGTGTATCACTCAAATACTTTATCCCTGACAAAGGAATATCGACAAGAATGTTTAGCACAATTAGAATTATTAGACGAAAAATGCTTAATGGCCCTTAAACATCATCAAGTCTATCAAGAACGTGTCAAAACACGAATACAATAAACATCTAAAATGAACGTGAATTCAAAATTGGTGATCTCATTCTCAAATAAAATCAAAATGTCACTACTTTAAAAACGGGAGTAAATGTGCAAAGTTTGCTCCTAATTAGATCGGGTCATACGTCATTAGTCATGCAAGTATGGGTCGGGAGATTATCACTTAGCCTCCCTTGATGGTGAACCTAAAAAGGAACATTTGAATGCCTTGCACTTGCATCCTTTCTACTATTATCTCTTGATTGTCATGACATTAGTTATATCTAAGACCTTATCACTAATCCTTACCAAGTCATGTTATCATTGTGATGATTGAAAAGTATGTGGTTTTCCGTCACTATCCTCATAAACCTTAAAGATGAGCACCAAGGCTCTGTTCATCGCATATTTCACATGGACAAGTTCCTCTTTAGTGGGAACCCCTCAATCATTACATCCACCAACCTTTGTACCAACTAAGAATATGTCATGGGGCACATATGAGTAGGTCATCTACACACATTTTCCCCTCCTTAAAACAGTCTACTAGGGTCTTTCCCTCAGCTAAATAAATTCAAAAATATCTATGGATGCTCCTTATCAAAAGTCCTAAAAATAATAGACTTATCCCTCAAAGGACACCTATTCAAAATTATATGTCAAAAATTATCAAAAGAAAAAGTAGATTGATCCCTAGAAGGACAACTATCAGTCAAAATATAGACTGATCCCTCGAAGGACGATTATCTGTATAAATCAAAAATAAAAATTGTAGACCACCCCCTCGAAGGATGGATACCTATGTAAAAGGATTCATGCAATCGATCAACATTCAAAAAAATAAAAATATCAAAAGCATCCTAGGAAAGCTTCTCGCATCGACCAAATTTCCATCCTAGAAAACTTCCCGCATCAATCAATTTGCGTCAAAAATTATATATATATATAGTTGGGGCATTTCTCTTTGAAACTATTAAAAAGGAGAACCCTCTTTCCCACATGACCAATACATATCAAACCCCTTTTGTGTCCAAGGAAGGTATATCTAATCATTTCACCTCTATATCCGAGGTCTTAATATATCACTACCCACTGATAGTCTTGTGTTAACATTATTTAAGGCTAGAGGTGCAAGTGCTTTCACATTTTTATACACACTCTCATATGTATCAAATCCATATCAAAAGCAATCATTCCATGTATTCTACTCCTACTTCAAAAGATAGAACATATTTTGATAAACATTTGTGGTCACATTTTAAGTCATATCATACATCATCATCCAAGTCACATTTAAACATTTTCCTCATTAAAAACTCATAAACACATCAATTAAAGAAAACATTAAAACACATAGCATAACCAACACATATAAATCAAATAGGCCAAAACACACATCAAAATCATCTCACAACACACATCATCACACACACACACACACACACATCACATCTATAATCAAAGTTCCAAATACATCATCAAAGAGTCTCCATAAATCATATACATAAAAGGATTTCACAAAGATCCGTATACATATAAAAATACACATAATCACTCTTCAGTAAACTGGACATCTCCTAGAAACTCACTGACACAAATAACACTCCCATCACCTCCTTGAGCACCCCCACCACACTAGCTCCTCTATTCAGCCCCCTAGGGTGGCTGGCCTACACTCTCTGCACTCGCACTAGGCAATGTCCCTTGTTGCACTAGATGATCCACATATAAAAATGCATTGGTAAAGTTATGTATGATCATATCCTCATAGTATGCCAACTCCGTGCATGTAGCATACTGTGATAGTGAGAAACATTAATCGTACCTCGGTGCTCCTATAAGAATGCTAGCCTGTGCACGATCTGTCAACTCTGCTCCTGATATTAAAGACCCTGTAAAGCCTAAGGCCTTCTTCAAAGTATCACACTGTTGACGATACCGATCTCGATGCAGGTACTTGTCTTGTGCCAATTGTGCACATGAGTCCATCTTGCTTAGCTATAACACCATCTCTCTCTCCAATCAATGTATCCCTCACCCTAGCCAAATCATCTCTCTCTCTCTCTCTCTCTCTCTCTCTCTCTCTCTCTCCTCCTTAGACTATACCTCTTAACCTCCACTATCAGGCCTTCTCGATCGTCAACTATATCACTACGGCTTCCAAGTCCCCCTCATCCTCCTCATAATCCTCATCATCACTAACATTCACTACCTCTGACTTCTCCCTCTACCCAAGCACGTCTGACCCCTCCTCCCTAACTCTGAATCAATATAGTCCTCTCAAAATCAGCATACGCCCTGTAGTCCACCACTCACTATAACCAACTAACACTATTGACATCATCAATAGGAACTAAGTCCCCCTCCTCATCTATACCCATAGCTCCCTGCTATCCTCTTCTATCAAAAACATAAGACTTGTAACTGCCTTGGGAGTCTCTGTATCTCCCTCCTCTCATCTATAAAGTACCAGATCCTCATGTATATCCTTTATTAGAACAAACTACCATCTGACATGACTAAATCTGACCATCTCATAATCCCCTCCAAACCGCCTATCCTTTATCCACAATATTTTTGTGTCCTAGCAAGCTCATGCTCATATCCAGGCCACTCGGGATACTCCAGATAAGGCCTCCATATCCCATCACCCACCTGCAATCCTGTCAAAAGATCTATATACTAGCTCACCTTCTTCATTGTCTCTACACACGACACATATCTGATCTCCATCTCATAAAACCAACATGCTTCTCACTCATTCCACCCCATGGTAAACCTTGTGGAATGAGCAATGTGTATTGCTCGTATGCCCAACAATGTAATGAGAACACCACATCAATACCAAACCACCTTATGGAATTTTCAAGCCCAAAACTCTATATATATTTGTGCTAGTAGTGTCTGGTGCCCAATCAAAAATAGTCTGATGCTCCATCATCTTGGCCACTACTACTGTCATCATCCATAGGAACCCACCTCCCCCAGAATCAGGGAGGGAAAAACATGAGATAGCCCATCATCATCATCATTGTTGGGGTTAGCACAAGGTTATACAGATAATATATCAGATCTAAGCATACATGCAATAAAAGTAGATATTCTACCAGAAGAAATATACAAAACAAGAGATATAAATCAACACCAGATTTAACGTGGTTCACCCAGTGTGGGCTACATCCACCAAGAAACAAGCCAATCTATTATCCAAAGCTTTCAGAAGATATACAATTGAAGATCTACAATATTCCACACCCTCTCAGATGTACAATACTTTCTTTCTCTCAAGATTCTCCTTCTTCTCCAAGAATTCTTTCTCTCACAATTATTTCACAATAATCATCAATACTTTCAATCCTTTACTTCTAAACCCTAGCTTTCATGCATATATAGGCATATACAAACTTAGGGCACTTAGCCATGCAATTACAATCAATAGATTTACTTTAATACTAAAATTAGATCTAATTCTCATAAGTTAAATAAAACACCCACGGACAGGTAACTGAAGCCGGTTAGCCCTAATTTCGATGACCAATTCCGGTCATAGAGTGACCGATTTCGGGTCCCTTCATAACCGATGACAGTTACTGTGTTTTCTAACAAGCTGATATAACATGCTAAACTGAAGTAATTGAGCTCCACAATTCAACAATCTCCCACTCGGAGATAAATTACTACACTATACCTGTACAACGTCATTCTTGGATCCTTTCCTTAGGCTTTGTTTCTTCCTCTTCAAGTCTAAAAACTTGAAGACCAATAGAAGTGGAGTGTAGCCTCCACATTCTCTTTTTCTAATGGCTTTGTTAGCATATCCACAAGGTTTTCACTCGTATGAATCTTCTCCAGTTTCAACTGCCCATCCTCCAATACTTGCCGTATGAAGTGATACCTCAACTGAATTTGTTTCGTTCTAGAATGAAACATTAATTTCTTTGCTAAATGAATTACACTTTGACTGTCACTGAACAATTTGCAATCATATTTCTCTTTTCCCAACTCTTCCATGAACCTGCTCATCCATATCATCTCTTTTCTAGCCTATGTAGCTGCAACATACTCTACCTCTGTAGTAGACAAAGCCACAACCTTATGCAATCTTGATATCTAGCTAAATGTCGTCCCACCTACTGTGAAAATATATCCAGTAGTGCTTGTTCTACTATCTAGATCTCCAGCCATATCTAAATCAACATAGCCACATAAAGAAATATCAGAACCTCCACAACATAACAACATGCTAGATGTCCCTCTCAAATACTTGAGTATCCGTTAGACTGCTTTCCAATGCTCTTTACCTGGATTGGCCATAAATCTACTCATAACTCCTACTTCCTGTGCAATGTTTGGTCTGGTATAAACCATAACATACATGATACTCCAACTGCTAAAGCTAAAGTATATGGTACTCGTGTCATGTATTTGAACCTCCTCATGTGATAAAGGACACTGATATTTTCTCAATTTGAAGTTTCTAGCCATAGGTGTACTTACATGTTTTGAATTATACATTTTAAACCTTTCTAACACCTTGTAGATATAATCCTCCTGAGACAAATACAATTTCTTGTTCTTCATGTCTATGTGTATTTGCATGCCAAGGATTATTTTTGCAGATTCTAAATCCTTCATAGAAAATGTGTGAGATAGCTTTCCCTTAAGCTCACCAATGTCCTACATACTAGATCCTACAATAAGCATATCATCCACATACAATAACAAAATAATATAGCTCCCATTTTCAAGCTTCTTGAAATAAACACAATGGTCATATTCACATCTCAAGTAACCCTGCTCATGCATGAAATTATCAAACCTCATGTACTATTTCCTTGGAGGTTGCTTGAGTCCATATAGACTCTTTTTCAACCTGCACACTAATTTCTCCTTACCCTTGACTTTATACCCAAGCGGCATTGCCTGCATATAAATCTCTTCATCCAAATCACCATGAAGGAAATTCATCTTCACATCTAGTTTCTCTAAATGTAAATCATGTACTGCAAACTAAACTCAATACAGTACTTATGGAATTCATTTTAACAACATGAGAAAATATTTCACCAAAGCCAAACACTTGCTTTTTTGTGTAAATCCCTTCACTACAAGCCTTTCCTTGTACCTTTTCTGTCCACCCTCTTCTTCCTTGATCCTATAAACCCATTTGTTCTGCAATCTCCTCTTACCTGCTGTGAAACTTAACCAAATCCCAAGTCTGGTTTTGTTCCAATGATTCCATCTCCTCATCCATGCCAAGCCCCCACTGAACGTGGGTCTCAACCTGCATTGCCTCTTCAAAACTTTCTGGTTCACCATTATCACTCAATAATAAATAAGATAGAGAAGGTGTAAAATCTTTTTGGAAACTTACCCTTTATGATCTTATCATAGAATTTTGGGGTACCAAAGGCTCATTTTGTACCTCCTAGACATTTGTTTCCAATTCTGATAGTGAGCTGATGCCAGTCACATTTAATCGACATCGGTTTCTGCTAACTGATGTCAGTTTGGCTCGTTCTGTAACCAATACCGGTTCAGTCTGACCGATCTCGGTCAAGGGTCAACCGACACTGGTTATTGTGTAACCATGTAGGTATGAGTTTAAAATCTGAGAGTTCATTTTCATTCACAAACTTCTCAACTGGTTCATCCTTTGGGTACCAAAATTTGATCCCTGTATATTCTCTTTTCATTCCATTCAATATCATGACTCCTAATAAGTTTAGAATTCTCTAAATCCCAAAAATGGAATCCAAAATCACTAGATCCATAACCAATGAAAGTGCATCTCTTGGATTTTGCATCCAATTTTTTTCTATTTTCTTTATCAATATGCACAAAAGCTTCTGAACCAAAAACTATAACGAAAAGAAAGATCTACCTCTTTTTCAGCTCAAACTTCCTTTGGTATTCCTCCATCTAGTGAACTTGAAGGCCCACTAATTAATCAAATAAACCATTGTATCAACTGCTTCTTTCCAAAACTACAAGGGCAATCCAACATGTATCATCATACTTCTAGCACGTTCCATGATTATCCTGTTCATTCTTTTTGCAACACCATTCTTTTGTGGCATTCTTAGAACCACCCTTTCTCTATGTATTCCATTCACTAAACAATAATCTTTTAAAGTCTCGCTACAATATTCACCACCATTTTTAGATCTAAGGAACTTTAACTTTGAATTTGATTCATTCTCAATAATGAGTTTCCATATTTTAAAAGTCTCAAAAATATCATATTTATGTTTAATACAATAAACTCATACCTTTCTTGTAGCATCTTCAATGAATGTAACATAATACTGGGATCCTCCATGAGAAGCTACCTGGGTTGGTCCCCACACATCTATGTGTACAAGCCCCATTTTTTTGCTCCTTCTTAGTTGCCCCAACTTTGAGAAATCTCACTCTCTTTTACTTTCTAAAGATAGAATGCTCACAAAAATCAAGATCTAAATCTTTCAAATATGATAACTTACCCTTAGCCTCTAAGTTTTGCATTCCTTTTTGACTAATATGGCCCAATCAATTATGCCACATGCATGCATCTGAATCTAAAATAGATAACATAGAAAGGAATGAGTAACACATGTAGATAAATATAACGTTCCTACCTTATTGCCTCTTACCACAACAAAGGCACCCTTGGTGAATTTCCAAGAGTTTGCTGTGGATGTAACCATGCAACCAACTTCACCTAGTTGCCCTGCAGAAATAACATTCCTCTTGAGGCTTGGCACATGCCTCACATATTTCAATAGCCATGTATTTACATTCTTCAATTTTAGATGAAATTCCCCTTTACCAGTAATACTGCAAGGTTCATCATCACCCAAATAAACATGCCCAAAATTTTCCTGGACATAATTTCTTAAATAACCCTTATTAGGGGTTACATTGAAAGAAGCTCCTGAATGTAAAACCCATGATTATATTCTATTATCCAAAGAAAGAATAAGAGTATCTTGCATTACCTCTGCTGCAATATTTGCCTCTTTACCTGTGTCTAGGTGTTGGTTATCTTTATCCTTTGACCAACAATATTTCTTTGTATGTAATTTCTTTCCATAATTCCAACAAGTAATTCCCTTCCCTCTACATTTAGATCTGTCATTCCTTGAATTTGGTTTCCCATTATTCTTACTCTTGGATCTCTCCTTTTGCCTACCTCTACTTTCTACATTCAAAGCATTCCAAGATGATGATTCCTCTGTACTTTTCTTGCGAATTTCTTCATTCAATATTATACTAACCACATCATCAAACTTCAAAATATTATTAGCAGATGTTTATTACTAACAACCATTACCAAGTTATCCCAACTATCAGGCAAAGAATATAAGAATAAGAGTGCTTTCACTTCATCATCAAATGAAATATCAACTAATTTTAACTGATTTACAATAGATCAAAAATCATTCAAATGACTAGAATGCAAATCCACTTTCATGCATCTTAGAACTAAATAATTTCTTCATCAAAAAAAAATTATTTGAAGCACTAGGTTTTTCATATTAATTAGAAAGATATTTCATTAACTTTACCATAGATATCACTTATGTAATATTGAAAGCCACATATGCTGCCAGAATCAATCTTATAGATCCCAAAGCCTTTCTGTCAAGAATCTTTCATTCTTCATCAGTCATCTTCGTAGGTCTAAAATTTTCATCCAACGGTAAGTACAAGTATTTTTCATACAAATAATCCTCAATTTGTAATCTTCCATAATTGATAATTTTGGTCGTCAAACTTCTCAACCTTGTATTTATTTTCTTCTGACATTGTTGTAGCTCTTACTCAATCAGAAAACCCTATGCAAGTAAATATGTCAACACATAAACCCTCAAACAAAGCTCTAATACTAGTTTTTGGGGTTAACACAAGGTTGTACAGATAATATATCAGATCTAAGCATACCTGTAATAAAAGAGGATATTCTACCAGAAGAAATATATAAAATAAGAGATATAAATCAACACCAGATTTAATGTGGTTCACTCAGTGTGGGCTACATCCACCAAGAAACAAGCCAATCTATTATCCAAATCTTTCAGAAGATATACAATTGAAGATCTACAATCTTCCACACCTCTCAGATGTACAATACTTTCTTTCTCTCAAGCTTCTCCTTCTTCTCCAAGAATTCTTTCTCACAATTATTTCACAATAATCATCAATACTTTCAATCATTTACTTCTAAACCCTAGATTTCATGCATATACAAACTTAGGGTGCTTAGCTATGCAATTACAATCAATAGATATGCTTTAATACTAAAATTAGATCTAATTCCCATGAGTTAAATAAAACACTCACGCACAAGTAACCGGCACTAGTTAGCCCTAAACTCAACAGTCATCCATGTTGTACCCCTCTCTCGATGGAAAATACAAATCCTAATAAGAAAAATCTCCTGACAAATACTTCACATTCTCTGCCTCATCTCGATACAACCTCCTCATAACACCCTCTCTCTCAGACTCATTAATAGTATAAATACCCTCTCCACGCACTAGCAATATCATAATCCTGTGAATATCCTCCACTGTAATAGTAATATCTCCTGTCAGTAACCAAAAAGTACAGGTGGTAGGGTTCCACCTCTCCATAAGTGCCAACAAAAATCCCTGAAATCTATAGATCCACTTGTAATCCCTCATCTCCACAAATCCTATTGTCTCTACATGGGCCCAATCATCATCAATAATATCTGTCGACACCTCCTATAAAATAATAGGTATCCTGTCCCAAAGGGTTAACTTTGTATCCACCTGCACAAAAAAAAACCAACATTAGAATCCATTTCATTATAAAATACATCCAAAAATTTTATCAAAAAAATCCCAAAAATAAATTCTATCAAAAACATAAGTTGTAGCTAAATCAGACCATTCACTAGTGATTCACTTGAAGTGCTGGTGATTAGTGAATCACCGACGATCACCTTGAATCGCCGATGATTTATGCGATTTCAAAACATGACCTCTGTATGCAAAAAAACAATAACCAAATCCAAAAATTATCTACAATTCATCAAAAAACAACACAAATGAGAACTCACCTCTTCCTTTATGGGCCTCCTGTGTCTTCTCGAAGATGCCATCATCGCTTTTAGCTTAATTGCCCTCTTAATCACTGTCTTGTCACTCAATCGATCTCTCAAAATGCGCAAATAGGGTCACAACAATGAAACTATTCATCATCTCCCTCAAATTTTATAGCCCTAAAAAAACCTTTCGTGGTAATCATCAGCGATTCCTTGAATCATCAACAATTCATTACCCAATCGCCTGGGATTTCCCGAATCAGTAACGGTCTCCCCTATTTTTACATTCATCTATTTTTTAATCAAAATTAACATCAATTCACCCCATTTTTCAACACATTGTCTCATTTAAAAGGACCCCATTCCTCAAAATATTAAATATTGAACAAAAAAATCATCTCGAGATTTTTCATACGTCTATGGGATGCATTCGCTTTGGCCCCCCATCGCTTAACTTCCCCGTCATTATAGCCTATCTTGACATATCATATGACCATAGATAAGGAACCCCTTTGGTTCCCCCTATCACTTGATTCCATGGTAGCATTCCTCGGTTTGATACCTCGACCTGGGGTAACTTTTAATGAAACACATGCCCAAACTTATCCAACCAACCTGTCAAACTGGTGTTACTTGGACTGCATCCTGCATCCATCTCTACGGGTATCGGTAAACCCCACGTCTTCCGAGGTCAGTTTTATTTTTATCATTTCACTTCACTAATTTAAAGTAGAAGGCAAAAACATCTTTGAACATTCTGGCACGGCTGGTGGGACCTTCAGTTCTTTTCTTCATTTTATTTTTTTATAAAACATTCAATTTTTGGCTCTCTATTTTGTAATCGCTAGCGATCCAGTCAAATCACCAGTGATTGTGTGAATCGCCAACAATTCTGTTAATCACCGACGATCTCTATGAATGCTTTTGATTACTTGGCTAGTTATCCCTTTAACTCCATTATTCTATTCTATTTTATGTCTTCTACTAACATTTTTTACAGTTTTTTTACTTTTTGAGGCTTTGCTTGCTGCTTTATTGCTTTAAAAAATCAAAACATTGAAAAGGAAACGTTTCTGAGGTGAGTTATTTCGCTTTCTTTTTACTTTCCCGCATCGCATTTCACTGTCTGTCTTCATTATTTTGTGTTTTAAAACGAATCTTGCATCCTTCTTAATCACATAGATTAATTAAAAAGTGAATTTATTTCATTCACGTTATCTTCCTTCACAGACAACCAAATCATGTCAAATATTCAATTTGCATCAAAGACTCCTACCCAGGTGATAAATATTGGGATTTAATCACCCAATAGGGAAACTGACTCAGTGTTATGGCCAAGTATAAATAACCGGTTGTCGGTGTATTGGCTAAGCATCCAACTCCCTTATCACTGCAGGACCATGAACTGAGGGGTTAAGCCTCAATACCAAGCCCCGTATTGGCACCAACACATATTTGGGCCTCACGTACCTTTGGGTATATCAAGGAATCCAACCTTAAAACAAAACTAAAACCATCCATAGATGACCATTTCCTAGGACCCTATCATCTGTTTTACACATTCCACTTTTTTAAGATAATCAAGATAAAAAGAAAATCATTATGTGTGATTAGCTTGTTGCTTGTAAACAACCCACTTAGATTTATTTTCATTTCTGTTAGGTGATTATGTGTTTGTTAGTATGGTACTTATAAGGCAATAATCCCATATCCATACTTTAGAAAACATGTCCAGTCCATTCCAATAATCAACACCACAATACTAGCAAACCATACAACAAGCCCAAACCCAACTAGATGAAGCTTAACAACTCATTGATTAACACCAAGAAATTTTATCAGCACCCTGTCCTAAAAATATAGAAGACACGATAGATGATATTTAACGTTCCATTGATAACACTCAAACACGTCTTCGGAATGACTGGCATTCATTTCGTGAATGAAAAAATGCTACCTCACCCCCACTCAAAGATCAAGAAGAAACCTATTCTCCTAGCAGCCAATCTACTTCATCTGAGATTCTAGGAACCCTTTAGTCCCCATTACTTTGATAGTGGGGATCCTGTGTTTTCAGAAATCTTAGATTTAAACCCATAGCCCTTAATGCTTATTTTACAGCTAGGGGTGTTCATCTTCACCCATCATTACCAGAACCACAACCTTGTGTGCCTGATCCTTCATGTAGTTTCTCCCATCTCATTGACTCAAACCAAGAACCCGTCATTCAAAAAATCTTTCCTTATCTTGCTAGTAACCAACCAGAAACATCCAACATTGTGTCCTTTATTCCTATTTTTGATCTTGATGTAATCTCCTCACAAGACAAATCCATTCAACAACCCACATCCTCACTTGAACCATCCACTAAATTTACACACTTTCAAAACAATGAGGGTACTTCTTCACCTTCACACACCCCTCCAACTTCCCCTGTTGTTCAAACAAACCCAGTAAGTTTTTTCACTATTTCTATCAACGTATCTCAACCACCACCCTCCCAAAAAAAATGCCACCTCTCTAAAACATTACTATTTCTATCCCCACATCTATACCCTTAATCAATACTATTCCTATTGTCAGTACCCATCTAACTTCACAACATTCTTCTACCCCACTTATTTCACAACGTATACCTCAACCATCAAAACCACTCGCTTCCTCCCAATCTATACCAAAACAATCGCAATCCCTTCCTTTCCAAAACATTCCAAAAAAATCACAACCCTTTATTGGCACCTCTATTCCTTTTCAACAATCATCCCTAGATTCATAACCCCTTATCCACACCTTTATCCCTTTTCAACATATCCCTCAGCAATTTCAACCCCCCTTGAACACAGTCGTTCCTATCTGGTACCATTATATCCAACCATCATAACCCTCTTACAATATCCCTAAAAACTTTCCTCAACAAAACATTCCATTCCAACAATACATCCCTCAACATTATCAATAATACCAACACCCTAATTAGTATTCATTCAATCAATCAGGATCATCTTTATCTAATACACAACAACCACCACAAATGAACCCTCTTCTAGCTTTAATGAACATGATATCTAATCTTGAAGCTACGTCCATGGGCTATACAAACACACTCTCATATGAATAGATCTGTAATGAACCTATTCACCCGTTCGTACCATAACAAGCTTATCCGCTTCACTGGGAGCTTCTGAAATTTCTTAAGTTTTATAGTAAAGAAGATCCCCAACAACACATATGAGATTTCCAACACGCTTGTTTTCTTATAGTCCACAATAAAGATCTGATGCTTAGGACATTCCCTATGTCTTTGGCTAGTCTTTCCCTGGACTGGTATAACAACATCCCATAGTATTCTCTTTTCTCATTCGCACAGCTCGCTCAACTCTTTTTGGAACACTTTTCTATCAACATCACATGCAAAATCATCATTACATACCTTTATGCTATTAAATAGTTTTAGGATGAGTTAATCACAAACTTTATTTCCCACTAGAGGGGTATAATCAATCAACTTTCATTCTCACTCTCATAAAAAAATTAATCGAATTATTCTCCCATTCATGCGCTAAACATATCTCATCAACACTACAAATTCAATCATTTAAAACGTTTGATGAAGCTTTTACCATGGAATGTAAGCTTGATTTACGAGACCTCGAAGAAGGCAGAGTCAAAATCAAACCAAAAAAGCCTAATACAAAATTCTCATCAAAACCATATTCCAGTTCAAATAAATCCAAATCATCAGCAAACACTATAGTCGTCAAATCCACCTCTAAGGAACGTTTGACCTTCGAGTTCTCCCAACCTCAACGCAGTTATACACCAATTGGAGAAACTTACAGTGTGGTCTTTGATAAACTTATTTCCACTAACTTGATTTCTCTTCCACCCACTCGACCTATCGACACACCTATTTCTAAACCCTCTAGGTATAGGGATAATGACTATTGCAAATACAACAGAGTTAAAGGCCACAACATTGAAAGGTGTCATTCATTCCGTAATGTCCTTCAGGATTTGATCGATAAGAGTGAAATACATTTAGATAATCCTAATGCACCTGAAAATTAGAACCTTGATGTCTTTAAACAACCCTTCCCTAATCATTCCCCGTCAATTAGTCAACCTCAGACTAAAAACGTACAAGCCCATCATACCATAAAAACCATTAATAATACATTACCTATCAATGGATCCATGACCACACCTTCTAGTAACACACCTGAATCCACATCCAAAAAAAAACTAGAAACATCTGTACAACCAGCTATCCAAAGTGGATCTTTTGCAAATACCACCTCTTCACCAATCACATCTAAGCTCTCTTGTCAAACCCCTCAACAGAAACTAGTCATCCAAATAATGAAAAGTTTGTATGATGACTTTACAGTACACTATCACCTACCTAACCTTCAAAATAGTATTCCACTTCCATCTAAAAAGGTTACATGCATATCTCAAAATCACCCCATGTAAAAATCAAAATATCAACCATCTATCTTAGGTCCACACCCTTCATCTAAATCACCCATCATTAACACATCTTCCAAAGATATCCATTTACAGAAGACTAAACCACCTACAATTAAAGTCGTGTCTCCTATGACTACCAAACCCAGTGAGATATCATCATCATCAACATCCACATCTAAAGGCCACTATGCAACAACTCTAGAAAAATTGCTCCAGCAAAAACTTGCAGTGTTGCCTCCTCTTAAATGATCCAGCTCTCGAGGTTGGAAACTATCCTGGTATAACTTTGAAGCTTCTTGCGACTATCATTAGACATGAGGACATTGTATCAAACATTATAAATCCTTTCACTCAATTATCAAGAAACTTGCAAGTAAAGACATTCTTACTCCAGAATCACATGAATCCATAAAACCTCACACAACATCTACATCCACATCATCATCCACATCGAAGACATCATCTAAAAATATTGTTCCTCATCAAGTTGATGATGTCCATATCACCACATGCTCACATGCTCATAATCTTGATCCATCCAAATAAAAAAATCTAAGACGTTTGTAGCCATTCCTTCACCTCCGAAATTATCGTCTTCTTATGATAAAACTAAGGTTTCCATCTCTCCCACACCCAAATCATCTAATCAGAAAGCCAAAATCTCCATCCTCGCCACTCCATCTTCTTCCTCTATGGTAAAAAAGTTGGTTATCAAACAATTACATCAAGCTCTAGTTAAAATGTCACTTTACGAGCTTGTTCAAACACCACCTTCACATAAGAAAGCTATGATTGAAGCCCTTCAATCTATATCAGTACCCATAGAAGATCCAACCTCTTTCCCAAACTTCGTAGGTGCTCTCAAAGAATACTTCACCATCTCTTTTGAATCCTCCAAAATACCATCACTTCGGCCAGAGGATCATGATTTACCACTCTTCATTACCTCTCAAATAAATGTTGTCCTTGTCAAAAGGGTCATAATTGATGGGGGCGCTACTATCAACATCATTTCCTCCATTAATTTCAATCAACTTAGACTGGAAAACATTGTCATTGCCCACACACCCATCTTACTTCGAGATTTTAGTGACATGATCATACCCACATTAGGTACCATTATTATACCCCTTAAAGTTGGTGTTAGAAACCTTCCATAAATATTCTACATCATAGAAGGAGAGTTCCAATACAATATACTACTAGGAAGACCTTGGATATGCACCATGCATTGTGTCCCCTCAAACCTTCACCAGTGTGTTAAATACGAGAACGAGGGTCAAACATTTATAGTCTCTACAGATCCCAATCCTTTTGCGAACGGTTATATGACATACCGTCCAAACAACATTGTTATACCAAAATTAGAATCATCCGATGAAGCATCTACCAACACATCTATCCCATCATCCAAATTTCCATATGAATCCTCCTTCAGATATGTCATGGAGCGTCTTTCACTGGGGGAGTACCGCCTCCTTTTGCTTAATTATCTACCTACACCTAAAATGTATGGTAGACCAGACAAACAACCTATGTACGAACCTGATGTTGGAGATGTCATCTCTTATGGTCTCGTGTATTTGAAAACCAATCTCTTTTATGGAGGCATCAAACGAACTTCATCATAATCCCTCAAACAACATCATGTCATGCCCTTATCATCAAATTTCAAATCTTTATATAATCAAAACTTCACTAGAATGTATCTCCATCCCTGTGCCTAAAAAGGTTTCAGCTTTGGGCATTATGAACAGGGAATACATGACTTAATCATCCTATATTCTCTTAAACCAAACGAAAAATATGATCTAGGATATGAGAGATCTACCACAAACTCATATGAATAAACCACCATCCGTACATATCACAAAACTTGAACTATCATCATCCAACTAATCTGATGACCCCATGGACACCGATGACAATGTATCCATCCCACCTAACTTTTTTTTTTGGTCAATACTATTTCCTTAGGATCTTTAACCTATCAATCCAACCACATCACTACAAAAACTGCTCTCATTTGTCCAAAAATGATTGAAGAAGATTCACCCACCATCAATATCCATCAATGTCATGACGACCAAGTCATCCTCTCCCATATGGAAGCTGATGATCAGTTTTCTTCATAAGGCCTTACCACCTGACACATCAACCCTTCTTAACGAATCCACAATCTACATTAACTGATCTATAAACTATCTACTTTGGAATTCATTCACAAAACCAAAATTATATTGTTATTCTACTTTCAAATAGAAAATGAAAGTTGAGCTAGTGATTGAATTGTTTATGCCTTAGAACTGAAATTTTCAATAGAAATGAATTAAAACACACACACATACACTAAGGATTTTTATCCTGAAAAACTCCAAAGGAGGAAAACTAGTCGGGAATGGAAACCAACTCTTTCTTCCCTTTTTACTTTATTAGCCAATTCAAATTATCGGAGATACATACTTTACAATAAGTGAGAAAGGAAATTGACAATGTCTCACACTTCCTCCCAACTACTTGACTATTTTTTTCTCAAACTCTTTCTTCTACAAACTCAATTCCAACACTTTAGAACTCTTGCACTTACTCCCATAAAGGTTTTTTCTTCCAATAATCAAAACTATCCTTCCTACATGTATTTATAGTCTTTCTCATGTCCTCCCCATGTACTGGAGGATGGGAAAGTCCATGAAGGAGAAGAGACACGGAAAACCTTTCCAATTCTGGGGTTGTTTGAAAGTGACAGGACCACCACCCAATGCATACTGGTGGTCATAGGACCGCCTCCCTAGTTGGATGGTGGGTTACAAGACCGTTACCCTGGTTGGGTGGTTGTTTTGTATCCACCGCTCTACATAGAGTGGAAGTTTTGTTAACATATAGACAAAACCTATGTTTCTTCATTTTCCTTATTTATTGCTGGATGATCTGATAAAGTAGAGTCATTTTAGATTCCTATGGATCACACCTTCCCTGCTTAGGAGGTGTTTTTTCCCACAAAAGCTTAGTGGGGGAGTAGATGAGGAAATAATTCCCTTACTTTCTCCTTCAAGTGCCACTCGACATGCCTTGGTGTCTTCCCTTTCAGCTCAACCTATCAAGACTCCTACGGACCTCTTCTAGTCTCTCTGACCTTTTTCTAGAACACTATATCCTCCTCCAATTCTCCTCGCGAGTCCAAGACACAATCCTCAATGGAAGGTAGCAAGTGTATTCCTTCATCTTCATCTAGCATGTATGCCTCATATAGGTGCATGTTCTCAACAGTTTACTACTAAGTACATCCTCATAAATGGTGGAAAATCAAGTTGAAAGACATTTTCTGCAACCTGATCCAATATGGTGAAGGGTCCATATCGTAGTGGCTTGAGCTTCCATGCTTGACCTTGTAGTATTTCCTTGCTCAAGTAAAGCCAAACTCTATCTCCAACATGAAACTTATGCTATCTCCTATGTTGATCATGCCTAGCCTTGTACTTGGCTTGATATTTCTCTAACTGTTATATGACTTTGAGATGGATTTTCCAAATCCTCTCAATGAATTTGTTTTCTCTGGTCACTTTTGTATCTCATGTCGCCTCCTAATTCTGCTGCCCAACTACTATGTCCAGTGGATTTATAGGTAGATATCCCAAACATGCTTTAAATGGTGACTTCAGAGCAGATGTGTGTACTTCCAGGGTATAAGAATATTGAATTTAGGCTAAGGACTCATCCCAAGTCCTTGGGTATTTGCTATTATACCCTTTGATCAACTATACGAAAGTCATGTTCATCACCTTTGTCTGTCCATCTGTCTGTGGATGGAAATTCATGCTCCTCTGTAACCTGGTATCCATCTTGTCCCACAAAGTAGTCCAAAACTTCCCTAAGAACCTAGAATCCCTGTCAGAAACAATAGAATCTGGCAAGCCAAAAGGCACCCATATTTTAGCAAAGAAAATATCCGCTGCCTCATGTGCTTTTACTGTCTTTTTACGTGCCATAAGAATACACATTTTACTGAATCTATCAACAACAACATAGAGATAGTCATGGCCATGTTTAAAAATAGGTAATCCTCCTACAAAGTGCATAGAAATGCCCTCCCACGGACGAGTAGGTACTGACAAAGGCATATACAAACCCTCCTTCCTAGTCTTAGGCTTGTCGGTACAACAAAGTTTACATCCACGTATAAATTTTGATACTTCTTATTACATATTGGGCCAGTACACGGACCTTTACAAGTGGGCTAGGGTCTTACCAACACCAAAATATCCCGCTAATTTCAAGGTATGTGTTTCCCTCATTAATAGAAGTATTTCTTCTTTAGGCACACATAGCTTGCCCCATCGGTAGGGTAACCCGTCCTTGAGAAAAAAATATTCAATCCCCATCTTCTCATCCCTTGGGACTGCAATTGCTGAAATGTCACCCCAAAGTCTCCGTCCTGGGCATATGCCTCTCCGTAAGCTTCCTTCGTGAAAGGCTCGATTTGAGAGATAGTGGCTAAGCATGAGATTTTATCCTGTGTAGGTAGCCTAGACAACATACCTGCCACCAAGTTTCTACTAACCTTATTGTATTTGATCATGAGGTGAAATTACTGAAGGATTGCCATCCATTTGTAGTGCCTTGGCTACTGCAATTTAGACTATGCTTACAAATAGTGGAGAGTTTTGTTGTAAGTGTGCAAAATAGTTTCTTTACCCAACAAATAATGCTTCCATTTTTTAATTTCCTGAACTAGTGCATACATTTCCTTATCATATACTAAATATCCTTTAACTACTAAAGTAAAAGTTTTAAAATGATAACATATGGGTTTACCTCCTTGAAGCAACATTGCGCCCATAACATAATCATTGGCATCTGTCTGTAATTCAAAGGGCTGCTGTAAATTAGTAAGAGCAAGCACTAGTGCATGACTAATCTTTTATTTTAATAACTCAAAGGATTTATCTTGCTCCTTACCCCAGTCAAAACCCTTACTCTTTACGGTCAATGTGTATAGAGGTGTTGCAATCACAGAGAAGCCCAAAATGAACTTCCACATGTATTGTACTACTCCCACAAAACTCCTAGTCTCTATGGCTCCTATTGGTGTTGGAAAATTGGTGATGTCTTCCACCTTATTTGGATCCATTCATAGCTCTCCTCCTCCAGCCATGTGCCCAAGATAGACAACTAACTATTTGGAAAATTCACATTTCTTCATATTACAAAGAAGTTGTTTCTCCTTGAGAACTTGCAATACTTGCTGCAAATGAGTTAGATGTTCCTCCCACGTGGCACTAAAAATCAAGATATCATCCAAATAAATAATGACACATGAATCTATGAAATCCCATAAAACATCATTCATCAATCTCATAAATGTAGCAGGTGCATTGTATAAACCAAATGGAAGTACTAACCACTCACACAAACCTTGTTTTGTCTTGAAGGCAGTCTTCCATATATCCTCCTCCTTCATTCTGAATTGGTGATAACCTTACTTGAGATCCAACTTCGTGAAGAATTTGGCATTCTAAAGTTGGTCCAAGATATCATCTATGCGGGGAAGTGGATACTTGTTCTTTATGGTGATCTTGTTCAAAGCGCGGTAGTCGATGCAAATTCTCTAAGAACCATCCTTTTTCGGCACCATCACAATAAGTGAACCACATGGTGAGGTGCTCGAACGTATCACACCCTGGTCTAGTAGTTCCTATAGTTGTTTCTTTACTTCAGTACTCTCCAGAAAGGACTACCTATACAACCCGATGTTTGGTAGTGGGGACTCTGGCAACAGCTGAATCTCATGCACTACTTCCTGTTTTGGTGGTAACCCATTGGGAGACTGAAAAAATTTCTAAAAAGACTAAATAATACTATCTAAACCATGTTTTCCCTTGTTGGAAATATCTGAAAATTTTACCCCATCTTGTTTATCCTGTAACAAAAGTAAACAAAACTGATTATGATTTGCCTGAATAAGTAATTTTTCTTGGTTAGCACTCACCATAGTAACCTATGTTTTACAATGGTGTGCCCAGATGTTGTATCATGTCCCATCCTTGACCCATCTGTATTGGTTTTCCCTTCTCATAAATATAACATCCTTGATACACAAGTAAGGACTCCCGAAAACAACATCAAAAGCATCAAGTGGAATAATATTAGATTCCAAGACATCAATATACTGGGAATTTATCCCAAACTTGACCTTACATATTTTTGTTGCCTGAATTTCAACACTCTTCTTCACCCAACCCAAAAGATAAGGGTGTGGATGTTCGTAAGTCTCAAGGCGAAGCTTCTTTACAAATGCTTCAGAAATCAAGTTAGATTGAGAACCGGTATCAACCAAAGCATTTACCTTAGTTCTCTTGATCTGGATTTTGATCTAGAACAGTATACTCATCTCCTCCTCCTGTATGTCCATGTTGGTGGCCGTGCATCCAAGCCTCTTGTCTACATAAGATTCATCTTCGATTTCCACCTCCCCTTTTATCTTTACAACTGTCATGGACTTCTTTGAGTCCTTAGTTCGGTTCTTTGGATGTAACTCCAGATGCAAATTCCAACATGTAGCGTCAGTATAACCATTGATATCACAGTTCTTGCAAAAATTCTTGGGATTTTTACAATTATTTAAAGTAGTGGCAGCTTTTTTACCTTTCCCTTTCCACTTACCTTTGTTACTTGTTTTCCCATGTTCTTTCTTCTGTTGATTTATCAACTGCTTTGCCCTTGGCTCTGCTTCTCCTAGCTTCTTTTCATCTTCTATATAGTATGCTTGCACACACACCTCGTTGAGATCTTTGGGCTTCGTGGAGATGACTTTTCTTTGAAGGTGAGTGTGAAATCCTCCCAAGTATTTAGTCAGAATATCCTCGTCCTCCAAGTCCATGTTCAACAACATGGCCTGCCCCTGAAACTCCGTAGTATAATCCTACATAGTTTGGCCTCTACTTTGTCTAAAATACTGTGATTCAATCATTTGGTTAGTCTTGTGGCCAATAGGATAGAAGTTAGCTCTAAGTAATTATTTAAATTCTTGCCAAGATTTCACAATAGGACGTTTCTTATTTTCACAAGTGGCTAGATGGGTTTCCCACCAAACCAAAGCGTGTCCCTCCATTTTGAGATGTACAAAGGTGATCCTTTGTGCCTCGGTGATATTATGGATGCTAAAGTAGACTTCTAATTGTTTTAACCATTTATCAAGAAATTATGCATCTACTTGTCCTTCAAAGCTTTTAATTTCAACTTTTGTTTCAAATTTAAAAGGAGCATGATCAGATTTTACCTTCTCTCTTGCCATTGAAGTCTCTTCTTCGTGCTCTTCCCCATATTCTTCCTCATCATGGCTCCTCCTTATGCCAAATTTTTTGGTTAAGCTTCGAACCATTGAGTCCATGGAGTCTTGCTTAATAGAAGCCATATTTTGAAAATCTACAAGTTCTTCTTGTCTTCTAAACATCTTATCCATCATGGTCTTCAACATCTCAATTCTACGGATCAAGTTCTTTTCCTTCATTTGTCCCCAAATTCTCTGTTTCCACTTCCTTGTATAAATATATGGATCGTAAGGTAAATCCTCTTCACCTTTGGATCTCATCACTGTCATACAAATCCAAGAACGAATACCACATTCTTGGATACTTTTTAGCTCTGATACCAAAATGATCTATAAACTATCTATGTTAGAATTCATTCACAAAACCACAATTATACTATTGTTCTACTTTCAAATAGAAAATGACAGTTGAGCTAGAGATTGAATTGTTTATGCCTTAGAACTGAAATTTGCAAGAGAAATGAATTAACACACACACATACACCAAGTATTTTTATCCTGGAAACCTCCAAAGGAGGAAAACCAATCAGGAAGGGAAACCAAATTTTTCTTCCCTTTTTACTTTATTGGCCAATTCAAATTATCAGAGATACAAACTTTACAATAACTGAGAAAGGAAATTGACAATGTCTCACACTTCCTCCCAACTACTTGACTTCTTGTTCTCAAACTCTTTTTTCTACAAACTCAATTCCAGCACTTTAGAACTCTTGCACTTACTCCCATGAAGTCTCTTGCTTATGATAATAAATTCTCTCCTTCCTACATGTATTTAAAGTCTTTCTCAGGTCCTCCAGTACACTAGAGGATGGGAAAGATCATGGAGGAGAAGAGACACATACATCCTTTCCAATTATGGGACTGTTTGTTTCAAATTTTATTTTTTGTCTGAAAGTGACAAGACTGCCACCCAATACAAACCGATGGTCACAGGACCGCCGCCCTAGTTGGATGGCGGTTACAGGAACGCCACCTTGGTTGGGCGGTGGTTTTGTAACCACAACTCTACACATAGTGGTGGTTCTGTTAATATATATAAAAAACCTCTGTTTCTTCATTTTCCTTCTTTATCACTAGTTGATCTAATGAAGTAGAGTCATTTTAGATCCATATGGATCATTAACTTAGGGGACACCTTAGGAGCCCCATATAGTTAAGGTAGGAAAATTGCCAAATCCATAAGAACTACATGATTTCACCACTTTCTTATCAAAATATAGCCAAGCCTTCACCTGGTCATATAGTGATATGTCATGTATCGATCCAAATATCATTGTACACAACATCGTTACACATCCTAATGCTAACCCTGTCAAACAGTAGCTATGCAAGACGCATCCCCGTGTGGCTCTCCTTATTAAAGAAGAGTTACAACATCTTATTTCTTCTAATTTCATCATACCCATTAACTATCCACAATGGGTCTCTAACATTGTACCCATAACCAAAGCCTTAGGAAAGTTATGCATCTACACTGATTTCCAGGATCTCAATCTTTCCTTCCCTAAAGATGACTTTCCCCTTTCAAATATTAATCAACTAGTTGATCTAATAGTCGGCCATGAAATGTTCTCCCTTATGGATGGATTTTTTGGTTATAATCAAATTCTTGTCATCACTGACGATCAACAAAAGACATCCTTCATCACCTCTTGGGGAACCTTTTGCTACCATGTTATTCCCTTCGGACTTAAAAATGCAGGAGCCACTTATCAATGCACCATGACATATATCTTCCATGACCTTATCCACAAAACTGTAGAAGACTACATTGATGATCTCTTAGAGAAATCTAAGCAATGCAGAGATCATCTCGATGTCCTTGAATCAATCTTTATCTGTCTTATTCAATATTTTATCTGTCGCAACCTAGGTAAGTTTGTTTTTGGTGTTCTCACCAGAAAACTCCTCGGGTTCATTGTATATATCCATGGTATAAGTTGATCCAGCCAAAATCAAAGTGATCATTGAGATGCCTCCTCCAACCAACCTCAAACAATTACGTAGTCTTCGAGGTAAGTTGTAATCCATCCGACGTTTCATATCTCATTTATCTGACCTTTGTCAACCATTCCATCATCTCCTCCGCAAGGATGTGGATTTCAGATGGCATCTTAATTGTTAAAAGGATTTCGATGAGCTCAAAAAATACCTTTTATCACCACATGTACTCATACCACCTTGTGAGGTGGAACCCTTCTATCTTTACATATCCACCATAGACCATGCTTTAGGAGCCATGCTCGCCCATCATGAT
>CM034152.1:657604309-657821778 GCA_019776745.2 Taxus chinensis
GAGTAATGTGTGTCTTTATTTCTTGAGTTTGAAAGGTAACTAGAAAAATGTGACAGTGAAAATGTATTCTTGCACTAATCCTTTGGTGTTTTAAAAAAAAAAATTGATCTTTATTACAAGGTTATTGTAGGCTTGATACTTGTATAAGTGATTTTACTTGGTTTAAGGAATGAATATCTGTCCTGAGTTTGGAAGAAATCATTGATTGTGTGTAATAATTATAGAAGGAGAAGTATTTAGATGGTGAAGATATTTATTCACAATCATGCAAGGAATAATGTTTAATGACTGTGGTATGGCTAATCCCTATTGTGACTGTGTTTGAGGAATGAATTATGTAGTTCCATAGTGTTCAATTTGCTTGATAAGACAAGTAAGATTAAGAATATCTCAAGGATAAAGGGCTTAGTTCATTCTCATAACTAATTCACAATCAATGTGAAGGATCATCTATTGTATTTCTTGTAATGTAGTACCTCAGTGTGTAATTGTGTGTTGTTATGCTAAACTATGCCCCTACATGACAGAACAATGAAGTAATGAATCATATAAATGGATATAGGTTTAGTTGAAACCTACTGATGACCTAGAGGTGTTAGAAAAGTACATGAAATTCTTAATCCAAAATTTGAGACCTTGAAATTAAGGAGAACAAAAAATATAAGCAATTTATGGGTTCTCGAACATGACAGTTTTGACTAGGGCTCACTAATTGGTGAATCAAACCAAAGAATTTCAATTCGAAATTTGGGAGATATCATGCCAAAAAAGTATAGAATAGGATTATAAAGGAAGTTAGGAATTTTAATGGTTGAGAAGGAACATTTTCATGACAGTCTATCTGAAAACCCGTGCACTGTCCATGAAGGTTAATGGAAAGGGTAGATTAACAAAGGAAACTATATTTATCTTATGAATCCGAGCTTGAGATTTTTAGGGATGTCAAGTGCATTATTGGGTGTCAAAAAAACCATTACTATATTCCTTGAAAGTTTCTAAAAATAAATCTGTGTTTGACAAAAGACTTTGAAAGACCTAGAGAGGGTTTTGAAGCAAAATTACAAAAGTGACATAGTAGGAGTTGCAAGAGGAATTGAGTCTCAAAAATTTTGTGAGCACCTTTGGAAGGGTAAATATGCATTAAAAGAGTCTATAAATTTTTTTGGGAATTGTTATATTTTTCTAACCATACTTGTTGCAAGATTTTGTCTTAAGGGGCATGTAGGGAGTAGTCTTACAAGAAGAGAGAAGTGGGTGAGTTTTTTGAAGCCATGACTACATCTATTCATTGGAACTAAATTTTTTTTTGGAGTGCAAAACAAGGGAAAAGACTAAAAAATTATAAGGTAAAAGAAGGTCAAGGTTGCATGCTTTATCAAGGAGCTGAGGAGTAAGAAGTTAACAAGGATGGTAAATGCTAGGAGAGAAGAAAAGTTGTATAAACTTAGATGAGTTAGATGATGACTTTAGTATTGGGATAGGGTGTATATGCAGAGTGAGATTAGTCAAATGCTTGGTAAAATCCATTTTGAGACATTTGTCAAAATATACAAGGTTTGGAGAAAATTTGACAAGTTTTAGCTTTAAAGGCTTATTATTGATCCTTCAAGTACTGAGTAACCGTGAAATTTGGTTATTGTAACCCTTTGATAGTGGTTTTTGATGATTGTTATTGATACTTGAATACATCAGATGATCTCCAAAATAGTATAAGTTGTTGAAATCCCAGAAGGGGAAATCCCATCAATAGAGATGGACTCCTTTGAAGCACAATTGTGTGAAGGATATGTAAATGGAAGAACATATCCCTGTACTACAACACAAGTAGGATCTATGAAAAATACATGTGAGGTATGACAGAACTTATCCCAAAAGGGTTTCTCGACAAAAATAAGAGCAATGCTTGACATGTATATATCATCAACACATAAATTAGGAGGAGTAGAAGATGCCTCACACACTGAATGTGAAATGGAGACAAATGCAATGAAATTAGGTGGAACACCATGGAGCTGTGAACATGTCTTCCTAGTGTATGATGGATCTCTAAGGGTGGGAGAGTAAGCAGGATATTTAATATACTCTGAAAGGTTATCAGGAGAGGGATGCGATGTATCCTCACCAATACTCATGTAATTAGAACTAGAAGAACAATCCCCATCATCTGAAATGTGAACATGCAATTTGTATATATTATTTTGGTATTAGATTGCACTAAATAACATTATAGATAAAACACAAGGATTTAACACACAAAATTAGTTCATTCTGGCATAACTAATTCACAATCATTGTAGAGAGGATACAATATATTAAAAGTCTTGTAATCTCCTACCAAAGTGAGGAGTCAACTCACATCATGCTCCCCCTATGCCTCTCCATGATCCACATATCACTCAAGTAATCTATCCCATATAAATCTCTACTAGGTTTCCCTAAAATCTACTGATGACCTAGAGTTGTACTACAACTCACGTACATGACAATAAAATATAACTCCAAAATATGAGACCTTGTATTAAATTAAGTTCTAGAACTACTACATTATTATTAAATGCAGTTATTTTATGGGTTAACTCCTTTTAATAATGACAGTTTTACACAATATAATGCTAACTAAATGGTGAGCACTCAAACCAAAGATATTCCTAACATTCCCCCCCTTAGTGTGATATCATGGGGAAAAAATTATCTTGAATACTGATTATCCAATTCCAATGATAGGAATTTTACACTGGGCTGAGACCACCAACCTACAAATACCCATGATGGTTTTACACTCGGTTTACCCGTGCAACCTGTCAAACAAAGAAGATGGTTTTACACTTGGTTTACCAACAACCTACATTAACAAAGGAAGACTGGTATTTACACTTGGTTTATCCGAACTTGAGATTTTTAGGGATGTCAAATGATGGTTTTACATGTGGTGTCAAAACCAACAACCATAACTACATTCGATGAAAGTTTCTATAAGGTCAACCAACAATCTAGTGTATAACATCAATACTTTGAAAGACTCTCAGAGACCTTCTTACATCCAAGGAAAATAAAAGAAATTGCTCACACATTAGCATTTTGCAACAAGTATTGAGTCCATCTGTTATTATTGTGAGCACCTTAGCGGAAGGGTAAATATGCATTAAAAGAGTCTATAAATTTTTTTGGGAATTGTTATATTTTTCTAACCATACTTGTTGCAAGATTTTGTCTTAAGGGGCATGTAGGGAGTAGTCTTACAAGAAGAGAGAAGTGGTGAGTTTTTGAAGCCATGACTACATCTATTCATTGGAACTAAATTTTTTTTTGGAGTGCAAAACAAGGGAAAAGACTAAAAAATTATAAGGTAAAAGAAGGTCAAGGTTGCATGCTTTATCAAGGAGCTGAGGAGTAAGAAGTTAACAAGGATGGTAAATGCTAGGAGAGAAGAAAAGTTGTATAAACTTAGATGAGTTAGATGATGACTTTAGTATTGGGATAGGGTGTATATGCAGAGTGAGATTAGACAACACACAAAATGCTTGGTAAAATCCATTTTGAGACATTTGTCAAAATATACAAGGTTTGGAGAAAATTTGACAAGTTTTAGCTTTAAAGGCTTATTATTGATCCTTCAAGTACTGAGTAACGTGAAATTTGGTTATTGTAACCCTTTGATAGTGGTTTTTGATGATTGTTATTGATACTTGAATACATCAGATGATCTCCAAAATAGTATAAGTTGTTGAAATCCCAGAAGGGGAAATCCCATCAATAGAGATGGACTCCTTTGAAGCACAATTGTGTGAAGGATATGTAAATGGAAGAACATATCCCTGTACTACAACACAAGTAGGATCTATGAAAAATACATGTGAGGTATGACAGAACTTATCCCAAAAGGGTTTCTCGACAAAAATAAGAGCAATGCTTGACATGTATATATCATCAACACATAAATTAGGAGGAGTAGAAGATGCCTCACACACTGAATGTGAAATGGAGACAAATGCAATGAAATTAGGTGGAACACCAATGGAGCTGTGAACATGTCTTCCTAGTGTATGATGGATCTCTAAGGGTGGGAGAGTAAGCAGGATATTTAATATACTCTGAAAGGTTATCAGGAGAGGGATGCGATGTATCCTCACCAATACTCATGTAATTAGAACTAGAAGAACAATCCCCATCATCTGAAATGTGAACATGCAATTTGTATATATTATTTTGGTATTAGATTGCACTAAATAACATTATAATAAAACACAAATTTAACACACAAAATTAGTTCATTTGGCTCAATTTATTATTGTAGAGAGGTTACAATATATAAAAGTTTGATCTCCTACAAAGGAGGAGTCAACTCACATCATGAATCCCCCTATTCTCTCCATGATCCACATATCACTCAATTTCTATCCCATATATCTCTACTAGTTCCCTAAAATCTCTAGTGAGTTGTACTACAACTCACGTACAACAATAAAATATAACTCAATATGAGATTGTATTAAATTTGTTCTAAACTACTACATTATTATTAAATGAGTTATTTTATGTTAACTCCTTTTAATAATAATTTTACACAATATAATGCTAACAAATGTGAGCACTAAAGAAAATATTCCTAACATTCCCCCCCTTAGTGTGAACATGGGGAAAAAATTATCTTGTACTGCTATCCAATTCCAATGATGGTTTTACACTGGGCTAACCACCAACCTACAAATACCCATGATGGTTTTACACTCGGTTTACCAACAACCTACAAACAAAGAAGATGGTTTTACACTTGGTTTACCAACAACCTACAAACAAAGAAGATGGTTTTACACTTGGTTTACCAACAACCTACAAACAAATGATGGTTTTACATGTGGTTAACCAACAACCATAACACACGATGGTTTTATAAGGTCAACCAACAACCTAGATATAACATCAATATTTTAGCTCTCATCACCTTCTTACATCCAAGGAAAATAAAAGAAATTGCTCACACATTAGCATTTTGAACAAGTATGATCCATCTGTTATTATTTTCACATAGCGGAAATCAAACACACAACTGAAAAAATTCCACAACTTCATTGTGCAGCCTCGTCATTTGCGGCTGGCAAGAGGTCGCTGATTGACTTCCTTCCTCCATTGCCTCTGTCCTCCATCTAAAACTGCTTAGTTACTCAAAAAAATTGAAAATGAACCTCAATATGAAATTCCCCCCTCAATTTGAACTTGGTCAATGCGTACAAGTGAAAACGTGACTAGGAAAAATGTGGGCAACCTTTTTTTTACAATTTTCCTAATGATCACCTAAATGACACAAAAATGACTTTAAATTTTTGACTTGACTTTAGACAAAGGGCGATGAACAAGACTATTTAATTTTTAAACTTTTTGACATTTAACTGAAAACACAATTACAACTTGACAACACACTTAAAGATGATAAAAGAAAAAATGACAATTTAATAAAAAACTATGTGAATGACACTAATCATTAATTTTGATTATAATCATTACATTGACTCAATTCAATAAATAAAACTCTAGACAATAGAATTATGACTTATAAAAAAATGTAATTTAACAAAACATAGTAAACATCCTAAAAAGACCATACACATAAACAAACCTATGCACACATGACAAAGTTCACATAAAAGACTATAATAAACAATCTAAAAATATGACCTTTGATGTTGAACACTAAATTACTTTAGACATTTGACACTTGATATACATTTTTTTTAAACATGACTTTACACAATCTAAAGAAAAACCTTTCTTTTTAAAATAGCTCCTATCTAGACATTGAACAATGGATGAAGCCCGAGACGTGAACAAATATCATAAACGAGCTTTGATTGAAGCACAAATTCTATCTTACATGGCACAGAGGAACATGTGAGGGATGTCTTTGATGAGTTAACAACGAGCAATAGATGTGGGAAGAGACAAAATTCTGGTGCATGCAAAGTAACAACTCCAACGTGATATACAGATGCAATGAATCACACTTTTCTCAAAAACTGTTATTTGGGTTCACCTAAAAATTTTCATGTAGTTGTCTCACCCATAGATCGTAAAACCCATTAAATTTTAAGGAAACCCAGATCTTGAAACTAAAGATACAATCTATTCTTCAAATGGAGTTTTAAAAAAACACTCTTACTCAATCATGAAAATTCCATTCACAGGTTTGTATACCTGCTCTGATACCAAATATTATTTTGGTATTAGATTTCACTAAATAAAATTCTAAATAAAACACATATTTAACACACAAACTCAATTCATTTGGCTCAATTTATTACTGTAGAGAGGTTACAATATATATAAGTTTGATCTCCTACAAAGGAGGAGTCAACTCACATCATGAATCCCCCTTATCTCTCCATGATCCACATATCAGTCAATTTCTATCCCATATATCTCTCATAATATCCCATAATATCTCTACTAGTTCCCTAAAATCTCTAGTGAGTTGTACTACAACTCACGTATAACAATAAAATACAACTCAATATGAGATTGTATTAATTTATTCTAAACTATTATATTATTATTAAATGAGTTATTTTATGTTAACTCATTTTAATAATAATTTTACACAATATAATGCTAACAAATGTGAGCACTAAAGCAAATATTCCTAGTAGTATCAACATAATTATCATCACATGAAGTGGGTGTGGAAACAAAAGTATCAGAAGAAGTAGAAACTGAAATATCTAAAGGGTATCCAAATAAGGACTTAAGAATGATACAAAAAATGTGAGGAAACTCTATATGCACCACATGATGGTGGAGAGGCATGGAAATGTACATCAAAAAATGACCAACAACTGTGGTACAAGTATCAAGCTAGTCTTCAAGCTGATTTGGGTCACTGGGGGAAAGTACTTGTCCATACAAGAATGGCTAAAGGTCATTGGGAATGAGAAAAAAATCCATGCTAAAACACCAAAGTACATAATAAGCCCTACGAAGAAGAAGTGGAAAAGGATGTGTTGCATTATTGGTCCAACGAAGCATAAGTCTAGAAAAAACATCCTCCATGGTGCATCTTGCAAATAAGAGCAATCAGTGGAAAATAGTCATATGCGATAAAGCATGCTTAGATGGACATCAAAATCAGCCAAAAATGTGTCTATGGAATGCAACAAGAGATGAGTGCGAGAACACACTCATGATGCGAGACGTCGGACTTAGCTGAAAATACGTCTGTATGAGTTTACAACCCCTTTGAAATTTTACATTATTAGCCACCCAAATTTTGGAACTTTATAAATTTAGTGTGAATGTAACAAAAGTTAGACTAATGGAACGATAACAAAAAAACATGAACTTTTTAAGAAAACGGTACTCGATTCCGAGTTACTGAACAAAATTTATTACAATATCTTGTTTCCTATCATTAAAACAAAAGACTACTTTAAATGTTTTCACATACAAATTTAAATGTACTATCGAGTTTTTTTTGCAAGATAAAAAAAGGGGTGGAGGTTTGAAACATAAGACCCCTTTACATCAACTCGAGGTCATTAATCTAACAATGCTATTCACCTAGCACTAAAAAAACATAGTAAGCATTGACACAAGAAATGGGTTATTCAAAATAAATTTAAACATGCCATTTTGATAGGTGGGGTTTTTTGAAACCAAGCTAGGGCATAGGTGGACCGAGCTACTGGCAAGTTAGGTGCCAATCTTGAGTTAGGAATTTTTGGAGTGGAGTGTTATGGAGGGTCTGAGAGGTGTTGAGGTTGCAGAGATAAGTCACAACGAGAGAGCCAATAGTGTAATGGAGCAGTGAAGCACCAAGATAAAGGTGGAATCAATAGTGCAGAGTCAGAGTGAGTTTGTGAGAGACCAAGGGCTGGTCCAAGCCACCAAGAAGACCATGCTTGGGGCTCGAGCTCCTACTATGGTTTGTGCCAAGTTCACATTGTTGACGAAGACCAAGGAGAGTTAAGTTTAGGGCCAAGGTGAGAGGAACTCTTGTAACTCATGTCAAGTTTCCCCAAGGTTCCAACATCAATAAAACTTGGTAGTGTCGAGTTCTCCCAAGGCTAAGTACCAATATCCTTTTACACTCCAATATGGTATTAGAGCAATATGAGTCAACATGAGTGTAGGATAATCCTAATAAACTAATAAAAGGAAAATAAATATCCTATAACAATAGTACAACATGCACACAACATTCAAAATGACATCTACTTGGTTTGATATTGGAGTATGTAGAGGAACATCATAATAAGAACAAGATGGATGATTTTCATAAGAAACCTTTAGATGCATCCCCAATCATCAAACACATCATTTGGGATTCCATTGAGGAACATTGCACTAAACTCTTTAATAAGTCATGTGAGCTGATGATGAAGTCTATTTCAATTTTTTTTATGTCATGCACCTTATTAATCCACCATTTCAGAGTCAAATATTTTTTACAGTCATTTATTCAATCTTTACATTTGATTGTTTGAAACTAAAATCAAATTTATAGTAGTGTAATATTTCTCACATTGCACGTTGTAGTGACCTACAGAATATCATTTTTTTAAGGTGGAAGATGTGCATTTCAGTCTCATACTAGTGAGAAACCCACCATGTGCAATGTGAGAAAGACTACTAGCCTATCAGGTTAGAAATACTACAAGCTATTTAATCAATGCTACGTAGGATTATTAACCCCTCAAGTTTTTTTTGGATTGACAAGCACACTTTTATATAAAATATATAGAACAATGCTTATCATATAAAATATTGGTGGAAGTGGTCACACCCCATAATGTTTATCAAACTAAGTCAAAAAGATCTTAAGAAAAATCCATCTCACCTCACATGGGTGTAAAGAACTAATCATCACAATAATAGTGTGATTTTAAACCAAAAAGGGTTCTGAAGTAAAAGGATCCAGAGAACAAGGAGGAAAAAAAACTACATCGTTGTAGCTAACATGTTGTTAAGAGAAGGAGGTGGAATACTATTCGGCTTGTCCCCCTAGCCACTCATGGTAGAGGGTGGGATGTGTCAAGGATGGGATCCTACCCATTTCACTATTCCTATTGTTACTCTTATTCTTTTATAGGTTGATCATTGTGGCTAGGAAAAATGGACAATGTCAGATGTGGGAATTTCCCCTGAGAGGGGGAACCCCACCCACTTCCACCAGTGCTACCAAGCCAATAAAAAATCCACAACTACATGTAGGATAAGAATGTCAAGACCTGGGAGGGGAACACAAATTTTAGAGAGGGGAGTTTTGTAAATTTTGGAGAAACACCTATGAAATCCCCAGCCAAAACCTTGTGAGGGAGAATGAAGGTGCGATGATTCTGGAGGAACTCGACTGACAACACATAGGGAGTTACCCTAATGCAAGATAAAATATTGAAGGTGTTCCACCTCCAGGCATAATTTCTCCATTTGAACTGAGATCTAAAGCATAATATTAGATATCATAGTAACTTTTTTAGTCACAAGGAAATATCTATCCATAGCAATGTTGTGAAAACAAGTAAAATTCTCATCTTTTCAAATATGAAAGAGAATATCAACTCTAAAAATTTACCAATAATTATTGTATCTTGTAAGAAGCATATATGAATCCCCCAGTAAAACCATTTTCCTGGAGAATAATTCAAGAATGAAATCCTGGAAAAGGGTGAAAGTACACTTTTAGGCAAATTAGGTGTGTAGGAAAAACTCGAAGAGGTGTTTAATTGACTCTTGTTGTAGGAAAGTGGGCATATAGGGTTAGAAAATACCACGTGTTTGAGTCAGTATCCTACAAAGAGGTCTTAATATAAATGACACCATAAAAATGGGATTTTAAAAGCTCAATACGTGCATTTTAGATGATGTTAAACCTTTTGACCCATGTCCCATCCTTGGATTTGAGATTCCAACGATTATTTAAAGAATTTCTCAGAACATGTTTTGGGGAAAGGTGATACTAATATGAGTTTTGTATCAATAGAAGGGGGTTATAGATTTCTAATGACATTCTCACCACCAAGGCACACCAGATGATAACCTAATTTATGAAGGCGAGAATCATGTATGAAATTTGTGACTTCTGAAATAGATTTTGCATCTTCCTCTTTGATATGGAATTATGATCTTAACATATCCCATGACATCCAATCATGTGAAGATTCACAAAACATATTCCCAATCACCCTAATTCCCTTCTTAAAAAGTCTAAGAATTTTAATCCAGGGAACCACGACAAACAACAAATTATGGAAATTCAGAAGGGAAGACCACCAAAGGGAGAGAGAGTTAATTAATAAGTTATCCCCTACCTAGATGTGGTTGGGTTTGAGAAATTCCCAAGCTATCCATACTCTTTTAGCCAAAAAGGTGTCAAATATATTTACCATTTCCAGTTAAAGTAAGAGGATTTGAAACCATAAACCTTTTCATGTTTGGAAACTCAAAGGGGTCTCTTGGGTAATACAATGTATGAGAAGGATTTTACAAGCTTTAAATCCTTTGAGGTATAAAATGATCCATTTGAAACTAAGGGAATATCCTTGGATTTTGGTGTTAGGAAGACCAAATCCTCCGGCTGCTTTAGGTCTATAGTAAATATCCCAAGAAAATATGTGGAACCCTCTATGGACTTATAAGTTAGCCCATAAAAAATATCTAAGAATTTTTTCAAGTTTGGCATAAGATGCTTTAGAGGGAGCCCAACAAGAGGATTAATAGACATGAGTGCATATAAGAATTTGGAGTAGATATGAAATTTCCTTGCAAGAGAGAGAGGTTTGGTAACCCAATATGCTATCTTTTTTCCACATGTTGGAAAACATATGACTACAAATCAAAAGGAGAGGCTATGAAATTAAAGGGTATGCCAAGAAATTTAAATTTCACCCAAGGTTGAATCTATTTCCATTGTAATCCTTCTAACCATGGAAGTTTGGGAGTGAGATATTGTCTATATTATTGGGTTTATTTCATAGAATGGTAAAACCAAAAGAAAGGAAAAATATATTTAAACATTCCATGGCATTGTTGACTGAAGTTTCTTCCTCAATTAAGGTGAGAAAGGAATCATCTACAAATTGGCCCTTTATGAGATATTGTTCAGATTGAAGGATTTTAATGCCTTTAACTAGACCTTGGGAAAAGTAGCTGGAAAATAAATAGTTGAATCATTCCACTGCTAAAACATAGAGAGATGGAGCAAAGGGGCATACTTTCTGCATGGATTGGAAAAGAAAAAACCTAGAGGATTCAAATCCATTTATGGAAATGCAGGCTTTTGCATCTTAAAAAATTCATATCAATAGAGCACACAAAGTGAGGTATAATACCAAGGGCTTGGAGTATGAAAATTATAAAAGGACATTGTATCATGTCCTAAGACTTTTGAAAATCAAATTTCACAAAAAGAGATTTTTTTTAAAATACCTTATCCCATTCCATGCCTTCCCAAATCACTATAACATTGTCAAGAATGTACCTATGTTGGATGAGGCCATTCTTTTCACTGTGGATAATAAAGGGAAGGATATGCTTGAGTCTATTTTCCAAATGTTTGGCTATGATTTATAGGATAAATCAAGAAGAGTAATCGGACTCCAATTAATAATCTGTTTATGGTCACCAAATTTGGGAATAAAATTGATATTGACTTGATTAATAAGTTCTCCCAAGGTGTTAGAGGTTATGGCTTCAAGATAAAGTTTGTGCAAATAAAGGAATACAAAGTCCCATAGTATTTGATATAATTTTCAAGGGAATCCATTATTTTGTAGGGGATTTTTCAGAATCCATTTGCAAAGTTTCTTCTTTGAGATCATTGATGGTGAGGGGCATGTTGCAAGAAACTATTTAGGCTTGTGATAGCTTGCAAGGGACCACTTGGATAAATTTCATGAGAACATCCTTTCTTTCTAGTGAGGAAGGTTGTGATGCAAATACATCATGATATCAATGTAAAAAAACTTATAGGATGTTCAATAATTTGGAATTCTAATATTGGATGTTTGAATGGATTTGATAATATTATCAATATGAAGAGATCAAAGAAGGAAACCCAACTCTTTGGATGCTCTATATATAATTTTTTTCTAATGTATCTTTGCTCTTAGTTAGGTTCCTCAAGATTTATAGGATTCCTCCACCTTAAGCTTGTGCCACCAATGAGCTGCTTGATTTTAAAGTGAGATGTTACAAGGAGAGCTATTGAGATCTTGTGAAATCCATTTGAATTCATGGTATGAATATTGATGTGCTCTCTTTCTATAAATGGCCACTTGTTTCCCATAAATCTTGAGAAAAGTGGTAGTTCTGTGGATAGCCTCATCCCACCATTCAATCTATCTTATATCCCTTGTGGGTCTGGGACCCAAGTTCCAAATCCTTATGATATATCCTAAAGTTATCTGATGCCTAAGATGGGAAATGTTGAGATAGAATAGGGATTTTTTACTTTTTAGATAGGGAACATTCCAAGTAATGAAAAAGTAGATAGGCTGATGGTCAGAAAGAAAGGCATAATTGATCATAAAAAATGGTTTTTTATTAGTGAAAGAAAGGGAGAAAAATCCTTTCTCTACAAAAAGAGTAAGATCTAACCTTTTTATGTAATGAAATTACTAGTATAATTCAGATTATGAGCAGCAATAGAACACCAAATAACACAATATTTCAGAATAATTATCTCAATATGCAATTATAATAGCTTCGCCACTTCGAGGGGGCAACCTCCAAACCATATAATAAGACTCAAATGCTCAAATGATAATGAACTACTACCTACAATCCCCTATATATACTATTCATATGTTATGGCCATCACCAAGGCTGACCTATTAAGCATGAGAAAGTATAAATGATATGGTAAGCCACAAGTCAGCTACTCATATCCTAATACAAGCAATAGGTTAAGGGCGTAGCATGCCCTTCCCCTTCAAACCAACATTGTCCTCAACATTGAATAATCTTGGATGTTGCTACAGAAAAGCTTCATCCTCCTAGGTTGCATCTTCTATGCTCAAATTCTTCCACTTGATCAGATATTCCTTAATGTCTCTGGTTCTCAGCCTCTTAGTACATGTTTGCAGAATCTTCTTTGGCTCCAAAATTATTCTTCCTTCCTTGTCAAGTTCTAGTAACTCTGTCTAGGCTTCAAATTTCTGTCTAATAACCTTCTTCAGGCATGAAACATGGAATACTGGGTGTATGTGTGAAGATGGAGGCAACTCTAGTTTATAAGCAACACTGCCAATTTTCTGTAGAACCTTATAAGGGCCATAATATTTAGGAGCAAGTTTTTTGTCATTTTTATGTTGCTTTAGAGACATCTGTTTATAAGGCTGGAGACGTACAAAAACCCAATCACCAATTTCAAAATATCTTTCACTACGGTGTTGATCTGCTTGTTGTTTCATCTTGTTTTGTGCTAATGCTAAATTATCCTTCAAACTAACCAAAACATGTTGTTGATGTTGAATGTGTTCCTCAACATCTCTGACCTTATTTTGCACCCTCAAGGAGGAAGTGATATAAGTTGGATGGTAACCATATAATGCTAAAAATGGGGTCATTTGAGAAGAGGTATGAAAAGATGTGTTATACCACAATTCTGCAAGTGGTAGCCATTTAATCCACCTTTCCTACTTATCTGATACAAAACAACGTAGATACCCCTCTAAGCATTTGTTGACCACTTATATTTGCCCATCAGTTTGAGGATGATGAGATGAACTGTGAGGTAGCTAAGTACCCAAACATGAAAATAATTCCATCCAAAAATTACTTGTGAAAATAGGATCACGATCACTTACAATTATCTTTAGGGTTCTATGTAGCCTTTGAACTGTCTCCAAAAACATAGCTAAGACTGTACTAGCTGTAAATGGATGTGATAGGGCACAAAAATGGGCATATTTTGTGAGCCTATCCACAATCACGAAAATAACATTCTTACCCTCTAAAAAAGGCAATCCACTGATGAAATCCATGGAGACCTCCTCCCATCTCTGGCTAGGAATTGGTAAGGGTTGCAGCAGACCTAGTGTCTTAATTGTTTTCCCTTTTTTCTGTTGGCACAGTAAACACTCTGATACAAAATTTTGTACATCCCCCTTGAGTCCTTCCCAAAAGAATTCTCTTTTTATTCTATGATATGTCTTCAAAAACTCAGAGTGTCCTCCAACAGGTGAGGCATGTAGCTCTGCAATAATATTATGCTTCAACTCAGAATCTTTACTCAAGTATAACATGTCCTTATACCATAGGGCATTACCTTTCCACTCAAATTTGTTATATTTCATAGATCCTTGCTTGATATTCTATATTAGAGATTGTGTATCCTTGTCTTAATCCCATTCCAATCTTGCTTCATCCACCCAATCGGCCGTCAACATGGACATTCCACATAGTAAGGCATCTACGGATGTATCCCTTCTGGACAACGCATCAACTACTAAATTTTTTGTACCCTTTTTGTATATGATTTCAAAATGATAACCCAACATTTTTGTTACCCACTTTTTTTGTTCCTCAGATGATAAAATTTGCTCCAAAAAGTATTTGAGACTATCATGATCAGTTTTTACCTTGAAGTGTCTACCCATGAGATAGGGCCTCCATTGCTTGATTGCATGAAGAATAGCCATCATATCTTTCTTAGACAGGTTTGAGCAGATCTTTTCCTTTGAATTGGTGAATCTTAAATGAAATTGGTCTTCCTTCTTGCATTAGAACTGCTCCCAATCTTGATCCTGAAGCATCACATTCAACAATGAAGGTTTTTGAGAAGTTGGGAGTAGCCAAAACTGGGGTGCTGCACAAGGCTTCCTTCAGCTGCTCAAAGGATTTAGTGGCTAAGTCTATCCAGTGGAAGGCATCCTTCTTTAGCAATGCAGTGAGTGGGGTTGCTATTCTACCATATCCCCACACAAATCTTCTGTAGTACCCTGTTATTCCTAGGAACCCATGAATATTTTTGAGATTTTTGGGCCTTGGCCATTCCACCATAGCTTTGATCTTCTGAGGATCAACTTTGACGCCTTCATGGGATACAATGTGACCCAAGTACTCTACCTCTTGTACACCAAAATAATATTTGGATGGCTTTGCATAGAGAGTATGTTTCTCTAAAACTTCCAACACTTTATTTACCTGTTGTAAGTGTTCTTCCCATTTCTTATTGTAAATCAATATGTCATCAAAGAAAACTAATACAAATTTCCTTAAAAATGGCCTGAAAACAGTGTTTATCAAGCTTTGAAAGGTCGAAGGCACATTTGTAAGACCAAAAGGCATTACCAAAAACTCATAATGGCCCTCATGAGTCCTGAAAGCCATTTTATGAACAGCTTCCTCTTTTATTCTAATTTGATGGTACCTCAAATGAAGATCTAATTTTGTGAAATAAATAGCACCATGCAATTCATCAAGTAAATCATCAATTACTAGAATAGGAAACTTATCTTTGATGGTGTACTTGTTGAGTTATCGGTAATCTAGACACATCCTCCATGTTTCATCCTTCTTACGTACCATGACCACTGGTGAAGAATATGCACTCTGGCTAGGCCTGATGATACCTGCCTTCAACATTTCCTGAACCATTTTCTCGACCTCACTTTTATGGGAATATGGGTATCTGTATGGTTTGATGTTAGGTGTTTGGCTCCCTAGAATCAACTGAATGGCATGATCATGATCCCTAACTGGTGGTAGTCCCTTTGGAATTGCATCAAAAAAAAATGAGTGAGCATTAACAATCTTTCGAAGATCGGGTGACATTGAAGACTCTATATTTTGTACTTCTATGGAAAATAAATTTGCTATAAATCCATCTACTCCTTTTTTGAGAACCTTTTGCATCTGATGAGAGCTAATAATCTATGGAGACTTAGCTACCATCCCATTCAATTGTATTGTCCTTCCATCTGAATGAAATCGCATGAACAATTCTTGGAAATTCATCTCTATAGTACCTAAGGTTGTGAGCCATTAGACACCCAAAACAATATCTTCCCCTCCCATTGAAATAACAAACATAGGTGAGTCTAACATGTAGTCTCCCATGGAAATCTTGATACTATGGCACTTTTCTGTGCACTTGACTGTCCCACCATCCGCAATCAAAACTTACATTTATGGATCCGGGTAAATAAAACAATTGAGGCGGGCAGCTAACTTACTATTTATGAAGTTATGAGTACTCCCCAAATCAATCAACACTGTCACCTTTTATTTTTTGAGATAACCAATAAGCTTGAGTGTTTGAGGAGTACTAATACCTGAAAATGCATGGCAAGAAATTTTAGGTTGGTGATCATCTACTTCATCTTCTACTGGTTCCTCAGCCTCTCCTATAATTTCAGCGTCCTCACCATCCTCATTACCTCCGTCAATATAGAACAACTTCTTCTCAGCACATTTGTGTCCTGGTCCATATTTGCTATCACAGTTAAAACATAATCCTTTTTCTCTCTTTTCTTCCATTTGTTGAGGAGTCAATCTAATTGGCCTAGAAAATGAAGGGGAAGAGATACTACGGTCTCTGGAGTTAATGAAAGGTGGCCTCCTACTACAAATAAGTTTTTCCTTTGCTCGATGTGCCATGATAATAGAATCAGAAATCTTGAGTGGATTAAACATGCGTACCTCATGCTCGACGTGGTCCTTAAGACCCCCAAGAAATAGGTCATTCAGATTCTCTTCTGGTATATTCTCCACCCTTAAGGATAGGTTCTAGAATTGATGCACATAATCTTTGACTGATCCTATTTTTCGTAACTTTGCTAATTGACTAAAGTAGTTCTCTGAAACACTAGAACTATAGTGCAATTGCAACTCATCAGTAAAAATTGTCCAAGTGACACCGAGACCATTCTTCTGCCTCTGAGCACATAACCATCGATACCAAACGAATTGGTCTGGTTCAAGATACAGGAATGTCAATGTCACCTTTTGTCCTGATGGTGTTTGATGTAGCTCAAAGAAGTTCTCCATTTGATTTATCCAATTCAGGGGATCTTTACCATCAAGTTTGAGCATATCCACTTTCGGCATCATGTTTCGTGGTTGCAAATAAGTTGGATTCTGATTGGGCTGGAAAAGTGATCCAACATGGTTATTTTGTCCATGATTTTGAACTGAAGATCCTCCTTGGTTGATATGGGATGGATTTGGGCCATAATTTTTACCCTTTACATGTTGCATGATATCATCTAACTGATGATTATTTGGGCTATGTTTCCTTTAGAGGCCATCTCAGATTGTACATTTCGCAGCTCATACTCAAGTTGGCTCACCTTATGATCAACTGAGGTAAACCCTAGTGTTGAGGAATCTGTATTTAGACCCCTTCTGACTCTATCTCTTCAATCACTACCCCATCTTTATCTGGGGTTTTACCCGGAGTAATCAGATTCTTTTTTTCTCTTGTGGAAGGCCTCGCCATGATATCAAAGCTTAGAGTTTAGGGTTTCGATATACAATTTGGCCAAATAGGAAAAAACACAGAGAATATATTAATACTATTTTTTTAAAGCTTTCCAACAATGTAAAGAACTTGAAAAAAATTCCTACAATTTGATTCACCCTAGGAAGCAAATCTTTTATGAAAAACCCTAAATTTGTAATTAACTTGTGTAAAATTGTTAAATAAAAAAAATCTGAACGTTTCAGGGAACCTTACATTGAAGGTGTTTCACAAATTTGGTAAAAAAAACTCCCACAAATCTCGCTCTAGTTCGAAATATATTGTGGAAACAAAAAATTAGGGTTTTTGCCCTAATTTTGGCTATTCCAAATCGCAGCTCTGATACCACTTGTAATGAAATTACTAGTATAATTCAGATTATGAGCAGAAATAGAACACCAAATAACACAATATAGTTTAGAATCCATGATCTCAATATGCAATTATAATGAGCTTTGCCACTTCGAGGACCCTGGAAACCTCCAAACCTTATAATAAGACTCAAATGCTCAAATGATAATGAACTACTACCTACAATCCCCTATATATACTATTCAATATGTTATGGCCATCACCAAGGCTTGACCTATTTAAGCATGAGAAAGTATAAATGATATGGTAAGCCACAAGTCGGCCTTCCTCATATCCTAATACAAGCAATATGTTAAGGGCATAGCCTTTTTACCAATCTATTTTGCACTTGCCAAAAATTAGACCAAATGAACTATACCTAAAAACATTAGAATATTTCCTACAGCCTCTGATTCTGGGTCATAAATATTCAGCTTTCTACCTCATGTAGAATAAGGATTCTCGTTCTCCAGAACTTTGCCTTTGGTTCTCTGGTTCAATATAGACACAACTTCTTCTCCTTGAGCATGCTATTCCATTTGTGAGCCCACCTCTAACTTATCTGTTGGATTTGAAGCACGACTCGTAAAACACAATGGGCCTTTTTCTCTGAATTTCTCCTTGCACGGGGTCATTTGATCTTTTGTTGAGGCCCTGTCAGTCCATTGTAGAGTCCCTCTATTTCCTGATTAGAGGATTTGAATGGGAAGAGATCTGCTTTTGTGCGGGGTCGTAGTTGACCAATTTTAGCTGGGGGAAAAATTGGGATAACAATGACCTCCTACTACATAGAACTTTTTCCTCTACTTGATGTGCCATGATAATAGAATCAGAAAGCTTGAGTGGATTAAACATACGTACCTCATGCTTGATGTGGTCCTTAAGACCCCCAAGAAATAGGTCATTCAAATTCTCTTCTGGAATATTCTCCACCCTTAAGGATAGGTTCTGGAATTGATGCACATAATCTTTGACTAATCCTTTTTTGCCGTAACTTTGCTAATTGACTAAATTAGTTCTCTGAAACACTGGAACTATAGTGCAATTGCAACTCCTCGGTAAAAACTGTCCAAGTGACACCGAGACCATTCTTCTGCCTCTGAGCACATAACCATCGATACCAAACGAATTGGTCTGGTTTAAGATATAGGGATGCCAATGTCACCTTTTTTCCTGATGGTGTTTGATGTAACTCAAAGAATTTCTCCATTTGATTTATCCAATTCAGGGGATCCTTACCATCAAATTTGCGCATATCCACTTTCGACATCATGTTTTGTGGTTGTGAATAAGTTGGATTCTGATTGGGATTAGAAAAGTGATCCAACATGGTTATTTTGTCCATGATTTTGAACTAAAGATCCTCCTTGGTTGATATGGGCTGGATTTGGGCCATACTGTTTACCCTTTACATGTTGCATGATATCATCCAACTGATGATTGATTTGGGCTATGTCTCCTTTAGAGGCCATCTCAGATTGTACATTTCGCAGCTCATACTCAAGTTGGCTCACCTTATGATCAACTGAGGTAAACCCTAGTGCTAAGGAATCTGTATTTACCCCTTATGACTCCATCTCTTCAATCACTATCCCATATTTATCTGGGGTTTTACCCAGAGTAACCGGATTCTTTTTTGCTCTTGTGGAAGGCCCCGCCATGATGTCAAACCTTAGGGTTTAGGGTTTTGATACAAATTTCGACCATGAACAGGAAAAAACACAGAGAAGATACTAATACTATTTTTTTGAGAGATTTCCGAAAATGTAAATAACTTGAAAAAGTTTCCACAATTTACACCCTAGGGAGTGATTTTATGAAAAACCCTAAATTTGTAATAACTTGTGCAAAATAAATAAAAAAAGTATGAAATTTTTAGGGAACCTTACTTGAAATGTTTCACAACTCTGGTAAAAATATATCCCACCAATTCTCTCTAGTTTGAAATATATTGACGGAAACAAAAAATTAGGGTTTTTGCCCTAATTTTGGCCCAGATCGCAGCTCTGATACCACTTGTAATGAAATTACTTGTATAATTCAGATTATGAGAAACAATAGAACACCAAATAACACAATATTTCAGAATAATGATCTCAATATGCAATTATAATAGCTTTGCCACTTCGAGGGGGCAACCTCCAAACCATATAATAAGACTCAAATGCTCAAATGATAATGAACTACTACCTACAATCCCCTATATATACTATTCATATGCTATGGCCATCACCAAGGACGACCTATTAAGCATGAGAAAGTATAAATGATATAATAAAATGATATGGTAAGCCACAAGTCGGCTACTCATATCCTAATACAAGCAATAGGTTAAGGGCATAGCATAAGACCACATACAGGATACAAAAGCACAATTTGGCATATATTAGACCAAATGCGGTAAACCTAGAGGAAATATGGAAATTTCTCTAAGGTGTCTAAAGGAACCCATTCTTCCATAAAAAGTGAGTCGATCTTTAGGGCCCCATAATAGAATACAGGGCCCACCCTCGTTCACAAGTTGAAGGACCATCGGCGTTCATTGGGAACACAATGGGCTTATCATTTAAAGAGATTGTCACTTCTACCACGTTCGAAACCTCCACATAGAAAACATACATGTGATGCCTCTGTGGACCCAGATTTCATGGGTTACCTACTAATTGTAGGATGAGAGATGTTTTGACATTTTTTGATATCATTAAAGATCATACAGAGTTCTTCCCTTCTGTCATATTTTATGAGAGTTTACGGAACAATGTAAAGAACATATCACATGGTCGGATCACTCCTCAGAATCTATGAAATTATTTGTCTGAGAAAATTGTACTTCCACCCATCAAATGATTGCACCTACCCTACCTTGCATTATCATTGGAATACAGATACAGGATAAAACCTAGAAATAACTATTGCAATGATGTAAATTAATGAAAATTGAATTAGGACACCACAAAAACTTTTGAAACAGTCAAAATAGACAATTATAAGCCACAGTAAAGGCAATTTGTCCCTAACCAGATAATGGAATGGCAAGAGTAAACTTAGAGGTAATGGCAGAATATGAACCCAAGATTCCAAGTAACAATAATTGATATCACAGAAAAGGTGCATCAGATCCAAGAATCCATTCAACTCAAAGGAAAGGAAGTGTCCAACTTACTCTATGAAATGGCTGGAAATCACTGTTAGGAAAGTTTTATTGGAGGATAGAGTTACTGTAACAAACTGAATGGAGGACACCATGCTAAAAATATATAGAATTCCACCGTCCCTGTGAAATTTGATCTAACATTGTAGAATGAGATCAACACTCAAGAATAAACTGTTGACCACTAGGATACTCAACAAATGAGGAAGAGTGAAATTGAATCACGTTGGAAGGTGTAAATTCGTAAAATGATGATGACAACGAGCGGTGGTGGAAACTATAAAACTGTCTAGAGTAGAATGCAAGAATTTTATTTACACAGAGGTAGAAGATTCCATTATCTACTTATAGATATGTAAATAATAGATCAGTTATAGATCATGGAAATAGAAATCATCTAGCACATGATTTTTTATTTTCGATGACCATGGTCCAAATGGACTCATCTATGAGGTTATCTACAAAATCCATTGGTTGATCTCTTTTTTAGCTGAAAGTCGATTAGAGTCAACTTTTACCATTCTAAAGGGAACTTGTTCTAACCATTTCTAGTCTTGAGGCCTAGATATAAAAGTTGCAACACTAGAAGGAAAAAATGTCAAACAAAGCTGAGAAAACAAATGTCCTCTTATCCATCTTCTAGACAAGGAAATAGGGAAACAATTACACCTTAAGGACCTGAAAGCCAAGAAATTTTTTTAAAGATTTATCTCATGAGGAAATCATCTGTATGAAATAATAAGAGGCTCTCCAACAATGTAGGCAATGCAAACAATGATTGAAAGACTTTGATGAGGTGTTGAATTATAAATCCTACAAAAAGGGGTGTTGTAAGAGACATGAAAGCATTGACCCATTGATCTAGGATTTCAAAGCCATTTGGAAATTGCTCCTTAGAATTTTTAGAATTTTATGTCTAGTTATAATGGAACTTAAGGTGGCAAATTGTTGGAGGTGGAATCTCATGACCTCTGGTCGATGAGGGACCATCTTTAGTCTTCCAATCTGTTGTACTAGTGGCGTATACACTTTTTGCATCCCAGCAAAGCTCAATAACACCTTTATCTGTGCTTGGAATATCTCCAATATGCGTGTTCTCCACACTAAGGAAAAGACCCAACTGCATAACTGAGGTAATGCTATTTAAGTAACTGTATAACTTTGGGTTATCTCATTCCTTAGGTTGATTATAACCAAGGCCACTATCCATTCCCAAGCCATTTTAGTCAACAATTTAGATCAATACCTTTAGTATATTTTTCAAAATCAATATTAGGAAAAGTTTCTGATTACATGCCAAATTTGAATAGATATGTGTTGTCTAAATAAGACATCAAAACTTGGTGCAAGTGAAAAAGTTACAGATGACCATTAATCGGTCATTATTTCACTACCTAACTTGAAGTTAAGAGGAATATTTCTTTTGATTGTGCTTAGTATCTCAAGAATTTTTCCTCATATCCAATAATTCGTTGGTTGATCAGCAATCCCCCATACTTAGCCTAGAAAACAAAGGCAAACATGCTATCAACTAAACCTTCTAAGGTTCAAGAAAATGTGTACTAATACATCAATATCCCCTATAAGAAGTTATCTTGCTTAGGATTTGGTGAGTATATGGATAAGTTTGGATCAACTCATGTTCCTCCTTATTTAAAAGGTTTAATAAATTTTTACCCATGGTGCAATGAGTTCCATGAATAAGCCATTTTGGAACCATACTTTGAGAAAACTTGAAGCAAACATCGGTTAAATCATTTGGATATACCTAAGTGAAACTTGATCAAAGTATTAATAGTTAGGGATGGATATCCTTGTACCATTTCAATAGGGAAAAATGAATACTCATTAAACTACTAATATCAAGCAAGCTGAAGAAATACATTGAAGAAAAATCAAGGGTTTTAATTTTAAGGAAGGTGAGTACAAAACACAATAGTTTTTCCATAGTGCACCATATTCTAACAAATCCTATTATCAATTTCAAAATTTGCTTGATTCTAAGTAGAGAATTTATGAAAAGAAGAACCATCTCATTAAAAAGGATCGTCTAGCTGATTTCACATCAAAAACATATCAATCTAAATTAAGTTCAAAATCGATTTTACAAGCTCACACAACTGGATTGTTGTAGATTACATCACTAACATTGCTCTTTATTAACTAGTTAATCCTTGTTTAATCATTTGTTCATCCTCTTATACCAAATTGAATATGGAAATAACTTTAAGCAACAAAATAATTGTTTAAACACAATCGAAGGACTTGATAACGATATAGTTGGACCTAGATGGATTTTTGACGTCGCTGGCCATTCCAATATTAATCATTGAATGAAATCTATTAAAAATAACTTAAAGGTACAAGATGCAATCTCGAAGTGCATAGTAGATCACTTTCTACCAAGGACATAAACTTAACACTGATTCAGATTGTGAATGTATTCTACAAAAAAGAAATATGGGTTGAAAAACTTCACTTTTCGTGGCTGTAATGTATCTTCAAGCATTGTTCTACAGTGAAAATGAGTCACTAATGAACCCCTACACTATTGGAAGATTGCATAGTACTACTGTGGAAAAATCATGACATTATCATGAGCATTGTATTTGGAATTCAAGCTAACACTTCTCAAAAAATACAATCCGATGTCTAAAGATCACATTGTCAACTTTCTAGAGTACTATAAAACAAAAGTCACAGTTCCATTCTAAAAATTGATCAAAAAATCCCAGGCATGGCTCATCATACATTTGTGATATGAATCAAGGCTTCATGATAGAGTTTCATGTGGAATTTTTAGAGAAAGTACATTGAAAAAAATTGGCTTTAATGCCCCATTTCAAGAAGTTTATTCAGAGAATAGTAATTTCGACCCCCATGTTTTCTTTCTTCTAGGAAGTTGGAAATCCCCTACTAAGAGTTTTTTTGGAATAGGGACAGAGGTATTAGGAAAGGGGACCCCATTTCTCCTATTCTCTTCATCATTATGGCCATAGAGCCTTGCATTAGATGCTATAAAAATGGTTCACTGAAGTGAGATCTATGTCATGGTTTTAATCCCTCCTGCCAAAAATTTATCGGTATCTCACCAACAATTCACATATGGCACTATCCTTTTTTATACTAGTGACCTCTTGTTCAAGAAGCTAAACAATTCACAATAATTTGTTGAACTGATTGACCTGAATTCAAGCTTACCATCAGGACAGCATCTATCTTGAAGATGTATGGATGAAAACACTCAATGTTTTTTTATTAATACCTCATAGGATTAGCTTGGTTATGCAAAAAATTGCTAAAATCCTTGGCTGTGGCACTCAAGAGAATCTCCCTTTACCTATTTGGGGATGCCTATATTCAAAGGTAGTTTCCCTTCACTCTGTTGAATTCACCAAAAATGACATATGTCCTATCTAAATTGGCAAAATGGAAAGGTGTTGTTTTGTCTAGCACTACTATCATAGCCACTCTGAATCAAGAGAAGTACGCTCTAAAATCCTTACTTCTATACTCATCATTCTATGTCTCTTTTTAGAATTACATTCATCCAAAAGCATAGTTGACATGATAGACCCAAAAATTTTAAGAAAAGGTTTTATATGTATTATGGAAGTTGAGTGAACATTAACATGTAAGGCCTTACATATTTGGTGTCATTTGGGAAAAATTTGTAATTACCTAAATCCCAAGGGGGATGGGGAATAAAGAACCTCAGATATATGTCAGTCACTTAACTCTCCTCGCCAAAATGGGTTAGAGACTCCTTAAACTCAGATCTCCCTGGTGTACATCATCATTAATCCTCAAACAAATATTCGAAAGATGGAGTTCGTCAATCAAAGACTTCACTCATATCTAAGGATCTTCGTAACGGAGTCTAATTTCTGGAACATCTGTTGGATACATGCAACACAAGATGCTTACCCTATCATAAGGCATTTCACTATGGGACACTTTGGAAATAGTCACTTAAGCCCCCCCCCATCTTTTGGGAGGACACCAACCTAGGTAATTTGGAGTTAAATTAACTAGGCACGTGTTAATTCATAATATTGGAAAAGCTAGATCACCATCTGATTACGACTGAAGTATGGGGATCAGACAAGTGGGTACCTCGCAAAGCAGAAATGGTACAAATCCATCTTATGGAGAAGACTTTAACTCCATAAGAAATAAAATGAAATGGAGAGAGATCGTTCTAAAATTCATTCAAAGTGTAAATCATAGCACATGCATTGAAATAAATTAAAAGAACCCAATATCAATCCATTAATACTCATGTATTCATATACTACCTTTGGTTATAATGTTCTTAATATATGTAGATGCATTCACTAAATGATCTGATAGCATAATATTACTCTCAAATATATCTTCTCTAAAATAGGAGTCTTTCTCTAAAATAGAATTGAGGCATGTTTTCATAGCAAAATAATCAATATATCACCCATAATTTTAGAGCCACAAGAGTGATTTTATCAACAACTACTATTTTGGGTCTCCACTCTCATGTTCAAACATTTGGAATTTGTTCCATATCCTAGTGCCTTGTCTTCCTTGCCCGGATTCGGTTCCCTTTAGTCCAATACTTGGTTTTAAAAACCTTATTTTTGAGTTTCTCATTAGTCAAAAAATTAGAAAAACTTGGTCATCCAAGTTAGGGAATTCGATTGAATCTTGTTCAAAAGATTCTACCCTCACATTGAACTCCATTCATGCCTTGTTTTTTTCATCCTATTCCATTTTGTTGAGATGATCTGATCTTCAATGTAGCAACTTATATATTAAACTATATAGTTAGTCCATTGACATCAAACCATCCAATACGACCTTCTTATTTAATTATCCTTTTCCATTATCTTCTTCCAAATACTTTGGGTTCGTAATTCCTTACTTCTAACTTGTTTTCAGCTAGGGAGAGCCTCTTCTCCCCTTAGTTAATCTCTTCCTCCTACTTTGCACCATATGGACCTATTGATAATTTTTTTGTGAAACCTCGAGTGTTACCTTTGTTAAGGTGTTCCCCGCTTGTTTCTCACATAACTAATTGGGGTCAAGAAATATAGGATTTTGGTTCCCCATATTTTTTACTTTTCCTTTTTATGAAATCTCTTTTTGGGAATCCCGGATGCATGTTATTGGGTACATATAAAATGTGGAAAATATTTGTTTCCTTATAACCTCCAAGGTACTCTACTTACACATTACCTCCCATATGTAGAGATCTACTTCAATTATATCCTTTTGGGAGTGTGTTTTTGTGTTTTATTCCTTCTATCTTTTTTTGTGAAAACTTTCACTACCTTTTTCACTTATTTATTGTGATATTATTATTCACACTTTAATTTATTTTTATGCTCTTCTTCATCATGTTCTCTATTCAGTACTTATTCCTCATTGGTGTTATTTTCATTTTCTGAGATCAAATCTTTATCTGTATTTTTTTATGTCATTAGAGGTTATTTTTTCTAAATCAAAAAATAACTTCTTGTGGGTATGATCTCTTTGTTTGGGTGCATTGAATTTAAATTCTAGTGTCTTAACCTAATGCCCCATTACATAGTATCTCAACCTTAATATTATCTACATTGGGTCCTTGTCCTTCCTCCTCATTTGGATATTTACCCATTAACCTTCTTAGTGGGTTATCATATGTTTCTTTATATGAATCATAACTTATTTCGTTGATTTGAAATTTTTTCATTGTGCTTTCCAGAAACTATGGTATGTCGTTTGGAAGATCTTCATTTGCTATTTTTTGTTGAAGGGGTACTCTTGGATTATGAAATAGAGGGAGTGTCTTTGTATGTGTATTTGTTGAGGGTGAAATCAAATGATATGCGTTAATGGTTCAAATTGGTTCTTTCCTCTTTCTATATACTATATGTCCTTTTTGCCTCATGTATCTCTTCACTTGTTGTTGGCCTTGTCTCGCCTCTTCACATTTGTACCAAACTTGAGGTGTTATCCTCATTTTATATCTCTTCATTGAAGAAGAGAATTTATATTTTATGATTAGTTTGATTAGGACTTTCCCCTTTTTGTTCCCTTTCTTTTATTTTTCTTTTGCGTGGTCATAAAACGTAGTCTACCTTGCATTTTTTTCAGCCCTCACCCAAAAACCTTGTACATTAGGTTTATTGATCAAATTTTTAAGGCTAGTCAAAATTTAAATGTGAAGGGAATATTTGGACCATACCTTCCATGATGAAAAATATCATTTAAATAATTACACTTTGAAAGGCATTAGTAAATATAATACACATGTACTAGAAATTAAAAACATTTTTTAAAAATGAGTAATTATCTTATAACACATCTATTTCTAAAAATGCCTAAAAAATTGCATCATTTAATAAAATGCATTTATTAAACCCTTATAAAATAGATAGAAGAATTACATTCAAATGTACAAGGACACTTATTAATAGTACAAGAAGAATTGAATTCATTAAATTGTGTAAATTTTATATTCTAGTAATCTACATAAGAACATCCATTCAAAATAGACATTAATGAAATAATAACATAAAATATCCTTCTTTTGTTCACAAGCTCTTAGGCCTTGTTGAAAATCCATAAATATGCACTCCAAAACTTCTCCAATTAAGAGCCATTCCCAATCTTCCAATAGGCAAGTCAATTCTCCTCCCCCTAAACTTTCCAACATTGCTCCATATTATACAATATTTTCCTCTTGAAATTTGAGATAAACACATTAGATGACATCATTCCAAGGTGGAAAAAGTGGGATACATCTAAGAAACATTTTCAATAATACAAAACTTTAGAGCACTTCCAATGCCTTTCCATTAACAAAAAAAAATTCATCAACAACTTAGCAAGGCACACCATGAACTAAATCCATTACAAATTTATATGTATTGATCTAAAAAATTGATGAGAATCATATTATGAGATTTTTTCGGAACACTAAATGAATCACAAGTTACAATTAAAAATTTCTCTACATTTCTACAAGATTGAAATTGACAAGACTTACCTAGAGTCTAGACCTAGACCTATGCAACATTCAAAATTTAATATTATATTAATGCACCGCTTATCTAAGTGATGTTGTCTTTATTTTTAACACCTATCTTACCATAATACAACTTATTTTATTTATAAAATTATTCATTGAGTTATAATATGTTGGGCTTGGAAGCTTGGAATTCAACCATTTCTTTTAGATTTTGAGTTGTAGAGTGACTAGGGTCTTCATAGATGGTTTACTATAATTGTGTAATAGTTCAACTTATACTACCATTTATAAGATTATGTGAGACATCCTAAAACCATGGGGAAAATGTTGCATCTTATGAAATCCGTAGTTTATGAAGCATTAAACAGTACGAAGAGTGGAGCCTTGAAAATTTCTTAGATACATATTATTTGTCAAATATTCTTTCTTTTCTTGTATTATGTGGGACTGGGATCAGTCACCCATCAAAAGTTTTGATTTAATTACTAATTTATATTTATTGCCAAATTAGATATTTATGTGCATGTATTTGAGATTATATTCTATGTTCCATCAATTTATTGTTTTCGTGTTTCCGCTATCGACAATTAAAGACATCATACAAAAGGATTAAAAAGATAGATATTATCAAGAAAATCAAGGCCTATTTAAAATGTGTAGGGATTAGGAACTACCTAGAATAACATTTATACATCACTATAACATATGTAAATTGAAAAATGTCACTCATAATTTATTGTTGGTAGAAAATTTCATTCAAGGAATCAGGATCATGTCAAAATATCATCAATTTTTTGGTAAGCAACCTCGTAAATAGTATCTTAAGATAAATCTCATATTTGTAGTAGTAACTAGTGATAAAACACATATTTCAAGATTCGAAAACGGTCTAATAGTTACTAATGATGTTATTGATTTTTTCAGACATCGGGGATGAGATTTGATTTCTACCATAACCTATGAACCTAAAATTTGAGGATAAATTAATAATTTACAGGAAATCTTATTACATATTTAAATAAATTTTAACTACTCCAAATAGGTTATGTAATTTTTCATTGTGACATTAATGTATACACCTTTAAAAAATAGAACAATAATCAAAACATAAGTGTGTATTCACTTTTAATACTTCACCTAGATATAAAACATGGAATCATTGTGAATACTTCACATAGATATAAAACATGAAATAATCCCAAACCAACAAATCTAACTTGTTTTCCGTGTTGTGTGCATGTGTTGCTTTTAAACTAATACTTAAAAGGGTCGCGTATCCTTTTGACAATTATTAATGTTGTTTTTAAACTATTGCAAGAATTATGCCCCTATCCTTTTGACAAGACTATGGCCCTTCAACCCTTTCCTAAGAAATTTGATATGCCAAAATTCAACAAATATAAAGGGAAGGGAGATCCACGGGATCATGTCAAATATTTTTATATGGCATGTCAAGAGGTGTCTTATAGTGACAATTATCTCATCATACTTTTTCCCAAGAGTCTCGGATGTCAAGCCCTGGAATGGTTTACACGCTTACCACGAGGATCAATTTTCACCTGGCCAGAATTGGCAGAAAGGTTCGTGTTTCATTTCTCGTACAACATAGAGAGTGATGTCATCATGGCAGATTTATGTGGTGCTAAACAACGCCCTAATGAGACTTTCGCCAGCTTCCTCCAATGGTGGAGAGGGATAACTAGTTGCTTCCCTTGTGCTTTCCCTAAAAAACAGCTGGTTAGTATTTTTGTTCCCAACCTAAACCCAGATATAGCTTTCCACCTCCAAATGCATTGTGTTTGCACTTTTGAGGAGGTCATCGAAAAAGGGGTTCAAATGGAGACAACTCTCATTGCCAAAGGCACCCTCAAAACCCAATCTAGAGATAATCAAAATGCTAAACCCATGGAAAAGCCAAAGGTTTTTAACAAAAACAAAAATGTGGTGGGAGATGGGATCACTGATTCCAAATGTGTACAAACGGTCGAAACCGGTCACCTTTAAAACTGAAAGGACCAATTCAACCACCACCAAAGCGAAGAATGTTCACCTCTCTCAATGAACCTTTTTCAGTTATACTAAAACAATTGGATGCGGCCCACATGATGACATATCCTACGATGCAACCATTTGATGACAATGCTCCAAAACCTTCATGGTACAAGGAGCATGAATATTGCGAAATGCATCGTGTCAAGGGGCATAAGATAGATAAATGTCTGTGACTCCATCATTATATTCCGTACCTCATTGACAATGGGGAGATAGAGTTGGACAACCCAGGAAAAACGCAGACACCTAACGAGAAAATGGGGATATATAAAGAGTCATTCCCCAATCATGATAAATTAGAAAAGTCAAAGCTAGATCGGGGAGAGTCATCCCAAGGTTATAAAGCAGTGAATTACTTGTACACCAAAAAAGACAACAATCATTATGATTCACTTATTGGATGTATTTTCTCTCCTACTGACCATGTCAACACCATCCAAATTAAGGGAAAGGACTGCGCTGGCGGTAACAAGGTGGTGCCCGCCTCATGATTCTGGAACCTTCTCCATCAACCCCACAAACTGGTAAATACAACCTCTTTAGAGCAACTTGAGAAGACATCTTCTAAGATTTTGATCGTAGATCTTCTTAAGATATCCAATGTACACAAAGACATTCTATACCGAACTCTTCAAGGGTCGAGAGTGCCATTAGAGGTCAATCCTACACACCTTCAAGCCATAGTGGCAAACATCGTACCAAATGAACATATTACGTTCAACCATAGGGAGATCCCTACTAAGAATCCAACACATAATCTTCCTTTCTATATTGAGGTAGTTGTCACCCACAAGAAGATCAAACGGGTGCTTGTGGATAACGGATCTGGGTTGAACATTTGTACACTCAAGTTGGTTAAATAGCTAGGACATACTAAGATAGATCTTGAGTCCAATATCATCACTATCACCGCATGCGACAATGCGGAAAGGGAATTAGCGGGCACAATCACATTGCCCATGGAGGTGGGTCCCACTTGCCATCAGACAAAGTTTCATGTCTTGGACTTGGAACTTTCATATAACATGCTTCTAGGCCGACCATGGATTCATGCCATATAGATCGTGCCATCGACATTTCATCAATGCATTAAGTTGAAAGCATGAGAGACACATCATTACAATACAGGGAGATTCAGAGCCCTTCGCTCACTGTAGAGCTCTCAATAGCTTTTGTATGTAAGGGGCACATATGCATTGTCCCTCCACTGATGTAGCGGTCCCTCTCCAATTTGAGGCCATGGAATCTCGGAGTAAACTCAGATTCTCTGAGTTCTTACACCCATGGGGCGTCTACATCAACATCTCCTTTTGATTCGTGGGAGAAGAAAATCCTTGAATGTGGTTGTGGAGAATATAATGTGCAGCAAGCCCTCTTGGTTTCAGACCTCTCATTATCACCCAAGACTAGAGGTCGACCCAACTATCACTTCAGAAGACCTAGAAATGAACACACTATTGGGTCATTCTTACCTGGAGGCTTGTTAGCTGAGGAAAAATTGCTTGATCCACCTACAACTTGGGTCCCAGAGGATACTCAGCCATCCTGTTATCAAACCCCTGAATATGAGAAATCCAGTAAAATGATGTACTCCATGGGCTACAAGGGCCTAGGATGTGGAAGAAATGAAAAAGGACAGAGAGAACAGGTGCCTCATCTGCATTTCAAAACAGAAAGATATGGAATTGGGATTTTCCCTTATGGAACACACCCCAATGATCAAGACGCTACTTGTTCTAAACGTGAGGATAGCTCTGACCATCTAGACAGGGATACAGATTCCCATTGTAGCCAATATGAGGATCTTGCCTCCACAAACCTATTCCTGAACAACACTGTCCTAACCATAACCCCCATGGAACCAACCTTTGATCTTGTGTACCCTTCCCTTGTTAAATGAGACCAATAACGTCGCATGTCACTAGATTTATTCAAGAATGACGAAGCTATCGTAGAGTTCATGGGCATAAGGGATACAATTCCCATTGGAGATCACAAGAATGAGTTTCTTTATTGACTTGGATACCTGCGCCTACTTCGGTGAGGACGTTGAGCTTTGTGGTCAGCAAAACTTAAAGAAAAGCGAGGGCAAAAAGTTCCAATGTAAAGCCTTAGCAATAATCAAATTCCAAGTCGCACAGTGAAAACCTCTTTGAGGCACTGGCCGAACAAACAAATAAAAAAATAAAAGGACAAACAAAGTGACCATGCCAAGGATGAAAATCTCGTGGAGACATCCTTGGATGAAGATCTCAACCTACCTCCTGATCCTACGCATATGGAGGACTTATCAAAATTACTAGTCGAAGAAACCATTGATGTGAATATTAGTACAGAAGAAGATCCCAAGATAGTTAAATTGGGAGCATCACTCTCAACTAGAGAATAGAAGACATTGATTATGCTGCTGCGAGAATTTCTAGACGTTGTTCACATGGTCTTACAAAGACATGCCCAGACTTAGATCCAACTTTGGTCATGCACAACCTAGTTGTGCACACAGACGCTAAGCCTATCAAATAGAAACTCCGAAAGATGCACCCACAGAGTGGCCTTACTTGGTTAAAGAAGAGTTGGAAAGATTGCTTGCGGTATGAATTCATCCGGCCTATTGATTATTTTGAATGGATATTAAACATTATTCCAGTCTAGAAAAATCCTGTCGGCATCCGAATCTGCACGGATTTTAGAGACATTAATAAGGCTTGCCCTAAGGATTATTTTCTGCATTGCCAAATAATGACATGATTGTCGACTCCATAGATAGGGTACGAGATGCTATCTCTCATGGATGGATTTTCAGGATATAACCAAATCAAGAAAGCTGAAGAAGACTAGCACAAGACGGCTTTCATGACTCCTTGGAGCACCTTCTATTGTCAGGTGATGCCATTTGGCCTCAAAAATGTGGGAGCTACTTATCAGTGGGTAATGACAGTAATTTTTCATGATATGATGCATGATATCATGGAGGACTACGTGGATGACATCCTTGGAAAGTATAAAACAAGAGAGGATCACCTTGTTATTTTGTGGCGCATCTTTGAGTGCCTACGAGAGTACAAGGTCAGGCTGAATCCAAAGAAGTGTGTCTTCGGTGTGCTATCAGGAAAACTGTTGGGCTTCATTGTATTAAGACAAGGTATTGAGGTAGACCCTACTAAATTTTCTGCTATTACTAAAATGTCTCCACCTAATAATATCAAGCAACTATGTAGCTTGTACAGGGGAAAATTCAAGCCATTTGCCACTTCATCTCCCAGCTTGCGGATAAGTGCCACTCATTCAGCCATTTACTTAAAAAGGATGTCACTTTCATCTGGGGACCTAAGCAACATCAAGCCTTTTCTTTGCTTAAATAATACTTGGCTAATCCACCTATCCTCATGCCTCTAGCTCCTAGAGAACTGCTCTTGCTCTATATTTCTGCTACGTAATTTTCTATTAGTGCGCTACTCGCCCAATACGACCTTGGTCATAAGGAAAAAGTGGTGTATTATCTCAGTCACATCCTCATCGCCTATGAGCTCAACTATCCTCAAATTGAAAAAGCTTGCTTGGCTGTTGTTTTTACTTTTCAAAAACTTCACCATTACCTATTGAATACCAAAACCAAGCTAATATCCAAAGTTGACCCACTCAAGTACTTACTATCTAAACCCGCCCTCACAGGTAGAATGGCTAATTGGATCATTCTACTCAGTGAGTTGACATAGAATTTTTACATCAGAAATCGGTTAAAGGACAAGTACTTGCCGACCAGCGAGCAGGAGCACCTTTGCAAGGCACCAAACCTTTGAATCTGGATCTTCCAAATGCCTCCTTTCTCTACATCGAAGAATCTAGTATATGGTAGATACATTTGACGGGTCCTTTACATTTCACGGTTCAAGTGTGGGTGTAGTCCTCATTACTCCTTCTAGCGACCCTATACCACATGCTTTTAACCTGGGCTACCCTTGCACAAACAATATTACGGAGTATGAGGCACATATTGTAGGGATGAAGCTAGCTATCAAGTGGAATATTCATCATGTCAAGGTTGTAGGTGATTCTCAGTTAATTATCAAACAAGTTAATTATGAATATAAGGTTAAGCATGACAAGCTCATACCTTATAAGAAGTTGGTTGAAACTCTAAAGAAGTATTTTGTGCACATTACATTCAAAAAAATCCTAGGAGCGCAGAACAAGTCGGCATATGCCATGGCAACAGTGGGTTCTATGCTTCGTATTCCACCAGGGAATACTGACATGTCGTTCTTTGTAGAGAATTTACGCCAACCCATGTATGATATACCATAATCTTGTCTGGCTTGTGATGTTGTTGGTCCCAATTCCCCGTGGTATGAACCCATATTTTCTTATCTCAAGGAAAACACGTTCCCTCCTGATATCTCCCATTCTGAAAAGCAAAGCCTGATTCACCAAATCACCCGTTACACCCTTTTAGGAGGTACACTTTATCGTCGTGGCTATGATGGGAATTTTTTACGTTGTCTGGATGTGATGGAGTCAATCCAAGCAATCAAAGAAGTACATGAAAGGGTGTATGGAGCACATACAAATGGAATGGTCTTGGCTAAGAAATTGTTGCGAGTAGGCTATTATTGGCCTACCATGGAAACTGATTGTTACAATTATGTCAGGAAATGTGTACTTTTCCAAAAGTATGGAAACTTCATCCATTCTCCATCACAACCATTGCAACCTATCACTACCCCATGTCCATTCTCTAAGTGGGGACTTGACTTGATAAGTAAAATTACTCCTACCTCATCTGATGGTCATACACACATCATCACGGCTACGGAATACTTTACAAAATGGGTGGAGGTTGTCCCTTTAACCTATATAATAGAATCCCATATTTCTAAATTTATCATGAATCGTATCATATGTCGATATGGCATTCCCGTGGCCATCGTTACAGATAATGGGAAGTCATTTAAGAATAAGACTATAAATGGTCTTTGTCAACTGTTCCAAATCATGTTAAAATGGTCCACACCATATTACCCTCAAGGTAATGGAAAAGTTAAAGCCACAAACAAGACTTTGGTGAGGATAATGGAGAAGATGGTCAGCAAAATGGGTCGTAATTGGAACTTACAAATACATTCAGCCCTCTGGGCTTAAAGAACCTCCATTCGTACTCCTATGGGTGCGACACCATATTCTCTAGTGTTTGGGACAAAATCTATCATCTCCTTATAGATCGAACTTCCTTTCCTGAGAATTTATCTTAGGGACTATTTGGATAAAGATGAGGATTACCAGGTAGCAAGACTAGTTGAATTGAAGCTCCTAGATGAGAGACGCATTCGCACTCTTAATCACCTGAAATTGTATCAGAATAGAGTCTCCAGAAACTACAACAAGAGAATCATCCCTCGTCAGTTTGAGGTTGGTGATTTAGTCATGAAGGAGAACCAGTTCAACACAAGAGCGGAACGAGAAAAGAAAGGGAAGTTCGAACCACATTGATTGGGACCCTATGTTATATTCACCAAATATGGCATAGGGGCATACAAACTTGCTCACCCCAATGGTGATGAGCTCTATGAGCCTATGAACGCCATGTATCTTAAGCGGTTTTATGCTTAAACATGGCGTAGAAAGTCAAAAAAGTAAAAAAAAAGTCAAAAAAAAAAAGGTAAAATGATCAAAAATACAAAAAAAAAATCAAAAGGAGAAAAAGGAAAAAGAGAAAACAGGTCATCCACAAGTGAAAACCACGCAATTGTGGTACTTTAGATAAATCCTTGGGTGAAAACCAATTTTCGGCACCTTGGGAGGGTTCATTGTTCACAAGCATCTTGTATATGGAGGGTAGTTTTGCTTGGCCTATGGCCCTAATTCTGCCTTTGAGATTCCCTGTGAGCCCAGTCCTGTCAGGTCTTGATCCAGCTTTGTATTATTTTATTCATTTGTGGGGGGCATGGTCTTTCGCTATTCCTCATCTTACGTTGGGGGAAATTCAACGACTTCACCTTTTTTTTCATAAGCGCGTGGCTTTTGCCCTTGTATATTCCCCTTCTAACACTAGGGGCATCCATGCTTTCTTGGTTACCTGTGCATAACTCTGGAAAACCGTCAGAAAACAATACAAAAAACAATAGAAAATTGTTTCACAAAAACCTAAACAATAGAAAATTATTACACATAAACCTAAACAATAGAAAATTGTTTCACAAAAACCTAAACAATAGAAAATTGTTTCAAAACACCAAAAACAATAGAAAATTGTTGCATGAAAACAAATCTTACAAAAACATTTACTTACATTTACTTGCATTGTCTTGTTTCTTGCTTTGCTTGTTGCTTGTGTAGTTGTTATATGTTTTTGCTTTTGGGTTATTTGTTGCTTGGGCGTACTTTGTTAGGATTCATATTTTCTTGCTTAGATTAGATTTATTCTTGCTTGTGCTTATTAAGGTATGTTTGCATGCTAGAGAATCATGGTGCATTATTATGTTACTTCATTATGTTCTTTGTTAGCATTTGATTGTGTTTAATGCATGTGCATTGTTTTGTTATCACAACATCACATTACCATCATTATCATCACATCTAACATCATATATACATCATATATCAAGGAAAGGCTAAGTATACATCATACATGAATGCTAAGCTAATCATCACATATCATATCATCAATGGGGGCAAGAGGGATCGCAAATATCAAAATCTATCCCCCCCATACCCTTATCATCATATCATCCCATCCACTAAGTATGGCACATCTCATAAACAAAACACATTTGATATATTCTACAAGATCACATCATCTAGAAATCAAAACACATGTGATACATCAACAGCATCATCGATACATATACATATCACATCAAATAAAAATGCATCATAAACACATCTATGTATCCATGAGAAATAAATAAACCAATGTCCATCTCATATATACACATGTGTCATATAAAAATATCTAAATCATACATGTAGGGTATATCTGTGTCAAATAAATGGATATACATCACGGCAGTGCATCATAAACACCTTCATCTGAGGCATACAAAAGAATGGTACATATAACAGAATAAAAGCCTTCATCAGAGGCATGTATCAAAACTGCTCTATATCAAAAATGCCTTTAGCTGAGGCGTACAAAGATGATACATCAACATGTCCATATACATGTATAAACTATCCGGATCTGTACTCAAAGAGAAATACATCATCGATACAATGTGCCATCAAAAAGGGGCATGCATCAGAAAGAATCAAGCCTTCACCACGAGGCATCATCAAAATAGTGCTATACAAAGCTATACATCAAAATCAATCTTCATAAGAGGCATGTATACAACATATTTGTACAAACAAAATAATGTAGAGCTCAACCACAGCTCTTGCCCTCGCTGGGGCTCCCAGGTCTGTCACCTTGTCGACAAAACAACGGTGCCTGAAAATACCCGCACTAGGTGTGCCACCAAACTGAATAGATGGCCCTTACCTAACCGGCTACTCTGGCATAGGTTGCCTCACTGATCTCATCAAGTGGCCTGATCTTCGTGACCTAGACCCTATCGTGCTCATCTCTAACTGTCAAGGGAGTACTACTCGTTGCTCTAGGGGAACTACCCTAAAGTAGGTAGTCCTGTAAAATAACACCTCACCACCAAGCCTCGTGGCATCATGGATTAAGTCAGCATCTCCAGAGGCGAGGGCTACCTGAAGGGCAACATCATGCTCGCCTGTCACTTTGCCTAAATCGGCCTCAGCCTGTCTCAAGGAGGCAGCCTCTCAATCTCTCTCTACAGTAACAGTCTACACCTCGGCTCGTTCCTAATCCCTTTGTGCAAGAAAGCCCTATGACCGTGTATATACGTGATCCCTCTAAGAAATGACCATCTGCACCTGAGTTTGGGACTGATGTAGAAGGCTCAATATCTGGGCCTCCTGTGCCGCCATCTCTTAAATCTAACTCTGTCATGCCGCTCTATCATCTCCTGAGCCCGAGCCTAATCTCGCTCTGAAAGTAATGTAACAATATGGGTTCGGGCCTCATCACACTTTATTATAGTGGTCACACACCAGCCTCGGGCCTCATCCCTCTCTGATCTAGCTGTATCTCTCTCAAATAAAGCCTGTTGTAGCTGCTGTTGTACTGTGGCTATCTATGCCACTGGGTGTGTGGCTATCTGTGCCACCAGGACTGTCCTTGAGGTGCTTTGGATGACTGGCCCTACTCTAGGACCCTTGCTCTAGGAGGCTGAACTGGTGCATGTACTGGGCCCTGCGGCCTCGGTCCCTGTGCCTGTGTGGCACCCTGCCCATCATGTGGAATGCCATCAAAAGGATCCTCAGGATCTGGCCCCACTACTCTATCTCTCCGCTCAGAACCATGTCAGATCTCTATCGGGGGGCGAGCACCTACAGCCCAAGCCTCCTCCAGAATAGTGAGACCCCGGGGTAACATAGCGGCGTACCACGTTGTATAGTCTGCTATAGTCCTCGGGTCCCATACCTGCCGTGTTGGGTCCCATGCCTATAGGACCACCTGTGTAACACTCACCCTAGCTCAGGCCACCGATATGCAGGAGCCCATGGTATGCCTCTCTGAATCTTGACGTGCATACCATATATCCGACTGTGGGACCCCCTGGACCTTGCCAAGCTGCCGCTGGCACCTATCAACTCGGTACAACTCTATAATATAGCTACAGCTTCCGATGATGTAGTTCTCTACTGAGCACACACTGAGCTCTGTGGCATCCTCTGGCCACTGGAAATTTCTGTAAGGCCACCAGATAATATCTATCGCTGACAGCTCGTCAAACTCTCACCTATATCTAAATAGGCTACCGAGGTGGCCGCGTACATCATCACCTACTACTACCCATGCCATGTAAGATGGCTCCTCTGGGTCTCGGACACACAATGTGCCGACAGGGCGTCTGATGGAAATATGGTCCCATGACCAAATCTGTAGTAAGGAGGCCAGACCCATGGTCTTCTGACCGTGATAGGTAATCAAATGTAAATCCCAATATAAGTGGGCCAAAATGCATTGTCCCCAACAGTATCTCTCACCACTGAAAATTCCATGAACTAAAGGTAATAGTCCTCTCGAGAACGATTTCCCTGTCTTATTAGTGAGTAAAAACCCACTGATAAGAGACATGATGTAGAGAGGCCCCCGATGCAGTGTGGGGTCAGAAATGCACTCGTGAAGAGATAAGGTCATACTATCGTGTGATATGTCATCTACATCAAAAAGATCACTACATGCTACTCTGATCATCCCTGCATCTGAGCTGTACTCAATCAAGGTGCCTATAATCGGCATGTGAAGGATCCGTCATACATCCTCGAGGGTCACAGTCATCTCCCCTGTGGGCAATCTGAAACACTAACTCTCGTTATGCCATTGCTCGGCTAGCGCAGTCAGTAGGCCATGGTCCAATGTAATAGAGGGCATCTGAGACATGGGGCCTAGCCCCACTGCCTCGAGAAGTATGGCCATGGCACACCGGTCTTGTCGGCGCATACTCCCCTCTAGCTCTGTTATCTGAGAGTGGCGCTCTCGCGTCTATAAAACTGACAATTGTCTCTTTAAAATATCAAATCACTCGTCAATTACTAACATTTCTTCTAAAAATCTATCTATCATTTTAGGGTTAACCTAAACATCCTGAAATTTCTTCTAAGTGTCATCTTTTTGACATTTTTCCATCTATCCTCCGCTAGCCTGGGACACCTGCTCGCCCTTTTGGGTGTGTGCGCCCCCTTTTGGGCGTGTGCGCCTCCTTTTTGGCATTTACGCGTGTGCGCACTTGTCTTCTGGTGCTTGTGCCCTCATTCAGGTGCCTGCGCACCCTTTTTAGCATGTGCACCACACATTTGACACTTGTGCCATCATTTCTATACATGCGCTTGTGCGCATGACCCCCCGAGTGTGTGCGCCCTCCCTTTCATGTGTGCACCCCGCTTTTCACGTGTGCGCCCCCTTTTAGGTATGTGTGCATGCACGCACATGTGTGGTGTGTACGTGTGCGCGTGGGTCTATGCAAATCATGCCTATGCATGCGCACATGTGTATTATGGTGTGTGTGCCCCCAATGTGATGCCTGTACCCCCAAACTGACACCTGCGCCCCCGAACCGACACATGTGCATGCGCACCGGCGTGAATTCCTAGCACTAAAAGATAAATTTGGGCATTAATGACAACAATTAATGAGAAAGGGTTCGATACTCACGAAGGGGTTGTTGTCTACTAGTTGTTGGTACCCTTGGACTGCATCTGCGCACCTCACTCAGTCTCGTGCGATCACCATTGTCCTCGTCACTATCAAAGCCTCATAGTAAAAAAAATTCTAAACGGCTCGGTTAAAATGAATTGGTCATAATGTTTTTAACCCCCCGCCCCCATGTGGGATATATTAACCCGTTTTTCACCACCGGAAGGTCTTGGAGGCTCGTTCCGATCGCCGTTTTCTCCTCTGTTCACCGTGGAATAATTATTTTTATTAAATAATTTTTTTCTCTTATTTTTCACCGTATCAGGGCATTTTTTGTTGTCTAATACCCCTTTCTTCTGCCTCGAACAATTTTATTGTTCCTAGGCAATTTTTCTTCTAATCCACACTCTCATAAATAATTTTTTAAATTTTTTTTAATCAATTTTTCCACTAAACAAGGACATTTTTGTCGCTTGTTTCTTCTTTCTTCCACCTAGGGCATTTTTTGTTGCGCCTAGGTCCCTTCATTTATATTTTGTTAGAGAATAGAGGATTTTTAGATGTTTAAACATTGTTAAGGTTCAAAGTTTTGTATTAATGAATGTTTAGCATTTAACCCTTGTTCAATTATTATCATGATGGTGCTTAATATGTTGTTTGATTCTTGCTAATTAAGACTATTTAGGTGTTAGGTTTTTACTCACATTTAGCATTAGTTTAAAAACAACACATGCACACATTTGGCACACCCGATGCATGTGTTGTTTTTAAACTAATGCTAAATGTGAGTAAAAGACTAACACCTAAATAGTCTTAATTAGCATGAATCAAACAACATATTAAGCACCATCACGATGAGAATTGAACAAGGGTTAGCTGATAAACATTCATTAATACAAAACTTTGAACCTTAACATTGTTTAATCATCTAAAATATCCTCTATTCTCTAACATCATATAAATGAAGGAACCTAGGTAGGCTCCATGGCTATCAAAAATGGTTGTCCTTAATGTTCCAAGAACCTAGAAATAAGGGCTTGTCAATGTTTAGCTACAAGACCCTTTTGACACCTCCCATATGACCTAATAACTTAGGAAAGAGGCTTAACTCTTCAAGATGATGAACTCTCAAGAAAACAAAAAGCAAGCTCCTTAGTCTATTTTTCTATATGCTTTGCATTTTACTTTCTCAAATATTTTAGGTGTAGGTATAAAGGTAAAAGGAAGGCTCCTTATATATCCCAATGGATAAAGGAAACACTTCATCCCCTTTGCATGTGGGATAAAGGTAAAACATGATTAGGAATGGATAAGGTTGCTTTATAAAAGGTAACCTTACTTTAGAAGGGTTTAATTTATGCTTAGCAAGTCATGGGAGTTGGGGGGGTGTTTTAATTAATCAAAGGTGATTAACTAATAGGTATATGTAAGATTATAGAAGCTAATTAGAGGAATATTAGTACGATTTAGGCTATTAGAAGGGGATTAAATCAATTAAATATTGATTTATTGGTTAATTAAAGGGGAAGGATAATTAATTAATAATAATTAATTAGTCTAGATAGAAGGGGTGAATAATTAATGGAAGGTCGTTAATTAGGTTGTTAGCTAGATAGGTGACTTAATCAATTAGCATATTGTAATTAATTAATGAAAATAAGAGGGAATATGAGTGCTTTTGATGATATGTCGTTGATTTGTGAGAAAGGGGATAATAAGCACAATTTATGTATTTAAATTGCTTGGGCATAATTATGGGTGTCTACATTTGCCCCTCTTTGGGGTGGTGTAAGTGACACCACTTCAAAGATAGTAAACGGAAGAAATTTTGAAGGGATAGAAGAAAATTTAGTAGGAGGGAGAGATGCCCCCTCAAGTGTCGATGGGGTGATGAAGGAAGGCGATCGACGATCAAAAAAGGTGAGAGATAGATAAAAGGATGGGAAGGGGCAGGATGTCCCGGTAAGTTGGAAGATTAGGGATGAGAGGAAAGCGATGTAGAAGAAATATGGAGGAGGGGAGAGAAGAGCTTAGCCTCTAGCCGTTGTGTATTGGAACAATTTCTTGTCATCATATTACCATAAGAGCTACGTCATCGGTCCTCATGACAAATATAAGCATACAACAAAGGTAGAATGACATGAAAAGCCATACTACAAAAAATTGTCCATTGTGGAAAATACCAACTCCACGCAACATACAACAATGCAATGCAATATGAGAAGGAAACAAGCTCATCTAACAAGGAAAACTAGTACAAATGCACATACCTAACCCAACAATGGTCAAGACAGTTGTACAAATGTTTTGTTATCAATGTTAAAGAGATCCACAAGTTCGTGATTGACTAAAAGGGTTAAAAATGATGCCCCAAGAAAGGATACATGAAAGGGGAAATTATAATTGACATGGGGTCCAAGAAAAGCATTGTGTGCAATGAAACAGCACCAAGCAACAAATGTGCCCCAGAGTACAGACGAAGCAAGCAACTAGTTTTGTGAGTGGTTGTGAATCTGGCGATTCGCAAGTCGTATGAATCAGGGAAGATGTGAGACAAACCAGTAGGATATGGAGAAAATACCATGCACAAGACACAAGTTTCAGCCATAATAAGCAAGTTACCATTTTTGTAGGTTTTTTTATTTTTTTGGATTTTGTGAAAAAAATTGTCTTGTTTTTTGGATTTTCGATGTATATATTGTTTTTATTTTATGTTTTCCAAAATGTGGTGGATAGTAGAAGAAAATAGAAGAAATAGAATGAAGGGGCCTAGGCGCAACAAAAAGTGCCCTAGGTGGAAGAAAGAAGAAACAAGCGACAAAAATGTCCTTGTTTAGTGGAAAATTAATATAATATATATAATATATATATATATATATATATATATTAAAATAATTATTTACAAGAGTGTAGATTAGAAGAAAAATTGCCCGGGAACAATAAAATTGTCTGAGGGAGAAGAAAGGGGTATTAGATAGCAAAAAATGCCCTAATATGGTGAAAAATAAGAGAAAAATAATTATTCCACGGTGAACAGAGGAGAAAACAGCAATCGAAATGGGCCTCCAGACCCTCCTGGCGGTGAAAAATGGGTTAATATACCCCACCTAGGGGATAAAAACATTGCAACCAATTCATTTTAACCGACCCGTTTAGAATTTGTTTTTACTGTGAGGCTCTGATAGGGACGAGGACAATGGTGATCGCATGACATCGAGTGAAGTGCGCAAATGCAGTCCGAGGGTACCAGTGGCACGCAAACGACAGCCCCTTCATGAGTATCAAACCCTTGCTCATTAATTGTTGTCATTAATGCCCAAATTTAGCTTTTAGCGCTAGGAAGTCGCGTCGGCGCGCATACGCACAAGCGCAGGTGTCGGTTTAGGGGCGTAGGTGTCGGTTCGGGGGCACAGGAGTCCCATTGGGGGCGCACGTGCCATAATACACACGCGCGCATGCACAGGCATGAGTTGTACACACCCACGTGCACACGCACACACCACACATGTGCGTGCACGCACATATACCTAAAAGTGGGTGCACACATGAAAAGTGAAGTGCACACATGAAAGGGAGGGCGCACACACTTGGGGGGGTCACGCGCGCAAGTGCAGGTATAGAAATGATGGCGCAAGCGTCAAATTTGTGGTGCACATGCCAAAAAGGGCTCTAGGCCAAAGTATATTTTCCTAGGTGGTTCTCTCATCCTAGGTGTTACAAAGATTATCCACGAGCGGGACGATTTACCCAAAAAGTCCCAACTATCTCGGGAGTATCTCGACTTTGCCCCCTTCAAACACAGTGGGCATTAAATGCATCCATCGTGTACTTAAAAGGGTCGCGTAAGGACAACTTGTAACTCTATCTCACAAAGGAATCTCTAGTCAAATAGGTAGTGTGGAGCATTTCCCATTTCGTCCACAAGGTTCCCTCTTGCGTGGACTACTTTAGGGTTCCTGAAACCACCCCCATTATTGTAGCTTAAGGCGTTATGCCAAAGGGGTTATGTTCCAGTTGAGCGGAGAGGGACGTACCCTTTTCTGAACCTGCAATACAGTGTTTTGAATATGTTGTTCGTTTTATCTTTTTTAATTAGGTGTGGTTTGCTCTAACATCATTTGGCAACCTATATAACAACTGTATTAGTATTTTTTTTACTTTTGTTTTGATTCATCCGTTCTCTTACAAGTGATGGCATTTTGGTCCTGTACGATGATTTTTAGTAGTTTTCCATCAAAAGAGAAGGCACCATTTCTAATTCTCCAGATCATCCAAGGACGCAAGAGAAGAGCATACGTGATGTCTTCAAAATCCAAATATATATCAAATGGAAAAACACTTTAATTCAACTATGCCAAGTTAACCAATTCTAACTCAAATATTTCTAACAACCTCAAATCCTCAAAAGGACTTAAGAATCATTTCTGATTCCCAAGATCACCCCAAGGGACGCGAGGGAAGAGCATACGAGATCTTTTTCCTAAATGCAAAAATCCATCTAATCAAGTACAAACATGTAAAAACAGCCTGCAAAGACAAGTATATGATTAGATAAAACCTGTAAGAATGTTATAACCTTAACACATTAATTTCAAAAATATGAAAGGACACATGCGCCCCTTTTTTAGCGTCTGCACGTGGGTTAGGGAGTATGTGCCACTTTGTGATTTTCTGAATTGCAGTGCACCTACGCCACCCGAGAGGCGTGTGCGCCATGAAAATAATGTATGCACTACTTTACGTGTTTTTCCTTACCATGTACCTATGCCACCAGAGAGGCGTGTGCACCACAAAAACAATGTATGTGTATGCGCTACCTTCGAGAAAAATAGACGGGAAATCAGACAGAACAATTGTGCTACCAGGAAAACGTGTGCACCACCACTTTATAAAACAGTCCTAGATTCCGACAGAACATCTGCGTCACCAAAAAATGTGCACGCGCCAATCTGACAGGTTTCAAAATTTAGTGAAGGTATAGTACAAAACGACGTCTACACCCAGGTTAGTGCATTTGCGTGCTGGTTAGGGTGTGTGCGCTGGGGTTAGCGCGCATGCGCCAAGGTCAGTAAATAAATAACTAGGTTTTGATAGTGCGCCTGTGCCACCAGAGAGGCGTGTGTGCCACAAAAACCATGTCTATGCTTTAAAAATGTGCCTGTGCCACACCTGCAACCAAAATACGGCAAAAAACACAAGAAAACTCACAATATCTCAAATTTTGAAAAGTTAGCTTAAGAATGACAACAACCCATTAAAATGATGGCTATGAACAAGAAGTTACACATATCAAATTAGCAAAAATTCCAAGAAAATGGACATTAATTACTACATGTGCATATCAAAAGTTAGCCAAAACAATGAAACTTAAACTAAAATGCCATGGGACTAAGTGTCCCACCGGCGTGCCAAATGTGTGCATGTGTTGTTTTTAAACTAATGCTAAATGTGAGTATGAGACTAACACCTAAATAGTCTTAATTAGCAAGAATCAAACAACATATTAAGCACCATCATGATAAGAATTGAACAAGGGTTAAATGCTAAACATTCATTAATACAAAACTTTGAACCTTAACAATGTTTAAACATCTAAAAATCCTCTATTCTCTAACAACATATAAATGAAGGGACCTAGGTAGGTTCTATGGCTATCAAAAATGGTTTTCCTTAATGTTCCAAGAACCTAGGAATGATGGCTTGTCAAAGTTGGGCTACAAGACCCTTTTGACACCTCCCATATGACCTAAGAACTTAAGAAAGAGGTTTAACTCTTCAAGATGATGAACTCTCAAGAAAACAAAAAGTAAGCTCTTAGTCTATTTTGCTATATGCTTTGCATTTACTTTCTCAAGGAGTTTAGGTGTAGGTATAAAGGTAGAAGGAAGGCTCCTTATATAGCCCAATGGATAAAAGGAAACACTTCATCCCTTTGCATGTGGGATAAAGGTAAAACATGATTAGGAATGGATAAGGTTGCTTTATAAAAGGTAACCTTACTTTAGAAGGGTTTAATTTATGCTTAGCAAGTCATGGGAGTTGGGGGGTGTTTTAATTAATCAAAGGTGATTAACTAATAGGTAGATGTAAGCTTATAGAAGCTAGTTAGAGAAATATTAGTACGATTTAGGCTATTAGAAGGGGATTAAATCAATTAAATATTGATTTATTGGTTAAATGGAAGGGAAAACTAATTAATTATTAATAATTAATTAGTCTAGGTAGAAGGGGTGATTAATTAACGAAAGGTCATTAATCAGGATGTTAGTTGGATAGGTGACTTAATCAATTAGCGTATTGTAATTAATTAACGATAATAAGAGAGGATATGAGCGCTTTTGACGATATGTCGTCGATTTGCTAGAAATGAGATAATTAGCGCAATTTAAGTATTTAAATTGCTTGGGTGTAATTATGGGTGTCTACACCTGTAAAATTACATATCCGCTATAAATTTAGATGGATACAACCAATGTGAAAATTTATAACACTTTAATATAATTCAAAATTTAACCTAATTAATGAATAAAAAATTTCATTCATTCTTTATTCCTATTTAAAAAGTTATTTCTTTATATGAACCATCTTTGATTTGGTCCACATGCGTGTGTGAAACTAATTCAAAAAAATTGGTTTGATTTACAAAGGAAATATATTTGTAATTATTTATTCATCAACATGGAAGTGAGAGCTACAATATGAAATCTTAGTTACCTTTAAGCTAGAGATTGTCAAATATTTTATTAAATATGAGCTAATTTTTGGACACCTGAGTTTTTTTATCTCTTTTTGCAAATGTTTTATTTTACATCCAAGGATGAAAAAATATAAGTGTATTTAACTTGTAGCACCCTAGTTACACCACCTCATTAATTAATTAAATTCTTCATCCAAATTTAATCCCATGATTGATTACTAAGCCAAGTAATCAATATTAATTAGTTAACTATATCCTCACCTAATCAAACCCTACTCCAACTATTTAAATAATAAAACAATTATCCACCTCATCTTCCACCTCAAATCTCACTTTCTTCCCCATTTTCATAAGTCTTCACCTATCTCCATTATTAAAAAAATAATCTCCTTAAAATGATTTTGAATGCATGTTTATTGGATACATATCAAATGTGAAAAAAAGTCGTTTCCTTATAACCTCTAGACATTCTACTTACGCGTTGCATCCCATAAGTAGAGATATACTTCAAGTCTATCCTTTTGGCAATGTGTTCGTGTTATCTCTTCCTCCTAGCTTTCTTTGTGACAACTTTCACTACCTTTTTCACTTGTGCTTTCCTCTTCTTCTTTGTGATATTATTATTCACACTTTTATTTATTTTCGTGCTCTTCTTCATCATGTATTCCTTCATTCCTTTTTCCTCATTGGTGCTCTTTTCCTTTTGTGAGCTCAAAAAATAATCTATATTATTTTACCTGTCACCCGAGGTAGTTTTTTATAAATCAAAAAATAATTTCACGTAGTTGGAATCCCTATGTCTTGGTGCAGTAAAATTCATTTCTAATTTCTTAATCTGACGCATCATAATATAGTATTGCAACCTAAATATTTGCTATGTTGGGTTATTATACTTACCCTCATTTGAATACATACACATTAATCTTCTTAGTGGGTTATCATATGTTTCTTACAACGACTTATAACTTATCCCACTGATTGCAACTTCCTTCACGAGGCTTTCTAAACACTATGGTTTTCCCTTGGGAAGAGCTTCCTTTGCTATTTTGGTTAAAAAGGTGCTCTTGGATTATGGAAGAGAGGGGATGTATTCGTGTGTGTGTGTATTTGTTGAGGGTGAAGATACTTGAGTTGGGTTAATGGTTCCAATTGGTTCTTTCCCCTTTCTAACAACTATCTTTCCTTTTTGCTTCATGTATCCCTTTACCTATTGTTGGTATTGTCTCTCCTCTTCTACTTTATACCAAACTCGAGGTGTCGTCATCATCTTCTATCTCTTCATTGAAGAAGAGAAAGAATATTTTGTGATTATTTTGTGTAGGACTTCCATAGTACATTCCTCTTCTTATACTTTTATTTTGTGTAATCATAAAACATAGTCTACTTTGCATTTTTTTTTTTCCACCTTCACCCATATGAAATTGTAGATTAGGCTCAATGATCAAATTTTAAGGGCTAGTCAAAATTTAAATGTGAAGAAAATATCTTGGAGCATCCCTTCCATGATGAAAAGTAATATTTAATTATTTTCACCTTGAATGAAATTAGTGAATCTGATACACCTATCATAAAAACTAAGAACATTTAAAAATGAACAATTATATTAGAGCACACATATTTATGAAAGCAATTAAAAAATTTTATCATTTGATAACATATTTCTAAAACCCTTATAAATATTAACAAATGGCTAACATTCAAAGATGCAAGGGAGACATAATAATGGTGCAAGAGGAATTGAATTACAAAATCTATTTGAGCTAGAGATAAAAAGTTTATCATCGATTTGCAATAGCCTTATATTGTTCAATGAATCTCTTGGACCTTGTTGAAAATCCACAAGATATGCACTCTAAAATTTATTTAATTAAGAGCCATCCCCAATGTGCTAATAGGAAAACCAATTTTGTTCCCTCCTAAAACTTTCCAATATTACTCCACATTATATAACATTTCCGTCTTGAAAGCTAAGATAAAATTTATTCATTAGATGACATCAATCTAAGGTGGAAAAAACATGATACATCTAAGGAACTTTTTCAATAATATTATGATTTGGAGCACTTTCCAATTCCTTCACGTTAACAAAAAATAAGTTCATGAACAAACTAATAAAGCATACCATGAACTAAATCCATTACGAATTTATATGTATTGATCTGAAAAATTGAGGAGAGTCATATTATGAGATGTGTGTGGAACACAAAATGGATTACAAGCTACAAATAAGCATTTCTCTGCATATCTACATGATTCAAACTAATAAGACTTAATTAGATTCTATACTTGAGCAACATTTTAAAATGTAATGTTATTTTAATACATCACTTACAAATGACATTGTATTTGTTTTTAAGCATCTATCTTACGATAATATGATTTATTTTATGTATCAAATTAATCATTGAGTTATAAAACCCATCAAAATTTTTATGCGCATTAAAAATTCAGAATTGGACGATGAATCAGTAGATATCCATTCCCAACTAAAATGCTAAATTTAACCATGTCGCGTATGGTTAAATTTTCATCCATAGCTAAAATCAAATGCATTAAAGCCTATTCATTTTGACCTTATCACTCTGCCTAGCTCCTCTATCATTTACATTTGTGCATCAATGCCACATTCAATACTTCTCGTTAACTACCCCTATCTATCCATAGCCCTCCATATTTTGGGACCATAGGAACATGCTACGACAAATATGCGTATAAAAATGCATACTTGGATGTGTAACACATAAATAAAACTTTGTATCACATATTTGTAATGCATTTTACTAAAAACACTATTTGCATGACATTTCAACACATTTGTATTCATGTTAATTTGTCCAAAAGAATTGCAGGCCATAATGGTGTTAAAGAGGAGAGTGGGGAGGAGGAAGTCATGAATGGAACCTAAAAGAAGAGTGTCAAACTTGATTATATACTTCACTCAAAGGAATATTTAGTTGAAGAAAAGTAAAATAAATAAATTCAAACTAGTTCACATCATGAACCTAAGCCAAAACCAACACCAAAAATTGAGGGTAAATGTTAATATTAGTTGGAGGGGTGTAGAAGAGGGGATTAGAGGGAGGAGAAGCAATCGAAAAAGGATAAAATTGTGTGGAACTATTTATTGGAAGCCATCTCTCTTTCGAGGAGGCACATATGTAACATGTTCATTTTTTTTGGCAATTATTCAAAATATTAAGGGATACGGCGGGCAAGGCATGTTGGCAATATAGTCTAGAGGTATCTTAGAAAGCAAGGTGTTGTCAATGAAAACTTGAAAGGAAAATTTGTATATTTTGGTTTAATCTCAAAGTCACCATATGTTAAAAACTGTAATTTTGCATTGACGATTCATTATGTTGTCAATTTCATGATCATTTATGATTATGGTTTCTCTGCAACTTTAAAGAATGTAATTAAGGTTCCCCCTTATAAACATTCCTATTGAGTCGTGGAATAGATGCATGGGACATGATGAAAGAAGTCTTGAGTATCACAAGTCAACAAAACAAAAAACAATTTATCGACCTTTTGAATATCAGTGTAATGTGTTAATTGTAAGTCATATGAAGGGGTTACTTATTCAATTTCATTGAATCGTCCATAAGTTACAATATTTTTGTCACTGTAGCAACAACTCAGAGTAGAAATGCATATAGTAGTAGTGTCGATTTTAGTATGGTCTACGATGATGTATTTGGGGGGCCTGCGCAATCCATAAATAACCATACAACCATGGGATACAATTAAATTTTCCAGAGCTTTCCTTCTTTAGTAGAACCCCCTACTCTTGTATTTGACGCTCCACACCATGATGAGGATGATATCTTTAGCAGCCTACAGGGAGTGGAGATCTCAAATAGGATGGAACATGATGATGTTTTCAGCGGCATTATAGGGCAAGCGGAAACATCATCCTATTATAACGACTTCAATCTACGTGTCTAGGATCCAACCACTAACTTTTGAAATGTTCTCCGCTTATCGATTTATCCATCCATTATTGAACTTTCCTTGTCAACCCGTAAAGACAAGAAAGTAGTGATTGAAGGGAGGAAAATAATGAGATTTCTTCTATGGGACATTTTTCAACCAAAGATAAAAAGAAAATAGATTTGAAAGTTGGAATAATATAAGTTTTTTAAATTTGTTATGGCCAAGTTATCAACCCCGTTAACATAATCTTATGATAAACAAGAAGCTCATAACTGTATATAAACATTTATCGTTCCTATGCTTATTAAGTAGCTCGGTAAGAAAATATGGATTCAATCTCCTCGCCTTCTACCACTAAGTTGTCAAGTGTTTTTCATGCCCCTCATTATCCACCTCGCATGGTTGCGTTGAATGTGTAAACACATACAACACCCGCTACCAATACCTTGACCGAAAATAGGAATAATTTAGATATAGAGAATGAAACGCCAAGCTATGCCTTCAAATTTAACAAAAATCCTATCAATGTGCAATTTTGTGAAGCGTGAATTCTTCATATCAGCTCTTGCTATTCTTTTTCATAATGTTGTAGATGAGCGCATCGAAAAATTTAATAAGAAACTGTCATGGCCCTTCATGAATCCGACATTGAATGCAATTTTAGCGGGAAAAGTTCACAAAGGTTATGGGACCAAACTGCAATAAAACAAAAGGGAAACCACTCCAACAAAGTGTCTATTGGTCCGAGGAACTCTCCCCGCATTTCTCTAGGGCATCTAAGTACACAATGGGCGCAGCTAGGCCTATCTCTCATGCAAGTTCGCACAATAGGGAAAAATTATTTTCCGTCATGTTGCCGTTAGTTTTGTCGCATCGCCGTTAGTTTTAACGGAATAGGTAACAATCCGTAGAGGGTTACATTCACGTCAAATTTCTATTTGGGGAAAATGTAGTACTGAGCTAAAGGGATCCTTATTCCGTCAAATTTCTATTTGGGGTTTTTAAAAAGGAACGTTTCAAAGGTGTTGTATTTTTTCAAACGTGAGTGCGCAGCAGGATGGTGGGGCATGGGAAATAGTGTGCGGGGGTCGCAGGTTCAAAGTCGGCTGGATGCAAGGATAGACTGCGCCGGTCAAAGCCTTTAGCGCAGGTTTGCAATTAATGCGAACCTACACGATGGATAGGCTCGAAACAACCCCGACCACCTTTTGATGAGGACTATTGGCTATTCTTTGATAACATGCCCAACCCCGAAACCTTTTGTGAGGTGCCTGACCATCTGAAGGGGTTAGAATGCCACATTCCCTCCTGATTAATTATGATCAACCTACATTTTGCATTTGCTTCGTCCGCACTTAAAAATACATTGAGGAACACATTGCAGGGAGATCGGTGATGCCCAATTTCTTCTATGGCTTCAATGGCATTGCCAACACGGCCAGGGGGCACTTTTCACAACTAGAATCTCTCTAAGACTCTTTTTAATCCTCTCAATGGATTTGGAAACACCAATACCAGTCTCTTGTACTTCGACAACAAGTTGATGGCTCTAATATGGGAAAATTGATTGCCTTTCGCTACGATCCAGTGCCGCCATTTTTGAATTACATCCAAGTGGCGTCGTTCAAGAAGAAGGAGCTTGATGCGGGGATCCAGTTGTTGTGTCAAATTATTTTTACTCACAACTTCACCACCACGAAGAAACACACCATTTTCCTGGACACACAGATTGTGGTGAAGCCAATGTACATGATTGAAAACATCATTGTATTCTAATGTATTCGATATTCCTCTAGCATTGGAGGTAATTCATTCGAGGATTTGCACAAAAATTAAGTTGTACGTCGATGTCACTCGAACACATGACCTGTAGAAAGGCAGAGTAAGTAAATGTGGACGGCGGGGATCTAATTGAAGTCATCGATACGGTCTATCATAGGGATAACAAATATGTCCCTGCACTGTTACAGATGTTAGACACCCTTTGAATTTCTACCTAAGTAAACGCCTTCGGTGTAATAATATTTTATATTTGACCATATGTGTAATTTATGGAATATTACATGACTTAGAATATTCCACACTTAGGTTTGTTCACTACACATGTACATACATATGTGTTGTTTCAAATGAATATGTAAAGCCCTACACATATGATATCACCTTTCTGATTAGAAATTATAATCAATCATATGTGCCTTTGTTATCCGATCACGAAATTCTTTTCTTTTTCTTCTTGGGAAATCCCTTGAAAACACAAAGCCTTGTTATCTCTGGTGTCGAATCCCTTGCTAATATAAATAGAAAAATGAACGAATAAAATTCAAATTCCTGACAAATGTATCTCCTTAGATTCTACTATAGCGTTTCTTCAAATATTTTTCGACACCAATCGAAAACACAAATAATGTATGTTTGTCTACAAACTAACTATTTGTTGTCACTTGGGATTGTAGTACATAAAAAAAACTTTGTCAATTGACGACAATGCATCACTAAGTGTTGCTTCTTCAGTTTGCATTCTAGAGACGACGGAAATGATGAAGGTGAATAATATATCCGCATAGTAAATTAAGGAAAATCCCTTCCGTCAAATCAAATTAAATTAATATTATGTCATCGATGCATGGATGTAACTCTAGGTCATTCAAGGGGGAAGCCTCAACCAAACTATGAATGCCTTCGTCATAATTAAGTAGCAGGATTTCTCTAAGATCACAGCTCCTTTTTGCTGAATTGACAATGCTTACATTTAGAAACAAAATTGGACAATTATATAGTCTTGAACACAACAACAAGAATACCAGCAATGCATGTTTGTCAGCTATGTGGAAACCCTGGCCATACTAGGCGTCACACTAAAGAATGCAGAAGCATAGTTTAACAATATGTGTGTCATTACCATTTAACAGATGAAGATGATTTGGGCCCATTCCATTATTTATTTTCACAACGGATTCTTCAACTCTTCCTACTTAAAATTAGAGCATTCAATTGTTAACGTCCTATAAAATGTTGACGTCAATTGGAGTGTCGGGGGTTATATCTCGTCTCGATTTCAAATTTCTTCATGGCCATTGCTATGTGACCCACCCCAACAAAGATTTTCCTTGTTATTCTTTGCAGAAAGAAGAAGTGGGGGGGCCTCTGGTGTAAGTCTGACAATCTCGTAAAAGGCAAAACATCCGATAGTAACTAATTTGTCCAACAAGGTAAGCATTGTAATGTTATGGCTTAAGAATACAACTATCACATGTACCTTTCAACCCATTTTTTGAAACTGTCGGATCAAATTAAATTAATATTATGTCGTCGATGCACAGATGTACATCTACATGTTCACCTCCTTATCTGCTTTCAAAGGGGGGAAGCCTTAACTAGCTATGAACGCCTTTGGCATAAATATCTATTTGCAACTTCAAGATCATGTGTAATCATTTAGAACAAAATTTTAAATCACCACAAATTGGTACACCTAAAGTAGTGTCTCCAATTCCAGACATTTTATTAGTTATTCAAGTAATAATGAATACAAGGTTTTTATTTTCATATTTATATAAAAGGTTGTTTAAATGAAATATATTTAGGTTTCCCAAACATTAAGCAAAAATGTGACAAAAAAAAATCTAAAAGAATCCAATCAAAGTTTTAAAAGTAACATTTTTAATGTCTACATCTAAAACTAACATGGTGTATGATTCTATATAGTATGTAAAGGATCCTTTTAAATTAACATAAATAACGTGCTCACACACGAACCAGACATGTAAAGGATTATGTACTTTACCCCATCCCAAGAAAAGGAATTACCATCTCCACGAGGTCAGCATACTATTCAAATGGTCACATTGGGCCAAGATTTGGAGCAATCTACAAAGCCATTCAAGGTGTAGAGTCTTACGCATGGGGATTGCGTCGTATATCATCCATGACAATATAAAGCCTTCCAACATATTGATCAACTCCACTTAGGGGTAGGTACATGGAACCTGAATATTACACTGGCAACTATATTTATCTAGGGCCAACGACATGTATAGATTTGGAGTTGTTTTCTGTTGGAGATGCTTGTTGGAAGGCCATGTTTTGGCAGAGGTGGAGCCGGAGACAATATAGTGGAATCGTTCGTGCTTCTTGTAAGTGCCTCCAAAGCTCTCCCCTACTTCAAAAATCAACCATCGCAGGGGAAGATTGCAAGACAAAGATCTATAAAAAGTTATACGTGAATTAAAATTAGCATAAAGTATATGTCGGAGGTTTAGTATCAACGGTCAGAGGGTCTTTGGGACAAACATCGATGTACAGTGTAACGTGGGCCGTCGATCTACTGACACATGTCAAAGACCCCAAGGTCTTTCCCATTATAAGAAACGTCTTCGACGTAAAAATAAGAAAACAGTGCAAGAAGGAATCAGTCCCACACGAAGTGATGTTATCAGAGAAGAAAAAGTAAGTTGCATAGCTCATACAATATTTGTCTTTTTATTTGTTAATGTTGTTATATATGTATATCTTATTTTTATTTTTTAATAATTAATGGGTTTATATTATTAACGTTATTTAATAAAAGATTATGTATTACATATTGTCGGTTGAAATTTTTTCATCACAAACATGATAGTAAAAGCTTTTTCTCTCCATTTTACTATTGTAGATTACACCCATGCATAACAAAAATTTACAATAAAAACAAGACATATATTGTACTTCTATTGAATAAGAAAACAAATTAATAATCATGGTAAAAATCAGATATCTTCTTTTGACAGTATAATAAAAAACAACAAACACATGTTGCCAAATATTTTCTTGTTAATGATAGGTATACCTATCCTAGTTGTATCAAACATTAAAATCCAAATAGCATTTGCCTTTGAAATACTTACATCATCGCCATCACATAAAACTAAATACTAGCAATCGCATGTGTACAATGCAATGTGAATGCCAAACGGTATAAGTTATTTGTTTTAGAGGGATATTTATTACTTTTTTTAGTTGATGTTGATAAGGGGTGTGATTGACTTTGGTTGTGTAGAAATATAGATAAACCACTTCATTTAAATAGCACAAATATGAGGTCTAACCTTTAAAACAATTCGATATGAAAAAAGTGATATAATTTACAAAGCTTTGGATAAAAAAAACTATACATTGCATGGTTCTTTCTCGGAATTTGAAAACTATAGGTATTTCTATGCATATGTAATGAAGAAGACATTAAATGCATTATTTTTGGTGTATATAAAGAAGTGAGCAATAGTAAAAAGGAAAATTTGAACATGTATGTTGGAAAGTGTTATTTTGTAAGTGTAGAAATATAGATGAACCACTTTTTTTAAAGGTATCATCTCTTCATTTCAAACTTGTTACAAATTCGTATATATACAATTTCAAATCTTATATCATGAGTGATAGCATTTTGCGGACTATTTTATTTGAACTTAATATCCATCTCTATTTTATTAAAGTTATTGTGTTCATTGAGAGTTGTCAAGTTGATCATGTATATGCCTGAAATCACTTCTCATTTTTTTTCCATTGGTTGTTTGTGGGAGTGTGATGCCTCTCTAAAGTGTCAAAGGTACTTGCTAACAATACCAAATATAAAACAAAGACAAAGATGAATACCATCTTCTTTTATTAATTTTTTGCCTCTTTTTAGAGTTTTGGAGGTATCACTCCTACTTGTTTCTTTCATTGTTCTTCAAATTTGTTTTCATTCTTACCCTACATTTTATTATTCTATCCATGGTCCTCTGTTTCAAAACATTTCTTACAATGGCTTGGAATCTATCTTGGTAATGTGATAGAGGAAATGAATATATATACCTAGAACTGTTGAGGAAACTTATTCTTCATAAGAATAGTGAAGGACATTGGTTCCAAGGCTATAGAGAACTTAACATGCATGAACCAATTATTTCCTTAAGGCCAACATGTTAATTACAGCAGGTATTCAAGAAAACTGAGTTACCAACAATTAGAGCAGCATGAACTTAAGCGACAAGCAAAATCCCTCAATTCTATTGTAATCTATGAACAAAATGCAGACTCCTAGAGAGAACCTACTGAGAACCAAGAAAAACACGACCAATCCATGGAAATTGTGCAAAGGAGCTTAGACCATGGGTGCAAAGTAGTGCAGACGGAGCCGAGCATGCAGGGATCCAAAAACTGTTAAAAATAATTAGAAAACGTGAAAACCTCCAAACAGCCGTCAAACCGTCAAATTTAACATAGTTGGAGAAACGTCTAAAAGGGCCTTTTCCATAGGGGGGACACCTTCAGCGTAATAATATACCTATAATTAAAGCACTTTTGTATAAAACAGATATCACCACCATCTATAAAATCTAGTGCATGCTTTTGGAAACTACATGCCAGAATGGTTTGGCCTTCACCAGACATTTAAGAACCTCCTCTTCCTAGAGTAAACATCCCATTGAAAATAAAGAGACATGACGGAACATGCCACGGAAAATATCCCACTCCTTTATCACCAATAAATTTTTAAATAATCAAACCCTTTTTTAATTTTTTGTGCCAATGAATATAGAGTAAACATGCCATTGAAATTTATAAAGAGCTTAATATGCATAATAGAGGCCTTATAAGAGGAAACCAAGATCCTATATTATAGTAAATGTATTAGTAGTTGAGCGTTCTAATTTTAGGGACACCCCATATATATATGTGTGTGTGTGTGTGTGTGTGTGTGTACAATTATTATGCCGAAGGAATTACTCCTATGGGAAAGGGCTTTGCGGACATTCACGGGATTGTGTCAAATTTGACGGCCTAAATAATGGTTTCGCTATTTTTAACAATTTTGCTTTTGCTATTTTTAATAATTTTGTTTTTCTGATTTTGCATGTTGTTTTGGGTGTTCTAGCACAAGAAGACTCTGCACAGTGCATATATTTTTACCTACCCAACACAAGAAGATTGAACATCATTTGGGTGTTCCTCATTGGTGATTGAAGAATCGTAGGAATCATCGGCGAGTGTTGGTGAGGGTAAGACACAAATTCTCCCACCTCTCATGTTGGAAGCAATGTTCAATGTTTGCAATCAATTGTTCCCAACACCGTCGCTAGAAATGGTGATTATCATTATTTCTTTCTTTATGCTTAGTTAATCAAAATTTGTTAACGACTTAGATCGCTAAGGTGGCTGGGAATTCCATTCTTTTTATATAAAAAAATTCCATTTTTTATATTTTCACAAATTACATAACGAAAAAATATTTTTAAAAAATATAGGGGTTTCTTATTTTTTAGCCGTGTAATTGTCTACAGCCACCTTAATTTATTATGGCCTACTGACCAACAATTTTTAGCCCCACGATTGATTTTTTTCCGGTTTCTTCTGGTTTGATGAGGAGTAATTGCATTTGTGACATTGATCATCAAACGCTCGAACAAATCTTGTCCATATGCATTTTGTCTTTGTAGTGTGCTTCACTGGTTGTTTAGATTTCTCAAAATTTCTAATAATGACGATTATGATGGCCTTTTTGATGTTTTTGTTTTTCCTGGCTATTTTCAGCAGTTTTACTTTTTCATTTTTGCACATGTTGAATGCGGGTTTGTTGCTTTTAGGATACAATCCATTTTTAAAAATCTATCAACACTAACAAGAAGATTTCAGCACAGTGCATATATTTTTTACCTACCCAACACAAGAAGATTGAACATCATTTGGATGTTCTTCATTGGTGATTGAAGTCGGGATAGAACCAATCACCAACAAGTACAACCCTCAATGGGGTCCTTAGACACTGCATATGCTAGGTGCTCACACAGCTATTGCATAGTAAAACATTAAAATATGGCAGCACCACCCTACAAAGCATGCAAACCGCATCTCCATCACAGGGAAAATCTGCCATTGGAACAACAACAAAAATTTGTAGGGCTAAACCCTACAAATCTCTATGATTCTGGCTTTGCTTTGCTACACAAGTGGGGACGACATAGGGTCCAAGCGACGCATTCTTCAGCATTGTTTTGGTTTGATCTAGTAATCTCATGTCTAGCATTCTGGTGGAGGAAATCGTTAGCTCTGACCACCTCCACAAAAGGAGATTTTGGCATAGTGCATATATTTTTACCTACCCAACATAAGAAGATTGAGCATCATTTGGGTGTTCCTCATTGGTGATTGAATAGTCGAGATATAACCGATCGCCAATGGGTACAACTGTCAGTGGGGTCCTTAGACACTGCATATGTTAGGTTCTCACACAGCTATTGCATAGTAAAACATTAAAATCTAGCAGCACCACCCTGCAAAGCATGCAAACCGCATCTCTATCACAAGGAAAATCCACCATTGGAACAACCAAAAAAAATTACATGGCTAAACCCTACAAATCGCTATGATTCTGGCTTTGCTCTACTACACAAGTGGGGAAGGCATAGGGTCCAAGTGCCAAGGAATCATTTTATTTTTTTTGTGAATAATGGCTATTATACTTCAAACGCAGATCCTTTCCAAACCAAAACATTTTCTCTTCTTTAGTTAGGTATTCATGGATATTTAATTAGTTAATGTGATTGCCTTCACAGAGGGTGATCGTCTAGGTCTTCTTGAGAAGTAAAAATGGAGATTCATCCCAAGAATATCATCCACTGCATATACAAGCAAGTACTTCCCTTATTTTTGCCTTAAATCTTGTCGATTTTTAGGCCTAGAATCAATTGTTTCGTATAAATTGTGAAAAAAATATCATTTAAAATTAGAGAGTAGTAAGATTTATCCTTTATTTAATATATTCACTCTCCTTGACCATTTTCGGTTGAGAATAAATTTTCCAATTACAATTTCCACCAGCTCCCTTTATATTGAACCCAATAAGAATACATGATTAGGGCATAGTCAAGTTACTCTTTGAGACTCTCTTCTTGGGTAGGATATTTTCAAATTTTCTCTAGGCATATTTGCAAGTGCCAATTTTGAAAGACCAGACTTGTTCTTCTTTTACCTTGTGATTCTTGTTTTTTATTACATCCCCTTAAACCTAAAAGGGAATTTTTTCCTGTCACTCTTCATTACTAATCTGAACAGAGGTAATATTCAAACTGTGCTTTACTAAATTTGTTATTTTTCATATTTTCCACTAATAAACTGTCAAACGCTTTTATTTTACTTTGTTAGATTTGTAATTTTTCATATTATGTGTGTAGTTAATCTAGGAAAAAAAAATTGGTTAAAACATCTGTGAGAAAAAATTAGTTAAAACATCTGCAAAAAAACAATTGGTTAAAACATCTGCTTGTAACATGTTTAAGTACAACTACATGCCGTGGCATCTTTTACGCACTACCACAGACACGGGACATGATACAGATGTTAGATCTAACTCTAAGGTCGAATGCAGTATTCAACACAAACCATTGCAAGAATCGCAGGTCTTCGCATAACTTTGTCCGGGAAACAACACGGGTCTTGACAATCTTGAAATGTTAGGGAAATAAGATTTTACCATACGCAATAATTGGAACATACATAGCGTTACACATGATTTGTAGATAACTTGTTCATCATTCATCGAGATAGAAAAGGTAGACACAAATAACACCTGCATGCATGCCAAACCACCATCTACCACACTACCTTTGTCTTCAGAACAAAAACTAGCTCTTGATACCATACTGCACCATTCAGCAAACAAAACACTTCTACCTCAACTAAGATTGATAATTCAATGAATAGATGGCAAAGGAAAATCATTTCTGATAAATAAAATCTAGAATTCAATTACAGCAGCATCAACCACATCTCCCTTGCTTCTTCTTCTTCTCGCCCCTACCGGTGTTTCAGCATTCAACATCTCCATGCCCAAAATCCATGCATCCCTTCGTATTCAAATCAAAGAATTAAAACCTCTTGAAGGCCACGCATTGTCATCTTTTTAAGAGTCATTAAAACATATAAAATATGTTCTTATTGATGAAATGAGTTTCATCGGCCCAAATTTGCTAGGGAAAATTGAGAGTAGGATACGCGAGGCTTTCCCACACACAAGAACATGTGAATTTGGAAACAGATAATTCATCCTTCTCGGAGACCTGGGGCAATTACCACCGGTTATGGACAGTCCTCTTTATGCAAGTGATTCATATGGAGCTAGCCTTTGTAATGGATTCCACTCTTCCATTACATTGCAAACAATATTTCGGCAACAAAGAACAACCAATGTACAAGAACTCCCACAACCTTCAAATGTTGAAAGCATTAAATATTCTAATCACCCAATCCATTATTAAAAGTAATAGGTGAGCTACAATAGTAGATCTTGATGATGATCAGTTAGAACACAAAGTTCTGCTATGCAAACAACAAAAAATATTGTGTATTCCTAATTTATGGGTTGATGTAGGCCTTGTAAGTGGTGCTATAAGAACAATCACCGACATTGTCTATGACACATCAATGCCACCACCAACATTACCTTTATTTTTCACTATCAAATTGATAGATACAACGAGACATGTTGGGATATTTCTAACTCGTTACATATTGCAATACCCCCTATTTCGAGTGGGAATCAAAGACAATTGCTTCCTAAAATGGCATGGGGATTAACCATCCACAAGTCCCAAGGACTTACTTTTCGTAGATGAATTTTCAAAATTCGAACCAATGAAAGGTAGGGTCTAACATTCACAGCTTTCTCCAGAGTTCCCTTGCTTGTAAATCTACGCATTTAACCTCCTTTTTCATTCAAAAGGTACTCAAAAATGGCGCACGTAACACTTGTAGAAAAAAAGGAGGAATCAAGAATACTATCACGCAATCCCTTTGTAAATATACACTCTGCTTTGATAGCAGCTCCGCTACTACTTTACTCAACACTTCTCCTATCCTAGACGACATTTCCGTTCAAGGGGGCACAAATGTACTCATGCTTACCAGAAATAAAATTACCCTCAAAAGGCTACCATTCATGATATAATTCTTCTCATGTTAAGTTCAAATAAAATATTCTGCAAAACGATGCCACTCATAATATGAGATTTGTAAATGTATATGTACAAATTTGTAACAAGTTTGAAATGAAGAGATGAAACCTTTAAATGAAGTGGTTTGTTTATATATCTACAATTACAAAATTACTCTTTTCAACATACATGTTCGATTTTTCCCTTTGATTGTTGCTCGTTTCTTTATGTTAACCAACAACAACACATTTTTAATGTCTTCATCTGCACACAAATACCTACAATTTTAAAATCCCGAGAAAGAACCATGCAATTTATAGTTGTTTCCATCCAAAGCTTTGTACATTAGATCAATTTTTTTCATTTTGAATTGTTTTAAGGGTTAGACCTCATGTTTTCACTTTTTAAATGAAATGACTCATCTATATTTCTACGCATACAAAATCAATCACCCAAAGTTTAAACAAACACGGCTACAAAAGAAAAAACTATCCCTATAACACAATAACATAGACCATTTTTTGTTTGCAAAATGCCTCAAATAAATGGGATCTCTTGGAGTGCTATGATTGTAAGATATGCACAAAATAGCTCTAACAATGATGCACTCAAACTCGTTGAGGTAATAAAGAAATTTGGACTGTACCATAACCATTTCAAATTTGTTTATATATAATTGCATATTTTGTCTCATATTAGTTTCATGGAGAAATAATATGTTAAAACACTTAGTCATTATTTCAATCTACTTTGACAACAACACTTCACATTCACAACATTCTTGAGAGTGAGTATTAGCAAATTTACATGTCTCACTTGCATTTGTATTCAATTATTATACAACTAACTATTATCTAGCATCCCTTCTAATGTATTTTGCAACATTTGTTTTGGCTTTAATAGAAAATCAGTATTGTAAATCACACCCTTTATAAATATCAACCACAAAAGTAATAACTATCTTTCTAAATATAATAACATATACCATTCGGCGTTCACATTGCATTGTGCACATGTGATTGCTAGTTATTTTATGTGTGTATACATGTAAACATAGACATACATATATGTTAGTTATGTTTATAAGGGTAACCTACAATGAAAGTTGTGGTTGTTGCTGTTAAATTTAGCAATCATTTGAAAATCATAGAAAACAATTTATGTTTATTTTACCATTATAATGATGGGTATATTAGGTTTCTTTCTTCTAAATATTAGATAAGTGAGAGAAAATTATGATATTCTAAGCGTAGAGTTGAACTACAACTTATTTCTTTTAAACTTAATTTAGAAAGAGGTAATGTTGTAGCTAAATTGCAACTATCTAAAATAAATAATAAATACTTGGTTATCATTTCTTTAATATTTTAATCAGTTTGAGATAAATATATGCATAGATATTATATTAAAAAATCTCAATAAAATTTATCCATTAAATTTTCCAAATTATATTATTCAAAAAAAATTATTTAAATTTTTTTGTAATGATTTTCAGGGTGATTTTATTTACAAATCGATGGGTATTTTTCTTAAAAATAAGATTCCCGAATATTCTATGTTATTTTTAACTTCGACCTATCAATAAACTCTTTGGATGTTTTATGACATAGACATGCAAATAAAGCAGGAGAAGCAACTTTCAGAGGTATCCAAGAACAGTAATGGAGCTCCCTGAAGAAATAAGTGGTATTGTTAATCGTAATATCAATAAGTTTTGTGTGGCTCTTCTGTCCGACTGCAACCAAGTATTCCCATATGATCTAAAAATTACTGGACCGGTGAAACTATATGATCCAAAATCACGAGTAGAAGTGTTTAATCCAGGAAGACGGCGAGTGGAAGTGTACGATCCAGAAAGAGGGGTATGGACAATTTCTGATGATGAATGGATGTGCAAAAATACCTAAATTTTGGCGCAGGAGTCCTTTTCCCTGGGTTCCTCATGCATTTAGCATAGCTATGACTTTTTGACAATTCGGTTAAATTATACAGATATTGGCCTAAATGTTTCAGTTATATTTGCTTTATTTATTTGAAGACGTTCTTGTAAGTGTACGTGATTAAGGAAGGGAGTTAACTAGCAATTGCACGGGTACTATGTAATGTGAACCCCGAACGATATATGTTATTTGATTTAGAGGGATAGTTATTACTCTTGTAGTTGATGTTGATAAGGGGTGTGATTGAGTTTGTAAGTGTGGGAATATATATTTATGTGTTCATTTTGCATTGAAATAAATACAATAAAGCAACCATTTGCCAATTGTTACCTGGAACAGAACAATCTTGATTCAAGTTTAATATATATACCCACACTAGTATTCTTCCATTTTGTTAATCCATTCTATTGTGGAGTATGAGGAACAAAATTTTGGTGAATAATGTCATGAGTTCTCAAAATTTTAGAAAACCTTTAGTTGAAGTACTCCACCCCATTATCAGTGCAAAGGTTTTTTATGCAACTAGAAGATTGTTTCTCGACCAAATCCTTAAGGAATTTGAAGTGTGAAAAAACATCACTTTTGTACTTGAGAAAATAAACCCAAGTGCATCTCAATAAATTATCAATAAAATTAAGTGCATACTTGGATCCATAGAAAGAGGGGGTAGGAAAAACCATCAAGTCATTATATGCACAAGCTTAAGTGGTGAAGAAGATCTCTTGGAAAAATTCTTAGGAAATGGATCTTGGTGTTGTTTCCTTAATGAAAATCTATGAAAAACTCCTTCAAGACAAGAAACTCTAGGAAAACCATTAACCATACCATTACTTCTCAACTCCTTCAAATATTTGTAATTGAGATGTCCAAATATCTCGTGCCAAAGCTTACTCTCTAAATCTACATGAGAAACCAATCATGTCCCTATAGAGTAAGTGTCATCAAAACCCTCAAAGTGATATAGTATACAACTATTATCAAAAATACCTTGAGCAACAAGTGAATGAGGCTCCAACAAAGTTCATATTTTTGCCCCATGTGGTGTAAAAGTCATTGTTTTTCCTTGATTAGAATGACAAATTTTATATGCATACAGAAAATTTGTGGTGATGTTAGGAACATACAATGCATCTTGGATACTACCACCATCAAGGTGTATATCACATTTTCCCTCAACTGAAAGAAAGGAAGAATCTCCAATCTAAATTTTGGAAGTAGAACTCAAACCTAGAGATACAAAAGACTCCTTGAAAGAATTTATGTGATGAGAAGCACCAAAATCTATAACCCAACTATATACAAGTGGTGATTGAGATCTCCCAACAACATTAAGTGTTTTTCCATGCTAAATAGAAGGAGGTGGAGTGGAGATAGAAATTTTTTGTTTCTTAATTGCATCCTCTAAAGCTTGCATTCGCTTATAACACCTATGTTCTTCATGACCAATACCCCTACAAAAAGAGCATGAAAGGCTAGACTTATTCTTGGATTTAGAAAAATCATTGGGTTTAGAGTTGTTTTCTTTACGTTTAGGAGCACTATGAGATGGAGAAGGGGTGGATTTCATTTTACTTTTTGGTTGTCCCTTGCCCTTAGGATTATATGCAACTAATTCATTTTGAGAGGTGAAGGACTCAAGGTTAGACAATTTGTCTTCTTCCCTAGTAAGTCTTTCGCAAAATGTTTCTAAGTCAGGCATTTTGAAGGTGTCACCTAAGGCATCCGTGCTAGAGAAAAAGGTAGAAGAAAAGATTTGGAATGGTCCTCTCAACTTGGATAAAATTAAGTAAACACACTCTTCATCTCTCTTATCTCTTCCAATCCCCTTCAATTATGTCAACAAGTGCTTGAACTTGGTAAGATAGTTTATAGTTGATTGAAAATCTTCAGGATTAAGAGAGGTGATCTAAATTTCAAGTTGTATGGCTCTCATGTGATCCACCTTATCAAATAAACCCTCCTTGCATATTTTGAAAGGAGAGGCACATTTTTTCAAATGAAACAAAATACTATCACTTACATAATTTCCTATCAAACCCATACACTCATCAAATTTGCACTGGTATTGAAATTTCTCATATTCTCTAATGAGCACTGGTTGTTCTAAAGAATTTAAATCCCATAATCCTTTCCACTTAATGATTATTTCCATTCTTGGTTTCCATGTATGGTAATTATGTGTTGTTAATGGCTCAACTTGCCTTTACCACACAAATAAAATGAAAGGGGGTTGGATTTAAATACCTACTAACACAAGCTTAAGCCCTCATATGACCATACCATATGACTAGGGGCTAGTGCCCAAAATAGCTTTCTGAATCCAATGGAAGACTTTGTTTTGCATAAAATTGCATGCAACAAAAATACTAACAAAATACAAATGTATGAATATAAAAAAAAACATTGTTTAAAAAATTAAACTTACTTACGGATGTCAACAACAATCTCCTGCTCGAATACCATAACTTGAATGATAAACAGATCGTACAAAGCCACAAAGAACTCAAATGCTAATCAAACACCACACTCAATAAAATGAAATCAATTCACCATAATAACTTTAATAAAACCTTTGCAAACAAATCAGGAGCATTATCATATATTATTATAGAGCTCGATGAAATGCAATAAGAATGGGCCTTGGTTATATAGGCAAGGAATATCAATCTAATAACAAGTCAAGGTCGTAGATCAAGCCATAAATCAAGGAAAGAACTATTCATAAAAGAACTAGTCAAGACCATATATTTAGGAAAGGACTAGTCATCAAAGATCCAGTCAATACCATAGATCAAGGAAAGAACTATACCTAACAACTAGATAATATCTTCATAATATCTAAATAAGATAAAAGAAATATCCACACACATAAGTGGGTGAGGATAAATACAATAAAGGTAAATAAAGTACCTAGGTGAACATGAGCTAAGGTAAATACCTACTCTAACAAGGTTTACCCTAATGTACAATCTTGACTTAGAAAGTTTAGAGTGGTTTTGCATTTAAAACTTGATAGATATTTACTAAAGGAGCTCTTGAGAATGTTAAGTGAGTAAATGAGAGTGTTAGAGTTGTTTGTATACCATTCTAAAGAATATGATTCCACATTAAAGCTGACATAGGCAGCGAAAATAAGATAAACATAAACAATCAAACTATTTGAACTTCATAAACACTACCTTCGTACAGTGGCTAGAACCATGTGACATTTTTTGTATGAAATTGGACAGTAATGTTGAAGAGGACATTACACTAAAAGTAAAATTGGGAAGTGACTAGTAAGAGGTTTTGAATACTCATGAGGACTTAGATTAGTCTTGTAGGTGTCAAAGTAGGAGAGTGTGAGATTATGGAGTGTTTGCAAGCCTTAGGGATAAATAAGATAGTGTTTTTAAGCTCTTTTTATGTGTGTAAGTCATGACTAAGGAAAACAAACCACATCGGAAGTATTAAGTACCTAATTACCAAATTTAGGTGTCTATAGCTGGCATAAATTGGCATATTGATCCCCAATACATATGATCGTCATACTAAATGTATAATTAGGATGCATGTCTAATTGTTGTATTAGGTGCATAATTAAGGTACAAACAAACCAATTGATCCTCATTACATATATAATTATTGTACTAAGTATATAATTAATATTTTCTTAGCCTCGTTTATACCAGTTGAGCCCTAATGCACATCTAATTGTTACACCATGTCTATAACTAGGGTTTGGTGGAGACAACAAACCAATTGATCCCTAATGCATGCCTAATTATTGCACTAAGTATATAAAAAGGTTTAGATTGGTGCAAATAGGCCAACTGATTCCCAATACATGTCTAGTTATCACACTATGTGTATAATTAGGATTTGGTTAGCACAAATGGGCCAATTGATCCTGAAAACATTTCTAATTATCACACTATGTGTGTAATTAGGGTTTGATTGATGCAAAAGGGCCAATTGATCCCCAATGTAGTCTAGTTGTCCCACTAGGTCTATAATTAGGGGTTGGTCATCCCCTTGTATGCCAAGTGATCCCTAATACACATCTTATTATTGAGCTAGGTGTATAGTTAGGGTTTGGTTGGCACAAATGCGTCAAACGATCCCTAATACACATCTAGTTATCACACTAGGTCTATAATTAGGGTTCAATCAGTGCAAATAGGCCAATTGATACCCAATAAACATATGATTTTTATGCTAGGTGTATAATTAGAGTTGTATTGGTTAAAAATGAGCCAATTTATCCGCAATACACATCTAATTGTGACACTAGGTGTATAATTTGGGTACAATTGGCACATATTAGACTAATCAATCACTTATACATGTCTAATTGTCACACCATGTGTATTTTTAATCCATTATTGTTTGTGATGTGACTTATGTTGTGAATAGAATATTCATATCTGCAATTCACTATTTTCACATAAATTTCTAAGTCTCATTGATTAAAAGTAAGTATATTATAAATGGAAATACCTTATGTTATTTACTTTTAATGTACTTTATGAATTTTAATTGTCTATATTATTGTTCATTTTTCAGAAATGGCAACAAGTTTAACTTTGCATTTAGTTCAAATGTAATGCCTTTAAGATCATTTAAGAATTTTTTATGGTTTTTAGATGTGATGTGTTTCTAACATATAACTGAAAAACACAAAACATCAATTTTATTTTGCATCACTTTTTTATAACTATGTTGTGTTGCGTCACATTTTTTGTTTCCAAAATGTTGTTATTTGTGTCATATGGTGAACTGTGACACTAATTATGTCAACGGGAAAAACATGTCACTATTGTGTCGAAAAATTAAAAATTAACCACTAAATTTAGTGGATCCTGCTATCTCTACACAATTTCACAAGGTTTTCATTAAAAATAAAGTGACACTTTTATGTATCAGTGGCTAAAAATTAGAGTCATAAATCATGAAAATGGGAAAGAGTGACACCAAATATGTAGCAAAACCCTCAAAATATACTAGTGTAAAGGGGGTTTATATAGGTTTCTCGTCATTGTCCTTTTTTGACAGAAATATCTAATTGTCCTCCTGAAAACTTCTAGAGGATACTCTTGTTTTTCCCATGTATGTCTAAAAGATCTCATACTAATCCTTGATGTGTTTGGATCTCCACTTATTAGTGGTTCATTGATATTTTCTCTTAAAGTGTTTTTCACGTGGATCAAAATGTAAGCTTCCTATTGTTGTGTGATATTTAGTGTACTTTACATCTTGGTATGTTACTTATGCATAAAAGCATAGATAGACAAAATCTAGGATTGTCTCCTAGCGTGCCCAACCTTGGAGTCAAGATTCCCTCTTCTCTTCAATGTTTGTTGCTTCATATACTACTTTTCCTCATTTAATGATAAACATGTTATCTTCATCATATGTTATATGTATTTCATTATAAATGGTATGTCATGCATAAGTTGAGGACTTCACTTTAGAATGGCACTCTTTATTTGCCTGGATTTGGGATTTTTACTCTTCCCATTTTGTTTTCTTTGTAACTTTAGTTGTATTTGTAATTTTATATATATATATATATATATATATATATATATATACTATATATATATATATATAATATATATATATATATATATATATAGTATATATAGATATATATATATATATATATTATACTCATCTGGATTATCTCCCAAAATTAGTATGTGTAAATTGAATTTTTTCTTTAATAGTTTTTCTAAGTTTACTGTATTTTCCTTTAGTATTTTAATCTTGAAATTTTTCATTTCTTTACTACACCATTTTGCTTGTGCAATTTCATGTAAACAGATTTCATGCATACCTCTTCTACACTTTTCAATTTGAAAATTTGTTTTTTAATGTGAATATTGGTACAAATAAAGGAAAATAAATTCAGCCTTTTGGTTAAGGTTGTTATTAAGCAACATCAAAATAAATTCAAGGGTTAAAGTTGCCTTAATGTTAGGGTGACATTATGTCAACATTAATAATGTTTTATTGGGTAGAGTTATTATATGATGGATTTTAGATAATTATTTCACATTTTGTACGAGACAATCTTAAGATACAACCTCACCATCATCTTCATGTCAAATTTAATATGATTTCCGCCATTTTTTGACACGCCAAGGATACTTTCAAGAGTGGGAATGTGTTATTTTTCGTTAAGAGAAATTATTCAAAAATAAATATGATTCCACGTGTTTGATCCATTAATTCAATTCATCAATATCAAAAAAATTCCAAACTGAGGAATATAATAATTTACTTACACCTTGAAGGGTGTTGAACCCACAAAGTGTTTTCTTAATGATATTACATGTGTAGCCTCGAGGTTGACTTGTGATCGAACATTAGTAAATTGTGTCATAATCTCAACCCTCTTCCTATTAAGGGGCTTCATCAACCAATTATTTAAAAGGATATCCCATTATCTTTGCTTTTATTTGTCATCATTTGAACCCACAAGAAAGATTATCAAGAGAGATGTATGTCTCAAGACCCTGCTTCATATATGTTGACCTTGTTTAATGGGACATGTAATAATGAAACGAATTGATTTTTTGATATATATATATATATATATATATATATATATATATATATATATATAATTCACTGGACACAAACTATGAAGATCAATGTGTTATGGAAACAAATTGAAATCAATAGAATTAGAATTTTTAAAAACAACAGGACATTTTAATACAAATAAAATTGTATATCTTGAAAAAAAACATTATAGATTTGAAAGGATAAATTTGAAATATGTAATTTTCATTCAATAATATTTATTTTAACTATATAATATAGAAACTAAAAAGTTACTAAAAGGGTTTTCCTTGGGAATTGGAAGGCCCGTGCACATGATACGAAAAACTCCACTCTAATCATGCTCAAGTGTTCTGTGAGTCCATTCATACAAGCTTTCTAGCAAACTTCCCTATTGTTGAGGCTCTCACGGATACTCCTTAGTATGGTTTGATGCATCTGTACAAAATGTGTAGAAGTTAACTTTTTAATTTGTTTCTATATGGCATAGCACATGGGAAGTAAATATTTATTATTAAAATTATCGCACTTGCAAGTGGGTGCTTCCTCTCTCTTTTTTATTCCTTTACAAAAAAGGGATTAATGAATGCTCTAATATCATTAATGAGTACACTTCAAAGTTTTGTGTTTTTTTTTCAAGAAGAATAAGATATTTTAACGTCCACAAGGCTACCAAAGAAAGTCTATGGGACAACAAATCTTGTTAAAGATATTTATGGCATTTAGATCTCCTATTGGTGAGTTTGATAATCAAATCCCCTGGTTTTTTCAACCATATTCTCACTAAAATTATTTTGTAACGATGCAGTTAGCCACCATTTTAGCAAACTAGAACCTAATGTCATTGTAAGCATTGCACTCCAACATGAAATGTTTCTCTGACTCCACTACACCAAAACGTGCAAAAGACATAAATTCTCTCTTCCCATACCTCTTTAGATATTTTCCATCTTCATGTTTCACATCGAAGACAATGTGAATTAGTTCCCAATTGAGTTATGAATATCTTTGCTTTCCACAGGATATTATCCCCTTTCCAAATGTGGAGTGTAAAATTCACCCCACATAGAAAATGACATATAACCACCATATGTGGGAAAACAAATAGCCAAATAAGGAAAAATAATCCTTAACAATCGAGGAGAATGTGAAAGTATATATGGGAATTAAAATGTGTGTTATCTTGAATTTGGTGGTCACCTCACAAATTTGAAAGATAGTTAAAATGGTTAGTTAGGAGGTAGTTCTTAGATTAACAAATAGACGTTTTAAATTACTATATAATTCTAATAGCATTCTATAGTATAGGATGGAAGGTTTTTTTTGTCACTTACACTTTAATTTATCTATATCTCCAAGATTTGTGTTATAATTCAATAAGTAATCAATGAAAGAACCTTGAGTCCCATATTGATTTCTATTATAATTAATTTATTGTTGCAATTCTATTATATAACAACAAAATAATTGTTTGAGTTACATGTTATTCAATGTAATTTTAAAATGTTATGTCTTTCAAAAAAAATTACCATTTTGTATTTTGTGCATCATTATTTTTATATATTAAAAATTCAAACTTGTACATATATATTAATCAAATCTAAGCATAAAAGTAATCAATATGGAAATAAACAAGAAGAAACAATACACAAGATTTAACGTGGTTCACTCAGTGTGGGCTACGTCCACCAAGAAATAGCCAATTTATTATCACAGAGGAAATATAATGAAGATTTGCAATCTTCCACACCTTCTTGGATGTCATGTACTTTCTTCTCTACAAATTTCTCTTTTCTCTCAAAAGGAAACTTCTCTCTAATTCTCAATTGAATTCTCTATTCTAAACCCTAGCTTTATGCTTATATATGCATCTACAATCTTAGGGAACTTTAGCTATGCAATTACAACCATTAGATTCACTTTACAATTAAAGATAGATCTAATTCCCATAACTTAATTATAGTAGTCACGCACAGGAAACCGATGTCTGTTAGCCTTAACTGATGTCGGTTCCTCCTTTCCTGACCGATATCAATCCATGGGTGACCAATGGTGGTTCGTCAACTGATTTTCGGTTACTATGTATTTCCAGCAAGTCTGTAAAAACATGCCAATGAAGCAATTAAGCTCCACAACTCAACAATCTCCCACTTGGAGATAAATTATTGCATTGTACCGTACAACTCCATCCTTTGATCCTTTCCTTTGGCATGTTTCTCCCTCTTCAAGTCTCAAACTCGAAGACCAATAGAAGTGGAGTGTAGCTCCAACTTCTCCTTTTCCAATGGCTTTGTTAGCATATCCACATGATTTCCTTTGTATGAATTTTCTCCAACTTCAGCTTCCCATCCTCCAATACCTGTCGTATGAAGTGATATCTCAATTGAATGTGTTTCATTCTAGAATGGAACGTTGAGTTCTTTGTCAAGATGAATTACACTTTGACTATCACTATACAATCTACAATCCTCTTGCTCCTTTCCCAACTCTTCCATGAACCTTTTCATCCATATCATCTCCTTGCTAGCTTCTGTAGTTGCAACATACTCAACCTCTGTAGTAGACAAGGCCACAACCTTCTGCAATCTAGAAATCTAGCTAACTTTCATGCCACCTACTATGAAAACATATCCATTGGTGCTCCTCCTGCCATCCAAATCACTAGCCATGTTTGAATCCACATAGCCACGTAAAGAAGTATCTGACCCTCCATAGCATAACTGCATGTTGGATGTCCCTCTCAAATACCTGAGAATCCATTGGACTTCTTTCCAATGCTCTTTACCTAGATTAGCCATAAATCTACTCACAACTCCCACTAACCTTGTGCAATGTCTAGTCTAGTACAAACCATAGCATACATAAAGCTCCCAACTGCTGAAGCATACAGAACTCGTGCCATGTACTTCAACCTCCTCGTGTGATGTAGGACACTGATCTTTTCTCAATTTGAAGTGTCCATCCATAGGTGTACTTACAGGTTTTGAATTTTGTAAATTAAACATTTCCAACACCTTATTGATATAATGCTCCTGAGACAAATACAACTTCTTGTTCTTCCTGTCTCTATGAATTTGCATGCCAAGGATTCTCTTTACAGCTCCCAAATCCTTCATTGCAAATGTGTGAGATAGCTTTTCTTTAAGCTCACCAATGTCCTACATACTAGATCCATGCAATAAGCATATCATCCACATACAATAACAAAATAATATAGCTCCCATTTCCAAGCATCTTGAAATAAACAACAATGGTTAGATTCACATCTCAAATAACCATGCTCTTGCATGAAACTATCAAACCTCATATACCATTGCCTTGGAGCTTTCTTGAGCCCATATAGGCTCTTTTTCAATCTACACACAAGTTTCTCCTTACCCTTGACTTCATACCCAAGCGGTTGATTCATATAAATATCTTCCTCTAAATCACCATGAAGAAATGTCGTCTTGACATCAAGTTGCTCTAAATGCAAATCCTCTACTGTAACTAAACTCAATACAGTACAAATAGAAGTCATCTTAACAACAGAAGAAAATATTTCACCAAAGTCAATACCTGTTTTCTGTGCAAATCCCTTTACTACAAGCCTTGCCTTGTATCTCTTATGTCCACCCTCTTCTTCCTTGATCCTGTAAACCCACTTTTTCTGCAATGCTCGTTTACTTGCTGGCAACTTAACCAAATTCCATGTCTGGTTCTACTCTAAGGAGTCCATCTCCTCATTCATGTCATGCTTCCACTGCTTGTGGGGTTTATCTTGCATTGCTTCTTCAAATCTTTCTGGTTCACCACTATCAGTCAATAATAAATAAGACAAGGAAGGTGAAAATCTTTCTGGAGGTCTACTTACCCTTTGTGACCTTCTCACTGAGATTTGGGGTGTCGGAGGCTCAATCTGTTCATCCTATAGATTTGTATCTACTTCTGACAGTGACCGACGTTGGTCACCTTCTACCGACATCGGTTCAGCTAACCGATGTTGGTTTGTCTCTTCTGTAACTAACACCAGTACATGGGACCGATGTCGGTCAGGGGTAAACGATATTGGTTACTGTGTAAACTTGTAGGTGTTAATTTTGAATCTAAGAGTTCATTTTCATCCACAAACTTCTCCATCGGTTCACCTTTGGGTACCAAAACTTGATCCATGTACATTCTCTTTTCATTTCAATCAATGTCACGACTCCTAATTATCTTAGAACCTTCTAAATCCCAAAATAGGAATCCAAAATCACCAGAGCCATAACCAATGAAAGTACATCTTTTGGATTTAGCATCCAATTTCTTTCTATTTTCCTTATCAATATGCACAAAATCTTCTGAGCCAAATACTCTAAGAAAATAAATATCTACCTCTTTTTCAGTCCAAGATTCTTCTGGTATTCCACCATTCAATGCACTTGAAGGTTCACGGTTAATCAAATAAACCACCATGTCTACTACTTCCACCCAAAACTGTAAGGGAAATCCAACATGTATCCTCATGCTTCTAGCATGTTCCATGATTGTCATGTTCATTCTCTCTACAACACCATTCTCCTATGGTGTTCTAGGAACCGTCCTTTCTCTGTGTATTCCATTTACTGAACAATAATCATTGAAAGCTCTTGTTGCAGTACTCACCACCATTGTCAGATCTAAGGTATTTTAATTTTGAATTTGATTCATTTTCCACAAGGGCTTTCCATCTTTTAAAAGTTTCAAAAACATCATATTTACGATTAATACAATAAACCCATACCTTTCTTGTGGCATCATCAATGAAAGTAACATAGTATTGGGATCCTCCATGAGAAGCTACCTGGGTTGGTCCCCACACATCTGAGTGTACAAGCTCCAATTTATGATTCTTCTTTGTTACCCCAACTTTGAGAAATCTCACTCTCTTCTGCTTTCCAAAAATACAATGCTCACAGAAATCAAGATCTACATGTTTTAGATATGATAACTTACCCTTTTGCCTTTAAGATTTGCATTCCTTTTTCACTCATATGGCCTAGCCAATTGTGCCACATGCTTGTATCTGAATCTGAAGTAGATAGAACAGAAAAGGAATCAGTAATACATGTAGATAAATACAATGATCCTACCTTCTTTCCTCTTGCTACAACAAGAAATCCCTTGGTAACTTTCCAAGATTCGGTTGTGAGTGTAACCATGCAACCACTTTCACACAATTGTCCTACAGAAATTATATTTCTTTTAAGGCTTGGAACATGCCTCACATATTTCAATATCCATGTATTTCCATTCTGTAATTTAAGATGAACTTCACCTCTACCAGTAATATTGCATGGTTCATCATCTCCTAAATAAACATGCCCAAAATTACCCTGGACATAATTTCTGAAATAACCCTTATTAGGGGTTGCATGGAAAGAAGCTCCTGAATCTAAAACCCATGACTCAATTTTATTATCCAAGGAGAGAATTAGGGCATCTTGCATTACCTCTTTTGCAACAACATTTTCCTCTTTACCTTTCTCTAGTACATTCTCTTTGTTTTCCTTGAACCAACAATCCTTCTTTGCATGACCTTTCTTTCCACAATTCCAGCAAATTATACCTCTACCTCTGGATTTAGATATGCCATTCTTAGACTTTGATTTCCCATTATTCTTGCTCTTGGATCTCTCCTTCTACCTTCCCCTACTTTCTACATTCAAAGCATTCCCAGATGATGATTCTCATGTACTTTTCTTGTGTATTTCTTCATTCAGAATTATACTAACCACATCATCAAACTTTAAAACATTAGTAGCAGACGTTGTATTACTAACAGCCATTACCAAGTTATCCCAACTATCTGGAAAAGAGCATAATAATTAAATTGCTTTCACTTCATCCTCAAATGGAATACTAACTTATTTTAATTGATTTACAATAGACTAGAAATCATTCAAATGACTTGATGTAGATCCACCTTCTTGCATCTTTAAATTAAACAATTTTTTCATCAAATAAACTTTATTTGAAGCATTAGGTTTTTCATATAGATTTTCTAAAGATTTCATCAACTCTACCATAAATCCTACTTCGGTAATATTCAAAGCCACAGATGCTTCCAGGCTCAATCTTATAGATCCCAGAGCCTTTCTATCAAGAATTTTCCATTCTTCATCAGTCATCTTGTGTAGGTCTTGCCTTCTCATCCAACGGTAAGTATAAATCTTTCTAATACAGATAATCCTCCACCTGCATCTTCCATAATAGATAGTCACGACTATCAAATTTATCTACTCTGAATTTTCCTTCTTCTCTCATTGCTTTTCTCCCACTCAATCAGAAATCCCTCTATGAGTAAATATGTCAACACACACAACCCTCAAACAAAAGAAGCTTTAATACTAGTTGTTGGGGTTAGCACACCAGTTGTACAGATATATTAATCAGATCTAAGCATAAAAGCAATCAATACTGAAATAAACAAGAAGAAATAATACACAAGATTTAACATGGTTCACCTAGTGTGGGCTACGTCCACCAAGAAATAACCAATTTATTATCACAGAGGAAATACAATGAAGATTTGAAATCTTCCACACCTTCTTGGATGTCATGTACTTTCTTCTCTACAAATTTCTCTTTTCTCTCAAAAGGAAACTTCTCTTAATTCTCAATTGAATTCTCTCTTCTCAACCCTAGCTTTATGCTTATATATGCATCTATAATCTTAGGGCACTTTAGCTATGCAATTACAACCATTAGATTCACTTTACAACTAAAGATAGATCTAATTCCCACAACTTAATTATAGTAGTCACGCACAGGCAACTGAATGCCAATTAGCCTTAACCGATGTCAGTTCCTCCTTTCCTGACCGATACCAATCCATGGGTGACCGACGGAGTTCCTCAACTGACATGTTGGTTACTGTGTATTCTAGCAAGTTTGTAAAATCATGTCAGTGAAGTGATTAAGCTCCACAACTCAAGTGTGAGAATTGGATAACGTGCAAGAGGAGAAGTATGGAAGAATGAGATCCAAGTAGATTTCAAAGGTGAAGGTGAGGAGGAAGTCACCAAGGAAGATGTGTGCGACAAAATGAAGCTGCCACAAGGAAGGGAAGAAATGTGGCTCGTAACCACAAAGGAAAGGTGTGCAATGATGAGGGAACTCTAGAGAAGGGGAAAATATGAAAGAGTATCCGTGAAGAGAAGAAGATGCGGAGGATCCCACAAAATATATTAGACATGATGGAGAATACTGTGCAAAATAAATGTGCAAGGTAGAGGGTACAAAGAATCAGTTGCGCGGTGAAGAGAAGCCCTAGGCAAAGAAGGGCGAAGATAGAAGAAAGGACGAATGGGGGAGTGGTTAGAGATGGCTCCAAACTCATAAGTGCACTAGGAAGAAGATGCGCAGATAAGAGAAAAGAGATAAAATATAGCGTTAGAGGATACACAAGAGGAAGAGGTCGCGACAGAAAGAAGAAAAAAGGAAGAAAGGAGAAATGGAGAGCACTGGAAAGATGCACACGACAGAAGTCTAAAGGGAACTGTCAAAAAGTAAAATAAGGTCTCAGAGAGGTGATAAAGATAGAAAAGGTGACATATAGACACGAAAGAAGCACAAAATAAATGTGCAACAAGAGGAAGAGTTGCCAAGAAGGAAGACTGGTAAAACGTTGACCATGAGGCAACTAGTTGGGAGAAAGAATATCATAAAGAGATGAGTGACATGATGAAGAGACGTCAATAGAAAGGCATATAGTTGCAGAGACAAGTGACTAGAAGGAAGAAGGAAGACCGGTAGACCGCTGACCATGAGGCAACTAGTCAAGAGAAAGAAGAGGCTGAATAAATAGGATGAAGGGTGCGAAGAAAATAATACACACAAAGAGAATGAGAGAAGGACACATGAGGAAGTCAATACACATAAAGAAAATATGTCTGTTGTGGCAACCAAGTGAAGGAGAATCAAGAAATTGTGTGGAAGTTTTGAAACAAAGTGAGGAAGCAACAAGGCACTAAGAAGACAATCGAGAAAAGGGAAAGGAAGCGTACAAGAATATTGGAAGAAACCATAACCTAAGGCGAAGGCGTGAATAACAAGGTCCAAGATGATAATAATGCAATGATAGTTGGTAGAGGAAAGGACAAACAGAAAACATTTGCATGGTCACGTGGTTGATGGCGATAGGACAATGGAATAGTCAGTAAGGATAAACCAACCACCAGATGATGTGGTACAAGGGGCTTTGCCAAAGGTAAATTACATGGATAAGGAAAATAAAGATGCCAGATTTGAATTCAAAGTCCAAGCAGGAATTTCGGAAGAGCCAATGCATAGGAGAGAGAAGCACGAAGATCAGGCGCATGTAACTATAAATTAGAGAAAGACTACCAATGAGAGTTGGTTGGTGGTTGTTGGCCACAGAGGGCTGCAATGCTAAAAATTAGTCCAGAGGGGAGAAGAGAGAGAGATAGGTGTGATAAGGGCCCAATACACAAAGGTCAAGATCGGCCATAAATTTGAATTGAGGAATAACTCTGGTTAGCCCTAGGAGGTGCCAACAATTGTATATCCCTTATAGTGAAGAATTTTAGATGTCGTGTGGCCATTAGAAGCAATGAATGGATCATAAATACTTAAAAATCCGTTGTGTTAAATCTAGGGGTAGGCTTGGGAGTCTCAGGTAGAGTCCACATCACCCTCTATCAAGTGGTATCATAATAGGCTACTTTCTTGCATATGAGGCTAACAGACTGTCGAATATGAGGAAATTAAAACAGGATTGTGTTATCCATAGTGAATGAAGGTGGTAGAGGATACACAAAAATGTTGAGGAATGCAGTAATGATGAAGAAGCAAGGTGAAGGACTGGCAGATCACCGAACTTGAGGCAGCTAGCACCGTAAGTTCGTGTTCTCCATCATGTGAAGGTGGGTAGAGAACACAAGAGAGAAAAGAGATGATGCCAAGAAAAGAAAATATTTTTGATGCAACGTTCATAAAGAAGCTTGAGGAAATTATGAAGGATCTTTAAGGACTTCGAGAGGTACAGACCCAACTGAAACGCACTGAAAAAGACCGCCCAAGAAAAAAAGGTCATGAGACCAAGAGGGATGAGGAGGTGAAGAGAGTAAAGGACTCAACAAAGGGTCAAAGGCGCGATGGAGAGAACACACAATGTATGTTTGAAAAGCATCAAAAGAAGGCTTGCATAGAGAGAATAAGAATAACCTAGTTTGGGAGTACCGCCAAGAGAAAAGGGTTCAACTGTGGGGGTACCACAGGAAGATGTGCAATTGGAGGCGCATTCATTGGTAGCGAGTGAGATTATCACGCTAATGAAGGAGGCTGCTCACGAAGAAATAGAGATGGTTGTAAAGGACCATGAGAACATGAGGATATGCACAGAGTCGCGAGGAGACTGTGGCGATGGAAGAAGAAAATATGAAGATGCATGCAAGAAAGAGACGTGCTTAAAATACATAGGGATGCGTGGTAAAGCATCTTAAAGAAACTAGAGGTGGAACATGCCGCAAGGAGCATCGAGGATGAAACCTCAATCAAAAGGAGAAGTGCAGTAGGGTGCGTAGAAAATAAAACTCTAAGAGGAGTAGGGGACCACAAAGATGAGAACACGCAGAGCAATGGGAGTACCATTGCAAGAGAAGTCAAGCTATCCTAGGAGATTGTAAGAGTGCACATAAAAAAGGGTGCACCTGGTAAGGAAATCTAGGGAGATATCGAGGAGAGGCATGCAGAGAAGCACACAAAAGAAAGGAAGCACGTGAACCAAGGAAAACAAATGTGGAGTAGGAATCCAGGATCAAGAAAGGTCGGGAGCGGTCAGACCCAAAAGAGGTTACACTGAAGGAAAAAAGTTCAGAGCAACTAAAGATAGTTGTTTAGGTACACATGGGAGAGGCGCAAAACGAGTATAACAGATCGAGAGAGATATCAAGAATGCATCCTATGGAGAGGCTCCAGAAATCTTGTGCAGAGCTAAAGGCGCAGAAAGGAGAAAAGAGATGAAAGAGAAATGTGACGCAACCAAATTTCCATAGCAAGAGGGAGGAGGGAACAAAGCTTGTCGGTAGGAGTGTGGTCTAACAGATCCTGAGAGGCGAGAAGAATTCTGCAGGATGTTGGAAATATTGTCATTGATGTCAAAAGAGGTGTTGAACTGGTACATGGAAATCTCTCAGAAAGTAACGGAATTGTGAGTATGTCAACGGAAATAACCAGCAACATATAGAGTAGCAAAAAGAGTAGAAATCAAATATTTATATATGTGAAAAGGCTCGCCTTTATAGGAGAAATACAGCAGTATCTATGTAAAGCGAACAACATTCAAGAAAGAGGAAGATCTTGACAACCATGATGAGAAGAAAGTAGCGCTTTTTCATGAAAACCGTGATTTATCCTTGGAGACCCACGATTTGCACAAAAGAGGGCCCACGACTTGCTTAGAGAGTAGCACTCATGTCTTAAGGGGCTGCATTGAATGTTTAGGTGATAATTAAATTATTTGGGGCATTCTTTATGTGTGCATTAATTAATTCAAAGGGGGCAATGATTTGTTTAGAAAGAATAAATTAATAAATAAAGGCCGACTAATGTTAATGAAAGGGTGTGATGGTTTAAGGTGTAATGCCCTTTCGAAAAGGTACGAAAGGCTATATAAGAAGATTCATATGAGACTTATTAAGCATGGATTCAAGTTGAATATATTAAGGAAAAAGAAGAAGAAGAGGAAGCGTAAGGGCATAATTTTAGAACAGCAAATCTGAAAGTAAGAAGAAGAATTTTCCATTATTCGTTGAGGAAGCAACAAGTTCAAAAGTGGAAATCAAATTTTGTAAGGAAGGTTGGTGCCTTCATATTCGAAGATATCGGTGTCTCTTGCTGAGTTGGTGCTTAGCAAAAGGGGTGGGTGCTCCTGTAGGTTGGTGCCTAAAAAACTGTAATTTGGGGATTGGTGTCTCCAATAGGTTGGTGCCTACAAATTTTTTAGAAATATATATAAAGAAAGAAGTTTCTCCGTGGTTTTCTCCCGAAAGGGTTTCCACGTATATTTGTGTCTACTTGCATTAAGTTTTGTGTTCTTTGATTGATTTGATATATTCACATTGCTCGTGATTATAGATCTAAGTTTAAGCATTGAAGTTTGAAATAATATCATAATACTGATTCAGCCCCCCCCCCCTCTCTGTATTATCTTGTGCTCAACACAGGAAAGGGAGATGCAGAGGCACAGAAGAACATCGTAAGGAGAAGAGCACAGAGAAATGTTTACACGTAGGGTCATGATAAAAAGGTGACCATGGAATAGAAACAACTATAAAGTTAAGGCACACAGAAGTAGCCCCGAGAAAGAAGGGTGAAAATGAAAAGCAGAGCGCAGAGATAGGAATCTCTAGGAGAAAAGGCCATAATGGCAAGATGATAGAAGAAGGGAGAAACCCAGCAGCAAAGAAGACCACCTAAGAGGACACGAGCACGAATAGATCCGTGTAGGAAAGAGATGAATACAAGGAAAGAATCGTAACAAAAAAGGGCAAAGAAAGAAGGCAGAGCAAGCATAGACTTGTGTCGAGGAAGAGCAAGTAGAAACTCGCTAGGGATCAAAAGGAAGAATCCACTTATAGAAGAAGATTTCGCCGCAAGAATGCACCGCAAAATCACCATGGAGTGGCTAAGGATTGGAAGAAGCACCAGAGGAAACACAAGAGAGAAATGGCTCAAAGGATGAAGGATCCATGACTACTTGTCCAAAGAGTAGTTCTACCACTCACTGAATCCACTTGAGGATGACCTCATGTTCAAAATACCTCGAATGTTTGATGCAGGGGCATACAAGACTCAAGCAATCCTGTACAATGGAGGAAACACATGAGAATTAGAGAATGTGCAAGAGGAGAAGTGGAGAAGAATGAGATCCAAGTAGATTTCAAAGATGAAGGTGAGGAGGAAGTCCTTAAGGAAGATGTGCATGATAAGATGAAGTTGTCCCAAGGAAGGGAAGAAATGTGGCTTGTAGCCACAAAGGAAAGGTGTGTGATCATGAGGGCATGTCAGAGAAGGAGATAAGATGGCAGAGTAGCCATGAAGAGAAGGATATGTGGAGGAGCTCGCAAAAATATATTGGACATGATGGAGAAGACTGCAAGGAAGAAATGTGTAAGGTAGAGTGCGTAGAGAATTAGGTGCGTAGTGAGGAGAAGCCCCAGAAAGAGAAGGGCAAAGATAGAGGCAAGGATGAAGGAGGAAGTGGTCAAAGATGGGTCCAAACCCATAACTATGTAAGGAAGCAGATGCGCAGATAAGAGAAGAGTGAGAAAGACAACGCCAACGGATGCGCAGGATGAAGAGGTCGAGACGGAATGGTGACAAAAGGAAGAAAGGAGAAAAGGAGAGTGCTAGAAAGATGTGTGTGGAAGAAGTCTAAAGGGAACTGCCAAAAAGGAAAAGAAGGTTGCGGAGATGTGACAAAGATAAAAAAAGGTGATCTATAGCCACGAAAGAAGTGTGAAAGCGCGCAAGAAATGCACAGCAGGAGGAAGAGTTGCTAAGAAGGAAGACTCGTAGAACATCGACCGTGAGGAAACTAGTTATGAGAAAGAAGCACACAAGGAGATGAGCAGTAGGACAAAGAGTTTCCAAGAAAAATATGGATAGTCGTGGAGACAAGTGACAGAAGGAAGAAGGAATATTGGTAGACAATCAACCATGAGGTAACTTGTCGGGAGAAATAAGATGCCAAATAAGAAGACAAAAGGGTGTGAATAAAATAATGTGCACAAAAAGAAGGAGAGAAAGGTGCACGAGGAAGTCAAGATGCGCAAAGAACAGTTGTCCGTGGTGGCAACCAAGCGAAGGAGATGCAAGAAAGTGTATGGAAGTTTTGAAAATAAGCAAAGAAGCAACAAGGCACAAAGAAGACAACCAAGAAAAGGGAAATGAAGTGCGCAAGAATCTTGGAGGAATTTGTAGCCTAAGGCGAAGATGCAAATAATGAGGCCTGAAAGGATAAGAATGCAGTGACAGCTAGCAGAGGAAAGGACGGACAGAACAGATCTACAGGGTCATGTGGTTGATGGTGATCGAACAATGGAACGGTCACTAAGGAAAAACCAACCACTAGATGACATGGCGTGAGGGGATTGGCCAGAGGCAAATTGTGTGAATAAGGGCAATAAAGATACCAAATTTAAATTCAAATTTCAAGCAGGAATTTCGGAAGAGACACCATAGACAAGAGAGAAGCAGGAAGATCGGGTGCACACAACTATAAATAGGAGAAAGACCGCCAACGAGAGGTGGTTAGTTGGTTGGTTGGTTGGTTGGTTGGTTGTTATTGGTCGCAGAGGGCCACAGGGATAACAAATTGTCCAAAGGGGGAAGAGATAGAGAGAGAGAGAGGATGTGAGAAGGGGCCGAGAGACGAAGTCTAGGAGCGGCCATTAATCTGGAGTGAGGAATAAGTTCAATTAGCCCTAAGAGGCACCAGCAATAGTATATCCCTTAGAGGGAAGAAGTTGTAGATGTCGTATGAACATTGGAACCAATGAATGGAATATAAATAGTTCTAAATCCGTTGTGCTAACTCTGAGGACAGGCTCGGGGAGTGCCCGGTAGAGTCCACACTGCCCTCCATCAAAGGATCACAGCAATTTAGATGTACTTTTACTTAGTATTATAATCCATTCTATAAAATTTAAAACATAACAAAGATTTCAATATCTATATAATTCCATAAATATTAATTTAAAAAATCAAAATCTATTATATAAATCAACATAATACATACATACATATATATATATATATATATATATATATATATATATATCGTAAGTCTTGCCACTTAAAATAATATAAGAACGTGTAAATATATTTTATATTTAGTTTCTTTTTTCATCAATCATCATTATGCTTATTACCCTCATTTTGTATTTGTGTTTATTATTATACTTCAATTTGACAAGTAGACCAATATAATAAGATGAAGTTCCCTATAACACATTTAATTTTAGTTCTCTTACTATTAAAAAAGTGGTACCAAATTTGAATTGTACATCCATATAGAGGAAAACAATTTCAGATGATCTGAATTTTGGATATACCAATTTCAGTAAACACTATGTTATATAGGTCAAGAAATGGTGGGTTATGAGAATCCTTAGGTCGATGATTGGAATCCACCAATGTATTTGCATTGTTCAAGAAAAGTGGGAGGGGAAGAGTAGATCCTCCTCCATCACATCACCAATTCAATATTTTACGTGTTGAATTAGTTATGCAACAATTGAGGGGACATTCGGGGGGCACTCCAATTTTGGAGAAAAAATAAAAATTTGCCAAACAATGAGATTTTAACTTAAATGTAAAACTCAATTTAATGATGTTATTGTCAAATTTTGTGACATTTGTATTGTAAAACTAATTCAATGGTGTTCTCGGAGCTCATTAAATTTTGTGCCAGTTGTAGTTTAAAACACAATTGAATAGTTTTCTCAAAACTTATTAATTTGTTTTGGAAATTGTGTTGTAAAACTCAATTGAATGATATTCTTAAGAGTACATCAAATTTTGTGTGAGTTGTATTATAAATCTCAACTAAATTATGTTCTTGGACTCCATCAAATTTTGTCACAAATTTGTTCTAGAACTCAATCGAATGGTATACTTAGAGTACATCATTTTTTTGTGATAGTTCTGTTGTGAAACTTAATTGAATTGTGTTTTTAGAGGAAATCAAAGTTTGTGATAGATGTGTTGGGATACTCAATTGAATGATGTTTTCGGAGTACATCAAATTTGTAAAGCTCAATTGAATGGTTTCTTCGAGTACATCAAAGTATAGGATGGTGTGTTGTTAAACTCAATTGAATAGTGCTTTCAAAGTACATCTAATTTTGTGACATTTGTGTTGTAAAACACAATTGATTGGTGTTTTTAGAGTGCGTCAAAAATTGTAACATTGGTATTGTAATACTCAATTGAATGGACTTTGTTCACAACTATAAGTGAATCTAAAGAATCAAACAATGAAGAAATTCGTTTGCACTCATTATATTTAGGTGATGTTCGGTGGGGACTCCATTCACTTAAATGTAATGTACTAGTAAGTGTAATGAGTTTAAAATATATCATTAATGATCTAGCTTTGAAGAGCTCATCAACGAACAAATTTTGTTGCAATGAAACTAAGAAAGGCTCTTTTAAATTGATTCTAGCATACCAAAAACCTTCCATGTCTTCAACTACACGAACAATCTAGGGTATTCCGTTTCTCTTTTTTATGAGGGTGGTGGGATTATGAGGAAATATTGTATATTATGATGGTAGCCTTTGATCAATGAATGGTGTTTTTGGAGGACATCATATTTTGTGACATATTGGTTATAAAACTCAAATGAATGGTGTTTTCATAGTAAAAGTTTTTTGGAAGTTGTGTTGCAAAACCCAATTAAATGTTCTCGAAGTACATCAAATTTTATGACAGAGATATTAAAACACTCAATTGTATGGCTTTCCCGGTGTGCATCATTTTTTATGACAATTTTGTTACAACGCTCAAATTGATGGAGTTCGTAGAGTACATAAAATTTTATGATAGTTGTGTTGTAAACTCAATTGAATGGTATTCTCAAAGTACATCAATACTTTGGCAGTTGTGTTGTAAAACTCAATTTAATGGTGTTCTTGTAGTATATCAATTTTGTGTCAATTGTTTGCAAAACTAAATTGAATTGTGTTCTCGTAGTACATCAATTTTTGTGACAATTGTATTTTAAAACTCAACTAAATATTGTTCTCGGAGCACATCACACTTTGAGTGCATCAAGTTTTGTGTAAGTTGTGTTGCAAAACTCAATTGAATCAATATTCTCGGAGTACATCAAATTTTGAGACAATCATAGTCTAAAACTCAATTTAAGGTTTTTCTTATAGTACATCAATTTTTGTGCTTGTTGTATAAAACTCAATTGACTGATGTTCTCGAGACATGTCAATTTTTTTATTGTTGTGTTATAAAACTCAATTTAATAGTATTTCTCAAGTACATGATTCTGTGTGATAGTTGTAGAACTTAATTGAATGGTGTTTCAAAGGACATCAAATTTTGTGATAGTGGTACTGTAAAATTCAATTGAATGGTGTTTTCAAAGTACATTAAATTTTGTGTCAGTTGTGTTATAAAACTCAATTGAATGGTGATTTCAAAGTACATCAAAGTTTGTGATAGTTGTGCTTTATAACGCAATTAGATTGTGTTTTCAAAATGCAACTCATTTTGTGATTGTTGTAGAACATAATTGAATGGTATTTTTGGAGTACATCAAATTTTGTGATATTTATATTGTAAAACTCAATTGAATAGGTTTCACTCATAAGTGTAAGTGAATCCAATGAATTAGAAAATGAACTATCCACTTGCACTCGTTATATTTAAGTGAAGTTTAATGGAGAATTTCATTAACTTGAATGTAATAAATGACAAATGTACCATTAATTGCAATGAATGTTAAATGTGCCATTAATGTTGAAGCTTTGACAAGCTCGTTGATTGACAAATTTTGTGTTTCACTGATACTAAGAAAGGCTCTTTCCAAATATATCCTAGCACAGTAGAAACCCTCCACAAGTTCATTTGATTTTTATACTTAAGTTTAAGAAATATTTCTTCTCCATGTATCTATTTTTTAATATTTACATAGAAGAATATGGAGTTTTTTATATGAAACTTTGAATTTGTTTTTTTTTATATATCTAACTTTAAAGTTGTGAACTAATTACACTATTAGATTTAACTATTTATATTGATTAGTTATTAGGGAATTGAATAATTGAACATTCCATTTTTTTAATCGACAATTTTCACATTCCAATTTTAAAATCAAATGAATAATATTTTTGAATATATCATATCCCAATGGCACTTTTGAATACACCAAACCTCGATCATAGAGTTGCATACACCAAAGACCTCAATCAATTGTCTTCATTTGACACTACTTTGCAATCTACATTGAATTTGGGGCTATTATAATCAAGAAAAAATATGTTGAAAAACAATGCCAAACTTAGTTTGAAACATTACAAACACATTCATCAAAACATTTATCATAAAACCTAAGTTGTTAATCCTCAACATGAATTAATGATAATTCTCTAAGATAACATGGATGCCTACCATTTTTCATGCATCCACCCCGAGATCATAATTGAGTGAAGGTACCTACTAGTCTATTGAACACCATATCGGAGGACTAAGCTATAAAATTAAATCACCATAACCTAAAATTTTATTTTTAGTTGCTCATGTGCACATACTACTAGAATTAGCACTTAAAGGTACGTGTATGACTAATATGTATAAATATTTATAGGCTATTCCCGTAACCCTAGAAATAGGCTTGTAAATACTATTACCTTCAGATATTGATTCAAGGTATTATGCAGTCCTATGTTATGACACAGCCTTCAGTAACACCATACAAAATCTTGAAGATTTATTTTATAGCCATCTTTGTGTGCCTAAAAACCTTTGACATCGAATCTATATGAATTATTCTTGTATATACTTATTCTCATAAAGAATGTTGCCAATAGCATTATTTTAGTGAATAATATGGATCACTATTGAGAAAGCATGAGATAAGCCAATTTTTGTTCTTGTAAATCGTTCTAAAGCCAAAGGTTGTCAATCGCATTTTTCCAATGTGAGTCATGACTACATCAGAGATTACTATAGTAAACAAAGGTCAACTAAACAAACCGCATCATCACATTATCCTCCTTGAAGAAAGAGGGACCGTAGAATTCCACAAGAACAATAGAAAAGGAGGATAATGAGGTTTCCTAGATGGTGTTTTCAAAATACTCGATATCTTCAAATAATCAGGTAAATACAATTTGCTACATTTTGCGTTGAAATTTCCCAAACACCTTAGATTGCAGCATTTGCAAGATGCCTCTATGAATCCCTACAATTGATATAGATAATGATAACAAAATGCCTACACAATTAGGCAGATAACGAGTACAAGCTGGTGATTGCAAAAAGAATGACTACTATTTTCCAAATGTGTGACCTAGCATATGTTGCTCTTATAATTGTACTTTGATAATAGAAATTTTCAATTATTGATCCACTCCAATGCGATTTATGTTGCCACTGAGATGATTATAAATATTACTATGTAAACATTGTTATGTTGTGTCCAAAAAATGTTCTCCAACGCTATTTATATTTAATGTCTTCATTTATTTTGAAATAAGCATTGCAAATATTTGATTTATTGAGTACATTGTATCTTTCATAATAGCAAGTTTAAATATAATTTCTTTTGTTTCATAATGTCTTTTTCAAAAGTGTGGATCCATATTTTATTGCAATAACTAATAACGGTACTTGTCTCAAGTAATGTAGTTTTCAATAGTAAGTATGGATCCATATTTTGTTGCAATAACTGATAATGGTACTACCATGTAATTTTTGTACAAGTTATTTCTTGTCAATTGGCTAACTTCTGAAAAACAATTAAAAAATAGTTTTGCACTATAAATTTTCTATTTAAAAACAGGCTAAGTTCTCATATATAATGTTCACAAATTTATTGGGTTAGTCCAAATTTACAGGTATTAATAATTAAATTTTATCTTTTCCTTTAAATATTATTATATAAATTATATTTTTAGGGTTCTATACTTAGATCTAAGATCTTTTTATAGCTTAAAAAATGTGTGAAAACCATTTCAAATTATTGTCCAACTACATTAATTGAAAGTATTGACAATCAATACAAAATCCCAGAAAGACATGCCTGTCTAGGAGTAGGTCACTGAGACATAAAGGGTCATATACCATAAAGATTGTTAAAACACTTAGTATTAACCATCTACAGTAGCCTAGCCACTATCAAAGAGTTTTTGTGCCTCAACATACTGTGTTTGTTCTTTACTAAATCACTGCACTTACATGCGTATATATTATACCGCATCATCGAACTCGACCATAGATGGTCATTCCACACATTGTTTATGCCTTGCAACATCCATTCACCCAGCAACTGCTGTCAATTGCAGCCAATTTCCTTTCCTTCGAATTTTTTGCTCTGAAAGAGAATGAAATTTAACTACTACTTCAGCAATCTAAGAATTTTAGAATTCAACTTCCACCTTAGATGGCTGCCCTCTTTTCTGCTTCAGTGGGAGAAGAACAATCTTCACTGCAATAATTGTCAAGGAAAAGGGTGGTTGATGGTAGAACAACGAGATATTCCATGATGGCCAACTACAATCTAAAGCAAACAAGGATGAGCTAAGGCATAAAGCTTTCTTGCATAGGTATGAATTCCATCCACCATTTTCTACCATTCCTCTGCTTCCTTTTTGACTTTAGTAAGCCTCTACTTGAGCATCCAAATATTGTTGCCCCCTCTACTAAAACATGTCCATGCAGTTTTCTATCAAAGCCCAAAAAGATATGTTAAATGAATGCCTAGGTATTTACCCTTTGCATTCTTCGCCACCTAAATATGAAAAACCTCTTGTAGACTGAGTTTCACCCTCAACCAATCCTTCAAAATGCCTACCCCAAGCACCCACTTGGCATTTTAATGCCTTTGTGTCTTGGATGGAGAAATCACAAACACTTCAACAATTGGTTGGAAATACATCCACCATAACCATCCTTCGCGATTTCCTTGCCCTTGGCGTTCAATGCCATCAGACTAAAATTGCCAAGTTCTCAAATATCACAATCGAGTGACAAGAGTGACATGATAATGAGTAATGCTATTGCTGAGAATGGATGAAGATAATAACTACATGTCAAGCCTTGGCACACAAGCTGCTGAGCATGCATCATCATGCCATGTGCAATGAAATCATTATGATTGTGCCTGGTGAGCCCTTTCATTTCATGTGATGATGTGGCATGGAAAGAATAGGAGGAAGCTAGAGTACTTACCTAATAAAGGTGTTATGTCAGGTTAATGAGAAGCCAACTCCCTGCTTACAAGGAAATCAATAACCTGATTTGTCTCCTGATAAGAACGATTCAACCGAACTTCAGAGGATGAAAACAAGCCTTTTAGCATACATTTATAATAATTGGTGAGACATCCTCATCAAAATGTATTGAATGCCTACTAAACAAACAAGCATGATTACTTCTGCAAAATTGTTAAGTGTTCATGCCTAGATGAATGGAGAAACCTCCCCTTCAAGATACTAGATGACACCCTCAGCCCTCACATGCCCCTAAAGGCATCATAAAAAAGACCAACCATCGAAGAGTAATGCCAACTAGTGCCAGCTCTTTGAACTTTATTCCCACTAACCCCTTAATCAGAGGTAGGTAAAACAATACACTATTAACTACATAAAATATTTTAGTTGATTATTTAGAGCCAAAAGGATCCAAAAGAGATCAATGTTGAGGTGATCAATGTTTTGCTTTCTTGTGGCTTCAAACTCCCAATGAAAGTTAATTACTCTTCTAACATTCTAGACCTTGATTACTCTTCCACTTGTACCATTATACAAAAAGTACCCTATAAAATAAGTTGCATCAAATCACATTAAATTATATCAAACCAATTACTCAATTAAATGATGACAAATAGGTGGGAAAAAATTACATGAAGTAATGGTCCACCTTAAATTTCTTTACATTTAAATTCACCAAATTTAAATGTTTTTACAAAGTCCCAAAGTATAATTTTAAATAAAAATATTTAAAACAAAATATGTGTTGGGGAGAACATAACCTATTAAATGTTTTTTATTTTTCATTTATATAATGTTTAAGTGGCTATGTGCACCCTTAAAATTAGGGTGCACATACACTGATTCCTCTCCCTTATCTAGGTCACAATTCCCAGGCAATTTTTTTAATTTAATGATCACATTATGTATAAAAGTCACCAAATCAGTACTTAAATAATCATCTATAAAGATGGAGATTATAAGACAGTCATCTTTACAATTTGAATTTATCCAGAGATCCAAATTAAATAGAGAGTTGAGATATTTTCCCAAGGAAAATTCAGTTTTATCTTAAAAACCTTGCATCTTAAAGTTATATGAAACTTAAATTTAAATCTTCATAACAAAAGAACTGCTTCTTACGGTTCTTACTATAAATTAATCAACAATAGACTGTTTTGTCTTACACTGTTTCATCCCTACTCAAAGTACCTGCTTAGTGACAAAAATGTCCTCAGATTAACTCCCCACTCAAACTAGAACCAACCACTAAGCATTTGCACAATATCCACTAAATTGTTTCACAGACGCATGACACGCTCCTTATTGACAAATAAATTCAACAGTGCACTGTAAAAGGGAGGGGAAAGCCTTGAAAAGAGCAGGTAGACTAAAACTGAAGAGTCGGCACAAGCCGTTAATTCCAATGCAACTGTCAGTTCAGCTATCTACATCATAATTATTCCAGGAACATAATATTTATGTTATTGAAATAACATGAAAATGGACATGTGACATCAATATCTCTGTTAGTTTATCCTCCACAGATTTCAAGTCTAGGGCATGGAAAAACTTGTGATCATTGCGATTTCTCTCAAATAGATGCGAATTTCCCTACTCCAAACCCTAGATGTTTCCCTCCTGCCATATAAGAATAAGAGAAGTACGTTGGTCCAACATAAACTCGTATTTTGGTTAAAATTAGTACTAACAACTGTTGGTGTTTCATTATCAGGCATGAGCATAGCAGTAAAACAAAAAAGGTGTTTCACAACAAAATAAAGATACATCAGTTCAATTTCCCATTATTAAGATGATGTTACAAGAATAAGATCATATAGCCATGCAGTAAGGATATCAATCCGTGCCTGGCAGATTTGACATGAAAGCATTTACACTTCAATGTCTATTGAATGAATCCAAAACCCGCCTCCAAAGACTGGAGGAAATTGTGTTATCAACATCATATTCGATTGGATCCTCCAGATGGGAACTGTCATCTCTGGCATACAGGATTTTTTGAACTCGTCTGAAGCGGAAAATGTGTGTTTTACTAAAGCCAGCTGCAATAAGCTATATGCTTATGAGCATACTGTAGTCATTTCCTTCAATAACTGGAAATCTCAACACCTTTTCACCAAATTTGACAAGCTTGAACTTCCAAGAATTTAATTGAGTTCCCTATCAGCAAATATGCCAATAATCTAAAGTCCAAAATTTATCCAAATAGCTTCCTTAATCTATCTGCTGCGAGATTTGCAGTTTTATTGGTTGGTTCCAGAACAAGCGCGTAGCTAAAATCTGTGCCATTGACAAAAAAAACATGTGGGAAAAGGAATAAAAATGGGAATAAACAGATGGGATGTATCAAACATATAATATTCCTTGTAGAAAATTGACAAGGGTTTTAAGTTTTTAACAATTTATTTCTGGAAACCTATCATGATTGTCATAAACAAACCCAAAATTGACATAACACGAAAGGGAGAAACAAAAGCGCATGACAGGAGATGAAAAGATGTAACATCCAAATGAGCCCAACATTGTCATCTCTGCTATAGATTCAAATTCCAACCTTTCCATTATTTTACAGATCTCCTAGTCAATAAATGCTAAGTTTGTAACAAAATAAATTTTAAAATGACATTCACTCATAAGGATTCAAAATAATTAGAATTCTTTAGTTACAACATATCAATAAAACTATATCTGCTTGGCATATTGCAAACATATAAACCAAGATAACCGTGGTCGAAACATAACCAAATCCATACCTTCAATAGCCTCCTTGTAGTAACCAAGCATCTCCCTTGCAGTTCCTCTTCTTAAATATGCTTTCACATTCTGCAATTCAAAATTACAACATATACGTTGCCCATCATCAGAAACTCAAACTAGTCAACCAGCTCTACATGCAATATCTAAGGATAAACCACATGCCATTCTTGCCAAAACTTTGAAGTTGATAAAATATTATGCTGAAAACGAAGAAATGGCATCAGCCACTTAAAGGCATTCCACATATTGCCAACAGCCCCTAGCTAAAGCATAGGGACCACCATTGCACCCATGTTGGGAAATGCAAAGCTATGCTTCGGAAGAACTGTCGAATCTAATAGATGGTATCATATATACACTAATTATTTTGAAAGTATAGGAACAAGAGAAAATAACAACCTAAAGAGATATTTAGCATACTACTAGATGATAGAAACAACAGATGGTATCATATATACACTAATTATTTTGAAAGTATAGGAACAAGAGAAAATAGCAACCTAAAGAGATATTTAGCATACTACTAGATGATAGAAACAGAGGTTTACTGCACTGTTTATGTATATATGAACCAAACCATGTCAAAAAAATACAGGAATTCACAGAAAAACTCAATCAAGATTATATAGAAATTCATGTTTAAATCTAAAAATTCTGGAACATGGAGATGTGTACCCCGCCATAGGGTACACACCTCAAAATGGGAAGACAGGTCGGAGATGTCTCCCTGAAACATGAGTCATATCTGGCATGCAAGGGGCATCCACTGATCGTTCTAAAACTTTCAATGGACACATCCTGATGCAAAAAATTAAATTTACAAGAAACAAAACAAAAAGAAAAAGAAATGAAAAACCTACATGCCAATAATGTTAAGACACCCTGCCTAAGCCATTTGTCACTCATTCAAACAACAAAAAAGAGAGTGGAAGTTTAAAAGCATCAAAAGAAATGTCAAAAGGTTTTTGGACAGAACAGAAAACAAAATGGTAAATAATTCGTAGGATTATGCAGCATACATTTGCAATGACATTATTTCACAGCAAGGGACAAATGACAGAAATAACATCATCGTCAATATGACTCAATGTATATATCAGTCATGACTCATATCCTCCACTCACACACACCCATATCCTAATTCTGAGAATGGTGTACCAGTATGATAATATCAATACCCATACCACAGCTTAGCTGTACATCTGTTGAAAAGGCATAGAAAATAAACTCTTATAATTAATAATACAATTGAGAAACAATTTTGCATGAATTTCTGTTTACCCTTTCTGAAAGACACGACTGATTTCTTCCACCATATCTTTGGTATAATGCTAAACTGGAAAAATAATTAAATGTCACAATGCAGCCAATCTTTCCTATCGATCTCTCTACACAAAGCCTTCTGCAGATTTGCCATTTTTTTTACGCTACATGGTTGTCAAAGAAATTCAACAACATATGACCTCTAACAATACTTGAAGAGAACATATTAAAAACTTACAACTTAGAGATATTAATGGATATATCATCATTCTAAACACGAAAATATTCTAGTAATATTCAAAATGTTATACAAAAGTTGCAGAAAAGTCATTATTTTTTTGCAGATTGTAGACTGTAGTGCATCTAAAGAGTTGTTGCATCAGGAAGGCAACAGGGAAAAAGATCTACAAGGACAGATTATCAAATTGTACTTTGTAGTATTTGGTTCCGTTTATAAAGAAACCTTGAAGGATACCCAGTTTTTTTTACAAAAAAAACCTTAAAGGTCTAAAGGACTGGATTAACAAAAAACTGTATGACCTTTCATCAAAAATGGATAGACAAAAAACACTCCTCAATATTAAGATATGTAGTAAAAGGGGAAAATTGACGCCCATGAGCATCATCAGAGAGTAGGCCGGCAAGGACAAAGCAGATGCGGGCAGAAAGGAGCAGAACCAGCACAAGGGCGAGTAAGCTAACCTGTCAGTGACCATTACAAATAATAAAAGTAATGCCTTGGATCTAGGGCGCAGTGATTCCAGCAAAGTACAAAATGGGTTTGTGCCCTTCCAGTGGGGCTTTTCATCTTCATCCAAAACCCTAATCCCTGAATCTGAGCAAGGTCTGACAGTTGAGAAATATGACAGGAATTAGGTCTATAGGGAATGCATAAATGCCTCCAATCGGTTTCACAGTTGTATCAATTTTTGTAAAAGACATATCTTACATTCCTCTCCAAATTGTTATCCCTAGCTGAGAGTGAAGTAGTGGAGTCTATCTCCATGGCTGGGTAATGATGGGTCTTATGAAAGGATGCTCTCCAATCTCTCACCCCAGCAGCGCTTCAAATGGCATTGGATAAGCTCAAGTCGATGGGGCATCCTTTTCCTTGGGGGATGTTCCTTTAAACCTGGCCAAAGAGGTGCCAGAACTGTTCTTGGATAATGACAGTTTAAAATAAATGGAGGTGGAGATTGTCAGTAGGTCTTTGATATGCAATTGTTTGGGAAAGGGAACTTCCTTTGAAGATCTTGATCACTGAATGAAAGAGTTTTGGAAAATCATTGAATCCCCCTCCATTTCTTTTCTGGAAAAAGGATTTTTCATGATCCAGTTTAGATCCTCTGACAACTGCACCTTTGTGAAGGACAATGGGCCGCGTTTTTTTGGAAAGCATGAAAACTTTGTGTGCCCATGGTCTCCTGTTTTTAATCCAACCATTCTTGGACTACTAAGGCCCCTATGTGGGTGAGACTTTATAATCTCCCTCTAGTAATGAGAAATTCAGTTTTGATTTGAAACTTGTTGAGTAAAGTTGAGGTTTTCATCAGAATATATAATGCCTCAATTGGCTTTCAGCAGAAATTTGTGAGGGTTTGTTTGATGATCGATTTATCAAAACCCATCACTAAATCCATTAGAATTTTATCTTCTCATGCGGTCTGAACCCAATTTGTCAATTTTGAAGGCCTTCTGATCCAGTGTTTGTGCTGCAATCATCTTGGGCACAAGATAGCAGTGTCCTTCTAAAAATCCAATCGGCTCTCACACTGTCTATTTGCAGCAATGGTTCCAGAAAGAGGATGGACCAAAAACAGATTTTGACAGGCAGCATCTTGGGGTTTCCACCATTGATCAATCAACTCCTTCCACAGTGTGCAGTGAGGAAGAGGGTTGCTGGCCAGGTGACAACTCTGCAAAAACGGACCCTTTCGCACAGCCTGAGAATCATTCCCCAGCTAATGGCACCCCTTCCCCCAGTAGAGGTGGGGCTGGGTTACGGTTAACGAGTTCTTGCATGTGTCTGCTCCAGCAAATGAAGATAGTTTAAAGGAGGCCAAAGCAGTAGAGCAACAGAATATAGACATTTCCATGGACTTGGAAGACGAATATATTCAGAAGGATAATAATCTTTTGCTTCTACAGAAGTTCACACCATCTTACAAATGGAATCCAAGACATATAAAGCGAATTTTGGATCCACAGGTAAATGCGGTGGATGAAAGACTAAAGCAGAAAGATTGCATTTGAATGTGATGAACTCAATTGATGAGGGTTCACAATAGACTGTGGAGGCCCTTCTTTCTCGCAAGCAAAGAAGGATGCTTGACACACATTGTTGACCTTTCCACTTTTCTTGAGGTTTGTAAGGACGAGGAATTGCATTCTCTCTGGGTATGTTGTGTCTTTGTAAAATGAGGTTACTTTAGATTCTTCGATTGGGTTTTAAGATCTCTTGGGTTGCTATGCTCCCTTTTTGTATGTATACATGTTTCATCAGTTCTGGTTTCAAGTGAGGCCCCTAAAGATTTTCACTGTTCATAGCTAAGGTCTAAAGCATTTACGAAACAAAAATAGATAAATAAATAAATAAATAAAATCAACAAACAATTGAAGCTACATTACAGTCTGCAGCCTTCATAAGAGAATAAGGAATTGTGCAGGGTGACGGTCTTTCTGTGGGAGAAGATATTTTTTGGCCCTTAGTCTCTCCAATGGATGAGAGATATTATGGCCCAAGAGGACAAAAAAATAATAATTATAGTGTAGCCAGAGAAATGACTACATGCATGTTCAAAGTCATGGAAGAAAATTTACCCATATGATGAAAGATAGTTAAGTGGAATAAGATTAAATTCCAACATTGTCATTTGGTACCGCAGATTTAACCATCAATGAAACCACCATCATGAAGGATATGGACCAACCATAGGACATGGAAGCCAACAAATGATAAGGTGAAATTAAAGGTTTGATGGCATTATTAAGAGAATTGTTTTCTCCAATCAATGAAGACTTATCGTAGAACATGGGGGTTGTTTCAATAAGCATTTTGGGCAGCCATCATTACAGAGAAGAAGCAAGAGGAAATGTTGGCCTTTCAACCCCGCATCTTTAGAGAAATACTATAAACCTATGTCACAGGGTTCGCCGAACTTCAAGTAAAAAGTTTGAAATCCGGCGAACTAAATGAAAACCGAAAAAAATCATTGCAGTTCGCTCGAAAATTCGCACAAAAAAGGGTTTCGTTTTTTTTTAATTAAACTGTATTTCAAAAACGTTTTTTCGATTAGGGTTTTTGGATTTTTCTGAAGAAATCAACACTAAGACAATCGGATTTTCATTGTCGACAGTCTAAATTTATTTTGCGAATTCGTCCCTGTGGATTTTCTTCGTGGGCGTGGCTCCACTCCGTGACTCGTCGCTGTGGACATTGGCGTGGCCTGGCGTGGCCTACTGTATTATCACGTGAAGGCCAATATTATCCGTTCTCGAAGCCTGAAGGTGTTTCTTGGATTATTTATTATATAACAAATATACTGAAGTGACCATGATTAACTTGGAATATTTATTATATAACAAATATACTGAAGTTGCTTTGGTAATAATAAATTATAATATTATTATATTATTATTATTTTTTATTTTTCATTTCATATTCTTTTAATAATGTTTTAACTTTTCAATTTTTTATAACGTTTTTATATTTTTAAGTGTGTTATAATTAAAATTTACATATTATAATGTATTCAAATTTGTAATAATATTATTCTATTTATTAATTATATTTAAATATTTAATTATATTAGAAAATTTACAAATTACAGTAGTCGAATTTAATCACGAATTTTTTTTGCCGAATTTAATCCTCGCCGAACTTAATCCGAATTTAATCCTTGCCGAACACGAACCTGGTGACTTAGCTATAAACATCCATTAAATACTCCGTGGTAGAAAAATGAAGGAAGAGAATATCGAGGCAATATAAGAGGTCAACTTTATGCCTTAATTAGTTCATTACCAGAGCCAATGCCAGCAAAAGTTTCAGTTTTGAATGGAGAAATAGGCCAGAGCATGGAAGAATTCAAACTGACTGCCTTGGCAAAATTCAGGGCGACAACGATGAAATTAAGGACAAAATAGGAGCAAATAATGCAGAAGGTATACCACCTATAAAAATGTCTTCATTAGTTTGCATGCACTTGGCCTCGTCACAGAAATGAAGTTCAATGTTGCCTGTCATGGTTAGTTTTCCCTTTCCTCGACAAGAAGTAGGAAATGATCATGCGAATGAGATTGGCAATGGCCGTTATGTCTAAAGGTGAAGAAAACATAGAGGAGTGCAAGAAAGACGGGAGAAAACACCATTTGATATTTTTGGCTGAAGTTCTGGAACAAAAATGAAACCAGCTGGAAAGAAAAAATGGTGTTCCTAGAGTGGAGAAGATGGGCGACTTAAAGCTGAAGGTGAGATGTTGCAGAAGAAGGGAAAAGGTTCAAGGGAAGAAAATCAAACTCTACAATTGACCATCAGGAATGCTACGACCAAATGTGCAAAATGCGTTTGCAAATATTGAAGAGCGAAATCAGATTTGCATGAGATGGTGCTTTTTACATTCAGGAAAAGGCTCGCTACAAAAAATTAGCTTGCAGTAAGAGAATAGAAGCCAGGAAACAATGATAAGTTGAACACTATTAAGCGCCAATGCTTTTCCTTTGGAATAGACAAAAAACCCACTCAGCCTTCTCATATCTTTGTGAATTTTACATCTGTGCGTTGCTTTTGTAAAGTTTTCTGACTGCCTTGTATTTTTAAAATGAGACAAGTATTGGATGTAGGGTTTTGTTAGATACACAACTATGTTGTATCAATATGTTGGGTTCAATAAGTTGTAAGTCAGTTATAAAAATCTGTTAAATAAGTATTATCAATATGTTGATATTGACTTGCCATTGAAAACTTATCAATAATACGCAACTCACCTATGCTTCTTACATTGTACTATGCCGTGACAGTTAACTGTCGATATATCAAAGTTACAATATTAATAAGATGAGTGGGGCAAGAAATTGCTCTCTTTTGCATATCAAAACCCTAATATGGTACCAAAAACATAATAGCCCTTGGACCTGTGAAGGAATTTTTATGGCTTCCATATGCATTATTGTTTCCATAAATTGAAAGGTAGAAACTGGAAAAAGAATGCAGCTAACATCTCATCCTTGTCAAGGCACGGATCTGTCCACATGAATGAAGGAGAGCGATTTTTTTTAGCAAGATTAGTTATTAAAAACGATTGGCACAGAAAGACTTAGTCATGAGTTTATGGAAAAGGCAACTGAATATGGTTTGCATCAATGTCAGAAAATATGATAGGTGTTCAAAGGTTTAGCTTAACTAGCTTTACAGTTAGTTCTGATCAAACTGTAAATGGTGACTTCTTATATTGAAGAGATGGCAACCTGGTGTGAGAACAATGTGAGTGAGGTTGCTGGAGGAGAATAATTAAATTTATAATTGATATTTGTAACATTTTTCTTGCATGGGAGTGTTTGTTGGGCATATGTACATTTACAAGCATATTTTATGCAGTAAATAATTTAATAGATAGCATGTGCAACAGATTTTCTATGATGTTTTCCCTGTCTAATTTTGAAGTTCAATTCTTAAGATGAATGCACCAGATAGAGTGATCTCCCCTCTGTTTTGACGCCTTAACATTATGATGTCCACAAATATCAGTTAAGTGGTGAGAGTTGATAATACTTATGACTTTTTTCTTGCATTTAGCAGAAGCACACATTCTTTCAGCATTTATACGGAATGATATGCCTTCTATTACATGGCTGCATACATAAACGAGTCCGCCCAATAAAATGAGCATATTACTTTCTAGGCATCAATGGACATTTATTTAGAGTAATTGAGAATGTATCTTAAATAAAAGCGCTATTCTCCATCATAGGATCAAAAAACTACCCAAGGTAGTATCATATGCAGATTGTATACTCCAAAAGGGTTCAGCTCCTTGAGATTGGAAATTCGATATATAACATACTTTTCTTAAATAGGTGAACAACACTATCACAATTTCTCTATCTGCTTTAAAAAAAAACAAATTATAGATTTCCAGTCTCTAGGACTGAAAGGTCTGAAGACAAAGGTGAAGTCAATTTATAGAAAGTAGTCATTGCTTGGAAATGGAATAATTGTGTCAGTGCATTTTCTAGAAATTAATTTTGATAAGGTTTACCATTGGGTAGAATGGGACTTCATTTTTTATATGTTTGAATGATTAGGATTTGAATCATTTTTTCACCAGGGTAGTTGGTACCCTCTTTTTTCATGCAGCGGCTAAGCTTCTTGGAAATGCTTATTCTCAACGGCAATCTCTTTGAAGCAGTCCATTACCACTCTGACAAAGCTATAGGTAGATTCTTGAGATCGCGGTAGGGCCAGAAATCCATATGGCGGTCTTCCCCATCACTCATTGTCCCTATGTCAATTGCAGCACACATAAGAGCAATTATGGGAGGATGCCCACATCCAGGGCCAAGTTAGAGAAATCACATTGCCTGGAGATGATCAAATCCTGTCATCTCAATGCCTATGTGAGGTACTCTTAAATGTAACATTTATGCAAAAGCTTCTGACACAATCGTAAGTGAAATAAAAAAGTTGTTCTCATTGGCCAGGATACCCTTCATGAAGAGAGAGACAGATATAAAAAGCTTATTATGATAAAAATTAGCCCCTATTTAGGTAAACCTTTGGACTTGAAACATTAACTGCTTATCAATACAGATTGGTATTGGACAGATTTAAAAGCCCACTTCAAAATGTACAGATGCCTTGCCAATGCAGGCAAAACTTATGTATACTTGCTATTGGACATATTTCTCACTATTCTTGTCTTTTCCTCCTCAAGGTTGGATATAAAAAGTTCATTTGGAGAAAACATGGTAGAGACAATGCCTCCTTGTGGCTTGGGAAATTTGAACTCTGCTGAAGGAAAATTAAGAGCTCGGTACAATTGATATTACAACATAGGGAGCAGTGGTTTCAACTTTCCTGTCAGACACTGAATCCAAATGGCCTCCCATATAGCTGGCATTGAATCACCCTTTGCTTGGACAAATCTCACTTCAAGATTTGTCATCCTACCGATCCTCAAAACAATCAGCTTGGTTTACAAACAATTTCTAAATAATTATGATGGGAATTTGCGTAGAAATTATTCTTGTAAGACTCAACCACGTGTTCCATTTGGAATGTTTCCTCCCCAATAGACAACTACCATGCAATCCAATATCAGTACAAAAGAGATCTGCCGGAAGAGAATTTCACTTTTGGAAGGAGAAGTGGAATAAATAAGAAAACACTTGAATGGATTGAAGTTTTGAACTATGGTAATTTGTTCCAAAAAGTTTGTTGATCATAGACAAAGCAAAATTTCAAAAGGAATTTCCAAATTTCAAATGATTCCTCGTGCCAAAATGTGCAGTTCAGGCCTAAACTTCCTATTTGACCAAGACCAAACAGGAGATAAAAGTAGCTGGATACTGAGGATTAGTGGGTGAATGTTATGTCAAGCCTGTCAAATTTTAGAAAAGGGCAACTGTCACATTGAACAGTTGAACAGAAACTCCACTAAGCAAAGAAAATAAATGAAGATGCCAAATTACATCGATGGATAGTTATGTTGCCAGGAAATGGAAACGGAAATGAAAACGGATAAGGCTCCAATATGTGGAAATGCTGATTTTCAAAAAAGACCGTGGGTATGAAACAGCAAAGAAACATACATACAATATATTATAAAAAAATATAAAGTATATATAAAAAATACATAATACTCAATTGGATCCCATAAAAGACAAAGCACTTAAAAATATAGTATTCATGAAAGTTCAAAACACTCAACATGCTTAAAATTTCTCATGTTCATGAATCATGTGGCATAAATGAGAGTATGTGTTTTGGCATTGCATGTAGTGTATTTATATAGGTTTACACTTATATCATTCAATTGCTAGCAATCTCTCTTGCAGAACTCATCGGTGCGTCAATCTCCTTGAGTGCAAATCCTAAGGAGTGTACCGGGAAAGGGGGGTCGTTGCCTCATGGAATTTTAGGAGAGATTTCCATATGATTTTCTTTTATACCTATCTATTCCTTCAAGCTTCACACTACCTTCATACCTCCCATGATGTCTCCTTGAAATCTTGAAACCCTGAAATATGGCCAAGTTTGTAACCATGAAACTCTAAAATCTAGCTAAAGTCTAAAATCTGATAGAACCCTCCAAAACCTAGAATTTTCATTGTAGCTCCTAAATGTCCAAAACCACTCTCAAACATCCTGAAAGCATATACATAAAATATAACTTAAACTATAAGAAAGTAAATGTTCATATATAAACGTAAGCTTATACTTAAATGTTTATTTTGTGTATATACTGGCTGGATCAGTGTTAATGTTTTAGCCATTCTTCATATTTTTACTTTTTTAAAGACTTGTGCCTCCGGAAAACTCCTGTACATTTCCAGTACATGCCTGGGCATTTCCAAAATGTTTCCATGGCATTTCCGGTGGCATTTCGCTTCCAAAATGTTTTAGGGAGGAAACGGGGGGATTGAGGTGACGGGGTGGCGAGGTGTGGGGGGTGTTTCCATGTAACAAAGCTGTATAGGAATAGTGGCAAAATATTATATAATACCTAATGTCAACAATTAAAAAAAGACTGATTGTGATGATTACAATCAGCATATAATGGCCATATATATAGTATTAAGATAAACCCTCGTCATTTTGAGAATAACCAATGCTAGCATAATCGCCAAAACAGGAACCCTGACACTAATCCCAAGGATGCCCGGAGTTGGCAACTCCAGGTATATAAAACAAACACAGCCATATGGAAAACACTATACTTTATACTTCAAGACCTTTGCCAACTTGTCATCCAACAAAACCTACATGGATAAGCTAGTTAAGAGAATTTGAGGTATTAAATACTGTTCTCCTTAAAGAAACCATGCGGCATGCTTTCTACTTTTAGTATTGCCATATTGCAACATCATTTCACAATTTGATTGAGTAAAGATATATTTTCATCCTTGGCGCCCTCTGCGGAACTATGATGGTGGCTATAACTCAAAGCATAGCAAAGCATTCTCTGGCTATCGAGCTTATTCAATTGATTTTGTTAGGAGAAGACAAATGCAAGGCAAACCTCCATAGACATCCTCAAACTTAGGCTTGAAGGAGGTCGTAGTATCTTGACCTAGCAGATATTACCATAGCCAAAATGGATGCATTTAGACGAACCATTGACATTCTCGACGTTAAATCTAAAGCTAGAACATTTGCCATCCTTTGCATATGTTAAGAGTGTAGAGCGAACTTTTGTTATCAAATGTATTGTCGGCATTGGATATAACCATGAATAAATTATAAAGTACATCATTAACAAAGAACAGTTATGCACTTATTGTGCGATATACTTAGTATCAAGTGACGGTAGTTTCTCAATTAGACCATGGTGATCAATCATTATATCTATTGTTGCATCATCAATATGTACACGTTGGATTGTTACAATAAGAGTTCTCCGTCAATGAATCTATTGATTATCATATATCTGGAGATCTGGAGACATTACCATATATTACCGAAAACATTCTTGTAATACTTTTTTGTGTTCATTCACAAATATAAAAACTATTTAATTTATCGTAGATAGTTTTTTCTTTGTATGAGTGTTGTGAATATGGTTACATTACAATTTCTTTATGTGGCGAATGATGGTTGTCTAACAATTTCTTTGCGGATTAGATACCTACAGACTATTAGAATTTAGAATATAAGGCTTATAATTTAGCATTGACTTAATATTAGTTAAGTATTAACTAATAAAGGGTTGTAACCACTTCAACCATTTTGTAACCATCTCTTACATAATAAAATGACAAACACACAATGAATAATATGTGCATTCTGATTCTTCTTCATTCTAAAATTGGTATCAAAGTCCTTGGTGCTAGAATGGATCTGCAAAAAAGAGGAAAAACAGTATGAAGGATATCCCAGTTCGACCAAGGGCAAGGACAGGAATTTTAAATGCCATTGAAGGTACAGTCAATGTCATTGAAGACACAACTCAAACGCCACTGAAGGAACAACCTCGAAGTCGCCGTTTCCACCATTAATAACAGTCGCGATGGCATGGAAGAATTCGAGTTTCAGACTGTTTTGATAGAAAGGGTTTCAGACAGCTTTGAAGGTTTTAATATAATCGCAAACAGTCATAAATACAGTCATGAAAGGACATAAACCTGCTCAAGTTTATAATCGCAAAAATCACCCAAAGTGTTTTATAAGGCAAAAAACCCAATCAACACCAAGGAAAGCGAATTAAAAGTCTAATGTGGGGGAAAATACAGTTGTCCAAGGAAGAAATTGCAATTTTCCAGTCTGGTATGAGGGCACATTCCAATCAAAGGTGACATATTTCAGATGCCCTGGAACTAAGCTCAATCGGATCCCCTACAAAATAAGTAATTGTGCAATGCCCTGTAGCATGAGAAAACATATGGTGCTTCCAATTACTGACAATGGAAGATTTAAGTAATCAAAAGAAACTCTAAGACTTGTCATGATGGCCATTTTTGGAATTGTGTTAGGATTCTTTGTTGGTGTTTCTCTTCCACACGTTTATTTTATAAATTTTGGATTTCCATCAAGGCTGATGATGGTTAATACCATTAATGTTGAATCTGGAGAGAACAGTTATTTTGGTTCAGCTACAAAGGTTTTGTTGCACTCTACACATGCATCACGGCAAAAATCAAATATCAGACAAGCTTCGGCTACTTCTAGATCTGGAAATAGCTTCGGGATATATGTACCATCAAATCCTCATGGACAGAGACCAGGGTAAATTTTAAGACCCCTTACAAAAATCCCCCTTGGATTTTTTTTGGCGAATTTGTAAATAAGTGTTTCAAAATCATAGCATCTAAGAGTGAAAGTTGTATAGTTATGGAGGTAAATTTCAAGTTTGAATCAAGAAATGCTGGAAAAATGGGACGAATGCCGCAAGAATCACAGGAAATAGGAGTGATGATCCAACCGATTGGCTACAAAATGCGGTCAGTCGGCTGCATTTTGCAGTCGACTCCATGAACCCGGTCAGCCCTGTGGGCCCAGTTAGCTGCAAAATGCAGTCATCTAGCTACATTTTGTAGTCAGCCCAGTCCATCCAGTCGCTTTTGTTGGCCCAGTCCGCCCAATCACTCTTGTTGGCCCGATCGGCTGCAAAATGCAGTCAACCAGCTACAACATGCAGTCGACCGATTACATTTTGTAGTCAGCCTCATCAGCCCAGTCAGACCCATCAGCTGTAAAATGCAGTCATTCAACTGCAAAATGCAATCGACCAATTACTCATATGCATCTGTATGATTGTAGTGGGCCACCAACTATATACTACGTGCCATATGGTTGAAGAGTACATGTCCCTCAATGGAGCCAGTCATTTACTCTATGCAGTCAGACGGTTGCAATATGCATTCAATCGCAGAAACAGAAATGAGAGCCTCGTCGTGTCTGGTTGAATGGAATTCATGTTTTCCATCATAATAATATATAGTATATATAGGCGAATCCGACTAGTTTATCTTTGGAGGTAATGGCAATATATATTAAAAAGTGTGGAATTATTTTAAACCATTGTGTAGTACCTCCTAATTTAAATCTCACTAACATCTCGTTTAGGGCCGGTGAGGTTTATTGGCGAGAATTTACACCTGTCAGTCATTTGAAATGAACGTTTTCCCCTCAGGAGTCGTAAGCAACTTGCTAAGCTCCACGGACCTTGTACATGGGTATCGTTGGTTAGCAATCAGGTTGTAAACATCTCGTTAGACACCAATGGGAATTTAATAAAGACCATTGATCAATAGTTTCGACAGATAATAAAAATAATCATTGAACTTTTGTGAACGCATTGTGCAATGTCCAGTCTAAGGTTAGTTGTCAGTCTCGTTACGCATTGCAGACCCGTGACCCACGTTTGGATAATGATAACAATATATTAAACAAATTAAGATATTAAATAAATAAATCAAATCAACTAGGTTTAATGGAAAGCAGATTTCCTTTATGACAAAATGCCGAAGAATATGAAATCTCATGAAATGCGTTCAGTTGGATCATAACTTTGTTGGTGATGCAATAAATGAGGAGCAGGTTTGGCGTTCACCAAAGCACTTTGGAGAGCAGATTTTTGGCCTGATATATATAGTTAATATCTGCTAGAGTAGAGGTATGCTTGAAGTAGGAGAAAAGTTTGATAAAATGTCACAGTGAAGTGTGACCTACAGGCTACAGGAATGCGTGGACTAGTAGAAATGCATTAAATAGATGTTGATTGGGCGCCAACCAGGTATATTTCCTCCTCTGCCAGCATACTCTTGACCTGTGTTAAAACCTGCACTTGTTTGGTGGGCGCTTTGTCCAAGGATGTATGGCTTGGCGTTGAAATTGCCTTGAATAATGTGTGGCTTAGAGAGTGGGCACTAGTTGGTTTGTGCATTGAGTGGTTTTGAGCTTAAACAAGAGTAGATGTGTCCCCAGCCTACACCAAACCTGTAGCTTGTGACAGCAGCTTTCAATAGGTCAAAATGCCTTACAGAGGTGTGAATTATTGGAATGCCTTGTCAACCAGGATTTGTGTAGATGGGTTTGTTAAAAAGATGTTAAAATTTGTCTTATTTCCTTTCCCACGTCCTCCAGGTCTGCGCCAAGGGGGAACTAAAGGTTTGTTGCCAGAAATGCAAAGGCACATGGAACACCTGGCAGCAGGATATGCAAAATATGGAAAGGCAGCCTCATGGATGACAATGGTTGAAGGATATGCTCGAAATGGTTTTGTTGAGAAACAGTGATGCCAGGAAATGCCTAGGAGGGTGGCGTTTCACCCCAAAAACGTTTCAGAAATGGAAACGTGAGGGGAAACGGTGGGGAAACGTGGCAGGCGTTTCTGGAAACGTTTCCAACGTTTTCTTAAATTTTAAAGCATCAAAACTTTTTTAAAAATAAAAAATAACTGCATTTAATGAACCTAAACCTAATCTACCTACCTAGACTTGCTAAAGACACTTCCTAAAAGCTATATAATGACATCTTGGGTCTATTCTAAATCACACTCTCATTTTTCTCTTGTTAAATTCAGTTTTCGTGGAGATGATTATGAGGAAAATCTGGATGATATATTCTAGATTCTAGATTATTATCATGTATATGTGAATCATTGAAATTGTAACCATGTTGAATGATGAGTCGTGACTCTTTAGAAGTTCAAATTTCAATGAATACAAAATATTTTGAGTGCTTTATCAATTATCTCTTATGGTCTACAATTATAAAATGAGTACTATTCATACATACATACATATATATATATATATATATATATATATATATATATATATATTGTACGGACGTTTCCGGTAACGTTTTGTATCCAAGGTTTTTTTTAAATTGGTGTTTCCGCGTTTTGTATCCGTTTCCGTTTCTGTTTCCTGGCAACATAGTTGAGAAAGCCTTGGAACCTTTCAATCAAATGCCATTAGTGGGTTTAACAATCCAAATGCATTTACCAATGCCCTTCTATGGTGGCAGAGGAGTATTTCTTTCTCCTCCCTATCCTTGTCATTCAGTACATGCCTTGAATCTGGAAAAAATACCCTGTTGTGTTCATCTCCCAAGACATTTTCTCCAACTTTGCATAGATCTTCTGTGTCTGTGCGTGTGAGCTATCTCCTACACAAAAAGCATGCACCATTTTATGGCCTCTAATCCAACTACATCAGTTATCTTTTTTAATTCTTCTATCCCTCATCAATTTCCTTACCTTTTGAACCTCACCTAACCTGCGCACTTCTGCATAGATGTTTGACAAAAGAACATAAATTGCAGCATTTTGAGGATCCAACTCAAAAAGAAGAGTTGTTGTAAATAATCACATTCACCACGGGTTTTATTGGCAGTTTTAAAGCCAAATCCCACAACCTTTGCAAGCATCCTACCTGCATGTGCCAAAATGGGAACTTTGGAGCAGGGTATGGACATTTGAATAACAATTGGAAGTGGATATTTATCAGTTGTACAGAATGTGGAAGCATACTGAAGGCACGAGAATTGTTTGACAATATGCCTCAGCAAAATGTGGTCTCATGGAACACGTCTCCAACCTACGCCAAATCTAGAGCACCTCCTTCATTGCCTCTTCATTCCTCCCAAGCATGGTTTTTCTCACTTACATCTAGCATGATTTTCGCATTGTTAATCATCCTTTCGTAATGGTACCAAAAATTAAAATCAAATGAACAGTATGTTTCTAGTTAATTAAAACGACTTATGTAGCTCACAAACGTTAAAAATTACTTTATTTTCCACACAACCAGAATGGTCATTTTGAGTGTTAACCTTGCTCCTAGATCATGTCTCGAGACAATGGAAAACATAGATGGCAAAATTTGATAAAGGCAGCCTCCAGATTTGTGAGTTGAACTCGTGTTTTCGTTTAAACCTACTACTTAAACCGTGCAAAAGTTAATAAAACACATTTTATAACAATGTGCAAAACACCTCTCTAACTCTCATAGCGGAGAAGTCAAGGTTTGACCATGTTCCCTGGTGACGTGGAATGTCACATCAACCTTTAGAACTTCAGATGATCGTTTGATCATTTAACGTCAAACATTTTGGAGCATGGGACAGCTGCCAAAAGTTAGATATTGATTTTGGTTATGGCTCGTGGTTTGGGAATCTGTGTTGGGAAATGGAATTCTACCACGACACACCTCTAGAGTTTCACCATGACAATCATAACCAACCCTTAGTTTCGAGAAAGTCACTTTGGGAACTAGTTTTGCAAGTGGGTTTTGTAGGCCACTTGTCATTCTACAGCAAGGACAAACTAACGCAATTACGATAATCAACTCCGAAAAGGTCGTCGTAGATTGAACCCTAGTCGCCAAAAATAAGTTCCATTGACTTTGAGGGTTTTTTTGTATATAGAGGAGTAGGTGGGAATTGACATATTGTGTGTTCGAGTCTTGGACATTGGTTTTCAAACTCATCTTTGTAGCCACTTTGGCTATAAACTCGCAACAATAACAGGAGAATTGTTGTGGGACCCCCTATAAGCCTAATAAATAATGGGAAACTTTTGGACACTATCACATGAGTGTATTAAACCTCTTTTTGTTACTTGTATTGAGAAATTTGCTTGTGGAAAATATGGTGTTTTTTCTCTCCTCTCTCTCTCTCTAAAGTTGAAAACGCAATTTAACTGAATATGTATTTCTTACCCTCTATAACGGCATGCAAAGAGTTTTGATATTGTTGTGAATGGAAAATATGTAATCGTGAAATGTGTTAGACCGTAGGAGATTGCCATGCCAACTTTTTGGGTTGACCATACTTTTGGTTGCAGGTACCCTAGACAGAAGGAATCAGTAGCATTCTTATTATGTTATGATAGCATGTACCCATTAAGATGAATACATTTGTAAATTGGTAACATTACTTAGATGTGGACTGATAAAATACCATTATTGTTTTAAGCAAGAGAAAATATTAGTGCTTTTTGTGACGAAATGATAACAATAATTGTTTGGATATGTTGAGTTGTATACGCTTATGCTTGGTATAGAACTTGTATGTTAATTGTGGATGATGCTGTAGTCATATTGCTTAATTGAAATGATCACGCTATTGTATAGCAAGTTCAATGGTTAAACAGTCGACATATTCTTTTCGTGATCTATGAACCATTAGAAAACTAGGAAAATGAAATAATGGTAAGGAATGAAAAAAAGGGAATATTCTTATATGGATAGTCAATGCTTGTAACTTTCATTGTAGTATAGAAAACTAAAGTTGTAGGAATGGTCTTAGTTGCATTAGCATTATGTTAGCACCAACTATCGTAGAGAAAATAAGACTTTAAGACTAGAATACGCTTTTGATAATGTATGCTAAATGGCAAGATGACACGAAACCATCTTACAGGGATTGCAAATAGTTAAACATTGTTAGGATGATAGTCTAAAAGAGAACAAGAGGACTCTATTCCTAGTAAGCCTTGTAAGGGATATTTTAGACCATATATTTAATTGTATGCCCTTTCATCCTAAATGGAATCAAGAGAGAAATTGGACACCCAAGTTTGACGAAAGAAAGAGAAGCGCATGAACATCGAGCAATCTAGCTAAAGGATCTACATTTTACCTTTGACATATGTACATAGTTACTTTCATCATGTGTATTTCCTAATAACCTAGTAGTAGGTATTTGCATGTGTGTAAGTTTGTATGACACAAATTGTCAAGTGGATAATTTAATATTTGAAAACATGTGGACTACAAGTGTTTAAAAAATATAATTGAATGGAGGACCTTGGATAACTAAGTTATCATGGAGGTGACTAAACAATGTAGTACATGGGTTCGTGGGAGCATTTAGAGAATGCCAAAATGAGACATTGAAAGTAATCAAACAAATATTAGTAACAGTAAAGTGAGGTGGACACCCTCACACTAGTACAACAAAGGGAAATCCTTAATTAAAGCGAAAGCTAACTAAATAAGACTTGTCATACAAGTTGAAACGAAGGGTGTAGCACTTGTTTATGTATGTTTAATTGTAATGTAAAATTGTCTAAGCTTTTATCGAAACCTTCACCCTAAGAATGCATCGAACCAAGAAAGCCAATAATATTGTAATATAATGGTAGACCTTATCTTCTTGGGATGAGATGAACACAGACTTTGTCATAAAAAGTAAGTTAGTGATTCATTTTCTTCTCTTCTAGTGGCTCGAGCAAGGTTGCTTCCTTGGAGCTACCTTACAATAGCATAGTCGCACAAAATGACTAAATGGCATTTTAACCCTATGTCGGATATGGGACTCGAGTGCTAAATTAACTATATTGATAGTATGGCCATAGGGCATAAAGTGAAAGGAGGATTATGTGGGTGTGACCTATGCCATTTAGGAGTGCTCTAGAACCATACATGTTAAACATCGTGACAACTTGTTTCATGAGTGAATTCTTGGGCATTGAGTGGCCTATGTAAAATCTAATTCCCGAGCAATAAAATTTATAGCAATGAGTATGAGAATTTTAGGAAAGTATTTAAAGAGATCAAAGGGGCTAGTGAGCCTTATTGCATGCTTAACTCCCTCTAGACTTGCCTTGTAAACTAGTTCAAGAGCAAACTTAAACGACAAAGTATTATTGCATCATTGTCGATTTGGATGTTGAAACTCATCCAAGACTTGCATTGAATCATTCCTTGTATAAAACCTAATTTGGGGGGCTATGGCTATGGGGACCTATCATTTCATCATCTTCTAGCGTAAGACCTTGAACTTGTGCTTGACGTAAGAAACTCGTAATGAGCGTGATGCCTAGTGCGTGCTTTGGGTTGCTCTCCGAAGTCACATATATCAAAACCTACTCTTGATAAAGAACAAAACTGAATTTTGGTTTGAAATAAGTAATGAGGACAAAGATATGAAAACTAACTCATGATTAAAACCAAGAGTGAAATGAACCAAATCTGCAATGTAGTAGTGTGTGTCATAATGACAATAACCGTACTTCCACAAATGGAATATTTCTTAATACAAAAGTAAAATTGTAAACCATGTGTTCATTGTATCAATGCAACTTTGAATATTAGTGTTATGTGGGCCCAATGTTATGTGTCTTGTGATCAGTGCAGCTGTGATAAGTGGTCTTATAGCAACAAAAAAATTGCCAATTTTATTGTTGCATTTTGGGTTGTGAAATTATGGGGCATTACACACTGGCGAGCCAACCCAGTAAAGTGACTTATAGCCTGATAATATAGGCGAATTGGTGATATGTACTAGTCCTCCAAAATAGCCAAATGCAAATTTCAGAAACCCAAATATCCGAGAATTAATGAAAATTCGCCACTAAAATTTTCCCTAGCAGAGACATTGGCTCCTTGCAATGTTGTGGTTGAGACTGATTTATATCCCCACAGACTGTGGGGTAAGCCCCATAAGGATTTTCCATTTAAACAGAAATGCCTTGTGGTTTTCACTATTAGCTATCCAAGTTTTCAGAAATTTTACAATCGTTCTATTCCATTATGATGGGAGGACAAGTGAATAGGATCAATTCAAGTGGTCCAAACAAGCAGTTAATGTTAGTGTGAGAAGACAAAGTGAATGCAAGGCAAAGATCAAAGACAAACCAAATAAAGCTAACATAGCCATTGTTAAAGACCCATCGGATGCTAACAGTGGGTGGCGAAAAAATCGCTAATGGAGAATACGTATTTTAAAGAAGCCCACATTTTGAAGACAAGAAGGGAGCTAGTGTAGATGAAGCTCAATATGGGTTGTTGCCGAGTTAGTTCAAGAGTTTGTGAATCCTAGAAATTATACCCTTACAAGGGTCACAAGACAACTTGATGGAGCACTGTGGATATTGCGCAATATGGATGGTTGTCCAATAATTTGAGAGGTTCGTAATTCAGGAGTTCAGGGAGGTGGAATCCAGGAACTCGCAAACGACACCTTTACAAGGGTTACAAGGTAGCTTTATGGAGCTCTACCTGGTCAAAACACTATTTTCAAAGGGAAAAGCTTTTGAAAAATGTGTGGTCCTTTTTGGTTCTATTACTTTAATCTTCTATCAGTATGTTTGTATTTTCTTTGTAGAGTGTAAGCCTTGAGAGGGGGTACTAGAATATAAGGCTTATAATTTACCATTAAGTTAACATTACTTAAGTATTAACTAATAAACTGTTGTAACCACTTCACCCATTTTGTAACTATCTCTTACATAATAAAATTATGGACACACAATGAATAATGTGTGCATTCCGATTCTTCTACTTTCTTGCTCTCGCCACATCTTCTAACACAGACAGGCCATTGATATGGATGTTAAACTGCTTTCTGTTGTATCATTTACATGTTTCACGGTGTAAAAAAGATGCATGCTTCAGGTAAAAGAAAATGCATCATTACTATTAATAAGAGTAATAATCTATATTGATGTTGGTCATAGAATGGATTTTCTTTTCACCTTTTTTTCAAGGGAGATTGCTGCAGTGCAATCTGCTTCAGCCTGTAGATAACTGCATACATAACAACAATAAGATAATGTGTAAAGCAATCTGCTTATATCTAATAACAAAGTATTTGCAACTACAAGAAAATCTGGCTAAGCTCTTACCCCCCTAGCTCTAAATGTGCTGCAGCACGGTTACTGTAGTAAGTTGCATTCTTGCCATTTATCTTAATTGCTTCTGAGTAGAGATTGATGGCCTTTTGCCACTGTTTCCCTTTGTAAGCAGCATTACCCTGCATAAAAATTGGAATATAGTTATGCCAGACATAAATGAATTAAAAAAATAGTCCCTACCAAAGAGTCCATATTTAGTGAAAATGTAAACATCTATAGCAGCCAAATGCAAGGGGAGTTTTGTTTTCTATGAAACAAAGCAGCACAATGATTTATCACTGCTGTATGTAATATCACATTCTAGGTAAGGAAATCAAGATAACTAAAAAATGTCATTTTACCAAGTTTTTTTATCATGTCACTACCATGATAAAAATATCGATCATGTCACTGCTATGATAAAAATATCGATCATGTCACTGCTATGATAAAAATATCGATCATGTCATTACTACGATAAAGAATGTAAATTCATGATATGAATCTATCTCCCTTAAGCACATTGAGAACTTGATATAAAACAAAATGGTAAAAAAGAATCATTTTCTCAAGAAGATGATAAAATGTATTATGTATTATTGCTACATCTTACATCACCAGGGAAAACAAACGCGTCAGAGGTCTTAACTGATGAACATCATTTTCATCTACTACCATGTCATATCCTCAATCAGACAAAATCAATCTGTAATACAATCTAGCTCTGAGGGATATTGTGCATTAATATGAAATCCAAATACAAAATTGATAAAGTTTATTTCGCCACATAATTGTAGAATCACCATTCCAAAAGTTATTACATGACATTAATATTGAAAACCAACTATGACATCATTATTGAAAAACCTACTAAGCAGAAGGAAGAGCAATATCAGTATTACTCTGAAACACTAAAGTAGGTCTTGACTCTATTTTCATATATGTGAAAAGCATGGAGTCGTATACAACACATTGCTATGGTAGTTTCTGTGAGAAAATGAACAATGATCATGTGCCATTCATTGAGAAGGTTGCTATATAATGGCCCTAAAGGCATGTCTCTCGGGTACTTCAATGTCATTGTCGGAACCTAATGTGTTGGGTGGCTATACTATCTCTGGGTTTGCTTGAACTGTTGTCTTAATGATATACATTGAAAACCATAGTTCGCAGACTCGTACTCGGCAAATACTCGGCAGACCCAAAAAAATTTGACTCAGCAAAAACTCAGCAAGACTCGGTGAATACTCAGGAATACTCGGCAACTTTAAAAAAATGCAAATTTCATTAAAAAACATAAATTTTAAGCAAATTATAGCTACAAAATGTAGCAAATGAGTCCATAAAATGTTGGAGAAGTGTTTTCTATTAGATTTGAATACAAATACAATACAAAATCGCATCATCATGCAAATACAACAGCCGGATGATAAGTTGTCCTCTATCACCACTACTCGTAATTTGTAAGAGAAAATAGACTAGCATACCTATGTTATATAAATATATGTAATATATGCCGAGAGGTATATATTACATATATTTATATATTATATAAATATATAGGTGCCTTGTGAACTTCACCTCTCGGCATATTTTACATGTCATGTTTTGATTTATGTTCTATATGTATGTAAAATATGCCGAGAGTTGAAGTTCACAAGGCACCTATATATTTATATAATATATAAATATATGTAATATATACCTCTCGGCATATATTACATATATTTATATAATATAGGTATGCTGGTAGCAACCGCGGGACTTGCATTATTCATAAAACAATACCTAACTTATTTACCTCATGATCACGATATGATGATGATTGTAATATTTAATTTATTTACAAATTAACATAATAATATCAATATTCACATAATAATAAAAAAAATATTCACGACGATGATGATGGCAAAGATGTTGATGGTGGTGGTGTTAATGGTGGTGATAATGATGATGAGGATAATGATGACAACAACGACAATGATAGCGGTGACGATGAAAAAGATGACAACGATTTCACAATTTGTAAACCTTAAATCCTAAATATGCCGGATGATAAGTTGTCCTCCATCACCAGTACTCGTAATTTGTAAGAGAAAATAGAAGATATTGTACCAAGCTATCGTAATATAAGCCTAATCATTGCGTTGATCTAAAGTTAAACAATGTTGTATATGGAAATAAGAACTTGAAAGCACACATATCACTGTTTTGGTGGTGATTGGAAGCGCAGGAGAAGGTAGACAGTCAACTCAGCTGCCCACCAACATGTGTAGAAGAATATCTTAGAGATGCCATGTGGAAGGAGGTTGAAAATGTTGAAAGCTGAGCCATTGAGAAGAATCATGCAAAAAGAATGACAAAGAAATAAAACTCAATCCATATCCGTGAGATGTACAAAGCTATCCAAACCTATGCAAGCAAGGTGAATTTAGTATTCATAGCCAAGGGAAAGTGCTCACTGCAGTCAATCATAGCTATACACAAATTAAACATAGTTGAACAACAATTTTTGTGACGAGGGATAGATGAATATAATGGTCACGTGTGATTTATTTGAAGCCCACACAGAGAGAGCTTGAAAGCTTGTGGGGAAGGCAGCCAAAACATAATAACTCAGAAAAGAACGTCAATAGAGACAAAACCCCTAGTGATGCAGTCAACCTTCGAGCCCACATGGAAAGAAATGAATAATTGAGGACTCGCCGAGTTATGGCGAGTACTCGCCAAAACTCGGCGAGTCTTTTTTTGCGATTACTCGTTTGGGGCTTTCTTTGGCGAGTACTCGCCGAGTCTTCTAACTATGTTGAAAACTATATAAAGGGACGACATGAAGGGAAATGAAAAAAGAAATTAAGGCTGTTGTCTCTTCTCTAATATCAATTCTTACCAAACCCCTGCTACCCTTGCTTGCCCTTCTCTTTTGGCTTCTCACACTGACAAATCTGCTCAAAATGAAAAAAAAAGTTAGGTTGGAGGGATCATATTAAGATGATGGTCCTTGCAAAGGACCCAATGCCTTTTTACTTTTTACACTATCAAATATTGAAACCAACGCTTGAAATGCAGGGGGCATGTGGACATCGCTGGGTAAGTTCAAAGATGACTGGGCGACCCCAAAACCATTTTGAAAAGGTACACATATCCTCTCCTACCGCAAAAATGCAGGACATTCCCAAAATGCAACTTCTTAGCAGGGGCAGACCAGGGATGTCTGCAGTGTCTCCAGTATTGCAGGGAAATGTTAAGGACAATTCTTTCCTGTTTACAAAAATAATAAAGGGACGTGAGGAGGAATTTTCCCAATCCGGGGACATACCAGGATAATAGCGCTCAAATTAGACTTAAGATCTGATAACATAGATGGCATATTCATAGTAATCTACTTCAAAACACTTGGATTGGCAGTCTGGGACAAAACAGAGACTTCCAGCAGCTTAGAAATCTGAATATGCAGCTACAAAGACACCATAGCATGCTGGAGTCTAACAAAGCCCCGTGGATTGAAGCTATGCATGCAAATATTAGAAAGTTTTGATGTATGAATAAGTTGGGGAAAAGCTGTTTATCCACAACTTAAAGGAGATTGGTTCATTCCTCTACCTAATGAGAAGTGAATTATACTGACCACAACCGGCATGTCCCAAATCTACTAGCAATTTTCATAAAAAAAAAAAAGAGGACCAAAGTAAATTATCCTATCTATTACACATGCAACTGATGAATTTGAACATGTTATAGGTTCATAAGAGGAAAAAAGTCTCCACCTGCACAAGAAATGGGAAATTTACAATGGGAGAAAGGCACCAGAGAAAAGCTACAGCAGCCATGTCCATCACAGAACAAAAAGAACAACTATAGAGGGCTTTTAAAAAATGGCGGGTCCAGTCTAGAGGAGCAGCAGGAACAATGACAAGAGGAAGAAAAGACAAATTAAAAAGAAAACGAGAAATGGGAATGGAGTTAAAATGGAAAAGAAGAAGAGGAAATGCAAAATAAATTACAACACTGTGGGAGCACAGCTTCAAGGTACAGATGGAAAATATAGAAATAGAGGAAATGACCATTAAAATACAAGGAAAAGAGGAATTACACCAGTTCATAGTGAAAACATTTAGCCTCAAATTACCTGGGTTAGTGAAGACGAATTGAGTTCCGCACGTATGACTTAAGTGAAATACAGTAAGCTTGCAAAATGAGTAGAAGATAAGCTATGATGAAAGAAGCAAGAAAATCAAGGCTATATGGAATTAAAGAAACTCTAGAAAAGGGCACCCAATTTCCAATGAAACAACAAAAACAATGTATCTCCGAATTTCAAACAACATGAGAATTAGCAAACCTGTACAAAACCTGCCCGAGTGAATGTGTAAACAGCAGAATGAGACGAATTACTTTCTATAAATAATGAACTTCTGAAAAAGTCCATGTTGGAAAATAATAACTAGGTCTAGACCAACGTAAGCAATATCCTTAGAGCTGGAAAATAATGAACAAAGGAAAAACCAAATATACTCAAACTTGCAGATCATTTATAACTAACTGAATATCAAGCTCCAAACACATGTTCATGGAACAGCTGAAAGGTGCAGACCACAATGAAATCAGAAAATAATTAGGAAGTACGCCATTACAACCGTCAAATCAGAGCTAATTGATGCCTGAGTGGAATGCAAAGACAATTGATCATAAGAACAGCAGTATGTCAAAAGCTTTTCAAGAACTTATAAATTGATTATCGCCTGCCATCAAGGTACAAACCAACAAATCAGGCAATATGTATGGCACAACTACATATCAACAGAAACCATACTTCAAAGCGATGGATGACCAAGGGTATGAAGACAAACATCATCCACTTTGATATATAGAAGTCACGAGCTATTGCATAAATCCAAAGGCACCTCGAATAAAGACCAGAAAGACATCACATTAAGGCAAAAAAGTTCAGATGTGAACCCAAAGATCAAAGGCTTCCAGAAAAGTTTGAAGGCAAAATGATTTTTGTATGAGTCAAAAATGTGCAGAATTTACTGAGTTGTAGACACTACAGACAATCGGCATGCCTACATCAGAGAGTAAAAGAAATAAAAGTTGTAGAATAGACAGACAGCTGGTAACAAAATGAAGTATTACTCTATGATTATGTAAAGTAAGTTACCATTACAAGCCCATTAAAGTAGGCTGATTTTTTTTTGTCATGTAAGAAAAGTACAATGTAACATGAACATAATTAAGCTTGTGGAAGTAAGATTGGCTAGTTTTTTATTTTATCCTCAAAATACTTGCTAATTTTGATATAATTATCACATTTTGAAATCATTCTAACTAGGATAAATGGACTTGGAGTCATTATACCTTTTCTTTAGCAATCTCGGCGGCTTCCATTTTACCATTCTTTGGAGTCGCTGGTTGTGTCCTTGAAGCAATTTCTAATTGTTCCTGAAGAGTAGAATATGTGCTCCTTACAGTATCAAGGAGAAACCTATCTCCCCCATGCCTTGCTATGAATGACACGGCAAAAGGAGCATTATCATGCTGTCCTATAGGTATGCTTACCTGTCCATCATTTACATAAACATAAGCACAATTTAGCAGCATGTATTTTCCCAGAAATTTAATGGACAATGTCTCGTCACTGGGGAAATATTTATGAACCAACACCAGCTTTACTTATAACATTACCAAATGAAAGAATGACAGCTTAATGATGGATCCAATAAAAAATTAATTCACATATTGAATCAGTAAAACATCTGGTTTTCTCCTCGAACATTCTTTACTGAAATTAAAATAAGATCTGCAAAACAAATGTACCCACACCCAAAATACATTAAACATTTTCATGATACCTGACAGCATCCAGACATGCCGGCTATACTCAAGAGAGTGAAAGCTCTTGTCCGGAAGTCCTCCAATGGGTTCTCCTTCATATTAAGCTTAGGAGGAGGACCTGGAGTTGTAGGAATGACTAGTATTCCATCATCCTGCGAACATGATATACAAACATTAAACACACTCATGGAGGTCATCTTGAGATGACTTAAACACGCACGAATAAAATCCCACAAAAAATTAATAATCTAATGATATACAGTATCACAAAGATAAGTTCTAAATTGCAACTTGAAGCCAGTCAATTTGAAATTGTTCAACGAATCAAACAAAGACCTACACTATCAGAATATGCCATGAAATATCTAAAATCTTCTTGTAAAAATTATAAGTTTAGCAAATTGTAGTATTTACAAAGTTGGTCAATGCATCCATCCAGTAAACTGGTAAGGGGAGACATCTGCAATATACGGTTAGATGACTCAAGGACAACAGGCACAAATCACAAAAACTACATGCATGGCAGTTCTGACCAGAAATTCATGCAGTCAAAAAGAGAATATAAACAAGTATAAATAGATCATGAGGAGGTTGATTGAGTACAGTAAAGATGAAGCTCCATTCACTAGTTTCCTATGTTTGACAAACAGCTCACCCATCAACAGGCAGAGGCCCACATTTACGAAGCAGCTAGAGCATTGAAACTCTTCTGTGACACAGCAGTAATGTGCCTAACAAATAGTGAGAATAGTGATAGATATCTGTTAAAGTTAATTATTATTTCCGATACTTTCCATTGCTCTCGCCAAGTACATGCCACAAAAACGCCTATAAGCTGTCTCCAGTTTCCCTATGCAGTATTTCCATTAAGTATAGTGACTTCTAAAAGGTAACAAGTTACAACCTGTTTTTCAATCAAGTACAAGTTTGCAAAACTAAAATCTGGTCAAGAAGGATCTAACTCCTGCTCCAAAAATATTTAAAATCACAGAAGTGAAATTCATACACTTGAAAGTTGACTGACTCCGTCAACTTTTATAAGCACAAAAGTTTACCCCGATGGATTATAGCAAGCATGATTGATCATTTGACAGGTACGAAACATAAATACCTTTAAAAGTGATTTGAGAGCTTCACGTGCTTCTTCCCTAACCCTCATGGAATGACCAATACTTTCATCATTTGTACTTATTTCTAGAGCTGCACGTACACGAGCAGAAATACCAGGTCCTAAATCAGGCTTAACCGAATTCACCCACACTTCATGATTCTTTTTAAACTCATACCTGCATTTCCAAAGAATGAATCATTGAGATTTGGACATATAGAAAGATAAAACACGAGTTACTTAAAACATGAAAGAAACCGACACGCATAAATCAGCATAACTAAGCCAGATACTCCGTGCAACTACACTGGGTATGACCATTTGAGTGAAATAACAAGAAAAACATGCATGGCAATGATCACATAAAACCTAGTGACTAGATTTATTAGCATAGGGATATGCATACAACAATTTTAGAGAGACACCAGGACACAATTCGGCATGGATATGGCTGTACAAAATATGAAATATATATATATATAAAGATAAAGTTACAATAATTTTCATACTTTTGTGTGGCGGATGATTTTTTGAATATAGGAACACCACATTAATATTTATTTTTATAGAGTTCGTATATAACCAAAAAAATATTCACCCATAGGTGTGGTATATTGGCAAGCAGCGACGTGATCGGGATTGTATTCACATAGAAACCAGGTTCAAACCCAACATGGGCACGGTTGTAAATAAATCTTGTATATATATGAGGCATCTTTCAAAGTTAAAAAAAATAAACATATTCTTTGACGTAGGAAACCCCCATATCTGGATACAGCCCGGGTAAAGCATAGATATAGATATAACAAAAATAATTTTATTTTCAGTTTATCTAACGTGTATCCTGTATTCACACCCGAATCTATATCAGATCCCTAGATATGGACAAAACTTTTAGGGTTTATATTCTTTTGATAATTTAGTGTCTTTTTTAAATTTTCAAGTGTCCTTTTTGTATTAAAATTGTTTTTTTCATTAGGGAATTGAATGAAGACTGCACATTGATATCTGGGAATGTTGCCTGCATGCATGCCATATTTCCAAATATAACAAATAAAAAACTATGTGGCTACTTTTCTCTACTCCGGGAAATACATAACTCTCATTGGTGCTTCATCACAATACCACCAAAATGATAAAATCCACATGACAACCATTCCTATTGAGAAAACCTTCTTATGTTCACCTTTCCCTGAGACCAGTCTAAGCAGACATAACTGATTTATATCAGATATTCATCTAACTTGTTAATATCAATGCCATCCTCATCTATAGTCTCAAATTTATCATTATGAATGGCAATATCACCTCTTATTCATGTCTTCTTTGTTTTTCCTTTAAGCTAATTGTGCAAATACCTGAAGTTAATTCTTATGGTTTGGGGATTAACCGCTTTAGGCCTATTCCTCTTGTTTATTTAAGTTTCTCAAGTGCTTTGTGTTTACTTACATTTCATAACCTAGGGTCTTGTTTACCCTAGTACTTCTTTATTGTACTTGAATGTACTCTTCGGATCCCACTGACCTACTTTGGGTCATTTGTGGACATCAGTATAAGTTCTTTCTTTCTTACACTCTAACCGCAACTTTTCCAAAGATTACTTATGCAAAACACAAAACTAGTTACAACTTCAGAGTAATACCATGGCTACATTGGAGTAACAATCATTTTTCAGTAAGACCCATTGTGCTTGATGGGTTGAAACAATTTCATCCGTCTTCAAACCTCAATGGCATGAACACCCCACCATACCCAAATCCATATCAGATCACTAGATAGGTCACAATTATTAGGGTTCATTTTCTTTTAATAAATTAGTGTCTTTTTTCATTTGTAAGTGTTCTTTCTGTATAAAAATCATTTTTTGATAAGTGAATCGATATTTGCATTAAGACTGTTACAATGAAATGAAAACTGTAGAGTGATATCTGGGAATGCTATCTGCATGCACGTTATATTTTCAAAGATAACAAATAAAAACTATGTGCCTGCTTTTCTCTACTCCAAAAGATACACGAGTCCCATTGGTGCTCCATGACAATTCCACCAAATTCCCTTAGCCAACCATCCTTATTGAGAAAACCTTCTAGTGTTCACCCTTCCTGAAGAGATCAGTTTAAGCAGAAAACTGATCTAAACAGATATTCATCGAACTTGTTGACACCACTGCCATTGTCATCTATAGTCTCATATTTATTATCATGAATGGCAACATCACCTTTCACTCATGTTATCTTTGTTGACATCAATGCCATTGTCATCATAACTTAATAATAAATGGCAATATTGCCTCTTAATCTAGTCTTCTTTGTTTTTCCTTAAAGCTAATTGTACAAATACTTAATTATTATGGTTTGGGGTTTACCCGCTTTAGGGGTACCCCTTTCGTTATTTGTGTTTCTTAAGTGCTTTGCGTTTATTTACTTTTGTATAACCTAGGGACTTGCTTTCCCTAGTAATTCTTTATTGTACTTGAATGTCCTTTTTGGATCCCAATGACCTCCCTTGGGTCATTTGTGGACATCAATATAAGTTCCCTCTATCTTTCATTCTTTCTTTCTTTCTTACACTCTAACCAAAACTTTTCCAAATATTGCTTATGCCAAAAACAAAACTAGTCACAACTTCAGAGTATTACCATGGTTGTGTTGGAGTAACCCCGCCTTACTGCTCCAAACAATCAATTTTCATTAGGACCCATTATGTTTGATGGGTCAAACAATTTCATCCATCTCCAAACCTCAACAACACAAACTCCCCACCCTTTTCAATAATTTTACAACGGTGTCAACATTGATGCCCAGCTTGAATTGTCCAGAAATTCATGGGTTTCAATTACTTTCACAAAGGCATCAATGTGTATAACTAGCATATATTGTCCAGTGAAAATTTAGTTCAGAGTTTACACAAATTTTACACAGTAATAACAAGATACTATTATTCATTCAAGATATACAATTATATAGGATAGCATGTCCTATTATCTAGGAGATTCACTTACCCATAATATCCCACAAATAACTCAATAGTAACCACTAACCTAAGTACGTAGTATTGTTGTAATTTTACAACAATACAACTAACCAACCAAAAATACATTATTGTTATATAACATTAATGTTACTAACTAATTTACCATACCGTAAGTAATATTTTACCCTACCGTAACTCACCAAAATACATGTGGACACTAATTTTCCTAACATTCCCCCCCTTGGTGTGAACATGGTAGAAAAACATTCACACTCTCAACTACAGTATTCTCACCCCTGTGGAATGTCCATCTTCATGGCTCATGACCTTGATACAAATGAAAGGAGCAATGTTCAACCTTCTATGGTTTTAAACAGGTTTACCACAAACCTTGACGTGAACAAGAACCCATCGACTGTCCACCTCATGGTGGTTTTCTGGATCTTCCACAAACCTTTTCAAGATCCATGAACTATTTTACACTGGTGCTTTTGTTTCCTACAACATTTTTACATCAGGAGGTTACATAGAAATCCGCTCATACAAAAAAAGGGAAAGTATTCACATTACATCCATAAGAACAAAATGTTCTTAATAGTAGTCACTGGAAACTATCACTGCCACTGGAAGCTGCTCTTTAGTCGTGTTGGCACAGAAATGGAAATGGAACATTGGTTTTATGTTCCCCCCACAATGTGAAATTTCCATTTATTCAGCAATCCACACAAAACAGGAACACTGAAATGAAGCACATTGCACACAACTGAAAACAGGAACTCTAAAATCACAACGGAAAGTAAAACTCACACCAAAAATTGCCACCCACGGCTTCACGCAGCTCAGTCGTTGGTGACTGAAGAGAGATCGATGTTCGACCTCCAACCTCCTGTGCCTGTCCTCCAATTAACGTGCTGCTAACTCAGCACAATTTGATCATGAAGCTCAAAAAAATACCACCCCCCCACAATTTTAACATCACGTACAAGTGATAATGTGTCTGATTAAATTACAAGCAATTTATTTTTTAAATTTTGAACTTTTTGAATAACATTGCATGATTTCGACAATTGACGACAACAAAACTTGTATACAAATGACTCTTTTCTATTACTTGGCAATTTACATGACTTTATTTGAACAATTGGTAATAACTCTTGACTTTACACAACAAAAGTCAAATAACTACAGACTACTTGACACTCAATGGCCGACTATACTAACTTTTCAATGACAATAACTTTTGAATTTGATACACAATATGACACATTTTGACACATTGATGACTTCGACCAATATCAACATGACTAGACAATGAACACAACAATAATGACAAAACTAAAAGACCAACTTTACCACTATAATTCACACAAGCTATACGGCACTAGATACTAAAATTTAAATCCTTAATACCTTATTACCATGAACCAATTTAAAAAGAATGTTGAGACTAGCCTGTGAGCAGCACAAGATTCGAATGTCAACCAAGGCTCGCAATCTTCACAATGACTTCCTTTCGCCCATGGGATCTCTCCTTCTTTACCGCAATTTGGGGGGTGTCGGAATGAAAAGTTCCTTTGCAAACCCGACCAAAGCCTCCATGCCCAAGGAGGTTTCCGTCTCAGAAGCCCTTGGTTGCAGTATGCAGCTCTTTGTAACTAAAACTGTGTGGCAAGAACTTGATCTCCCATTCTGCAAAAGAATCTGAGTTTTTCTTTCATTTCATTTGTAACCATATAAACAGTGTTGCTCCGATGGAGATGAGGATAATAAAGAAAGTAACAAAGATGCCTCTCAATCCAGATCCAGAGCTCCACAGATTTGCATGTTCAAAGGAAACAAGATGTGATACACTAAATAACGGCACAACTCCATTTGTATTGAAGCTCCAAGCGAGGGCACAGTGGTTTTCGACAAATGTCCGTGTAGATGCAGTCAAACAAACATACATTTCCTGTTTGAGAATGTTTGACAGATTTATGTTGGTCGGAGAAATGAGGGGTTTTTGCGGCCGACTTAATCCAGCTTGCACAGTGACTATAAAATACTGAGAGGCGATGGTGAACAGCCAATCTGGGACGTATGACAGAAATTATACTTGCAGATCTGCGAAATGTCAATGAACATGCAAGATTCAATGTGAAAGCTCCTCGATCCTACCATATATTAAGTCCAAGCCACCACATAAGAGAAGAATAGTCCAGCAATGTGGAGAATGTGTGGAGAGCTAGACTTATACGCAGAGAACAAGATGGAATCACAAAATAAATTTAAGCCATATCACAAAAAACTCCCCACAAATTATATTTTCTCATCCACTAGGGCAAGCAAGAAACAATGGCTCTACCCCATACAATAACTCAGGACTCCATAACTGCTCTGATACCAAATAAAAATTTGGTTAAGAGTTTACACAATTTGTACACAGTAATAACAAGATGATATTATTCATTTAGGATATACAATTATATAAGATAGCATATCCTATTATCTAGGAGATTCACTTACCCATAATATCCCACAAATAACTCAATAGTAACCACTAACCTAAGTACGTAATATTGTTGTAATTTTACAACAATACAACTAACAAGTAACCAAATATACATTAATCGTTATATAACAATAATGTTACTAACTAATTTACCATACCGTAAGTAATATTTTACCATACGGTAACTCACCAAAATATATGTGAACACTAATTTTGCTAACATCCAGCAACACATGATCTAGAGCTAAGGTAAGAGTGGCTGCCATGATGATCCTAGATTCAAACCTTGCTGGGCTTGCTTAGCCACTGATTATGAGGCCGATTGATTAAGCAAGTACCACCGACACAAGGCAGGCTGCAAGTTCCAAGTGAATTTTGAAAAAATAGAAACTCATCAAAATATGGCTCTAGGCTAAAGTTTCCCAAGATCATCTTCACCATACAGCACCTCCAGTGCATGGTGTTTCCTATTTACATAACTAAAAAAAACTCAAGTAAAATAAGGGGAATGGGTTGGTATTGATTGAAAACGGTAACCTCTTTCCAAATTATTAGCCCCGATGACAAGAAAAGGTTCTCCAAACTGCTCCTTACCATCCTCAAAGTATGTATCTAATTCTCTGAATGGAGAGATTCTAAATAGGATACCCTAAAGTAAAATAAATGGTGTTACTACGGAAAATGGCATGCAAATTGACTACTGGTATGACATTTCTACATCTTCTCACTATGATCCATACCCAAGCTTTTCTACATATAAGCAGAGGATAAACATTCTGCCTGCATCCTCAAATGAAACCATTTTTCTAGGACTGTACTTGCAGTCAACAGGGCATACCTTGGTTACTATATCTTTTGTCATTAAGTCTCATAAGAAGCTAAGTCACAAGGTTCGAGTTCACGTTCATGTTCGACGAGGATAAAGTTTGGTTCAAGTTCGCCAAGAGATGAAGTTCGAGGAAAAAAAACGTCTTTAAGTTCGAACAATTTTTTTTTCTATTATTTTTTTTTTTTTGAAAAAAATGCATAAATATGTCAGAAGGATAGAGTGGAGAGAGCTTTCTATCCACTACTTTCAGTGTGTATATATATATATATATATATATTTGTAAAATAATGCAAAATTGCGTCAAAAACTTCCCATGTAAAAGTAATGGAAAAAGTTCGAGATCATTTTCGACGAGAATAAAGTTCGGTGAAATTCGAACTTTTTCAATAAAATTCGCCGAACCTTGTGACATAGATAAGAAGTACATGCAGCCATTCTATTTAAAAGATGGGATGGCTGTGTCACCTGATCTTCAGAAAGGATTGTGCATTTCCAGACAACCATTTTATTGACTCTAAGAGTGTGTATATAATTTTTAAATCCGAACCTGGCTGTGTGGTAGATCCTAAAATTTTAATCCAGGATGTTCATTTTCCCTGCAACATAAGGTTCATGACATGCCTAATTTCATCATGCAACTGTCAACATATTGTTCACTTTCCCTGCATTAGCCTTTACGGACAATCGCTGCTCTAATATGATATATGAACATATGAAGGCAATCAAGCTTAGCCACCATACCTCTGAATAACTCGGAACGCATCACACAGAGCCTTCAAAGCAGAAATCGAACCTTCACCATTTCTGCCCTCCTCTTCATTTTGAAAATATTTCAGGCTGGGTACTTTCGCAGCAATATATTTTCCAAGACTTGTGTGATTAAGGACTTGGCCTGGCCACATCCAAGAAAATAAAATGTAAAAAATGCCAGAGTTTCATGTTTACTCCAATTAGACACATTTTCCCATTTCTGTACTAGGAAAACAGGTCTTCTATTATATGTTCCTACCAATATAGACAACTGCAACAATACATGATTACTTACGTCCAAATAATTTTTCAGTTGACCGAATAATTACAGTCACAGTCTGATCACTAGGAATCTTTGTAAGCTGAAAGCAATCATCTGCAATTATAATACGCCTTGGTTGCCTGAATTCAGTAAATGGCAGCTGTAATAATGTATGGCCAACACGACGCAGAATATCTGGATCCCTTGCAAACCAGCCTGCATCAGATGAATAAATGACAGTTGGTACTTACAAATGTGTAATATGAGGGATACAAGCAATAAAACCACTAGCTTGATAAAACATAATACAGATACTTCACTCTGACCCATTAAGTTCCAGACTCAGTTTTTTCTAAATTTAATTTTTGCCACATCATATTCCAGAGTTGTCAGCTCCTTGCAACTTCAAGGACAAATATTTTCAAAAGTGGAGGACAAGTAATATATCTAAGTTATGTTGAATGCTTTCACAAGAAATTATAATATATATTAAATATTTAGATAATTAATTTTTATGGGATTTTTTACCCTTGTGTCCTCTAGAGGCTTTGGCCATGGGGAAAGAGGCTAGAGGGTGAGAAGCCCAAATTGGTGGGATTACATTCACAGTTTTTGCCCCCTACCAACAAATACTTGTGGTTCTTGTGTGCTTTGTGGTCCCCTTGCCTTGTAATTATTATCAAAAACACGGGAGGAAAAATGTCATTACGTTAATGACTACTCATGGTCATCATCTAGAGATGACTTGAACATAAGAGAGCAGAAATCCCACAAAATTAACTATATAAGTAATATATCTCTTACAGTAAAATATAACCGTGTCCAAGCACTATGACAGGTGACTAGTTCTCGGATACCTCTTGTTGACCATATATGCATTGCATATACACTGTAATGACCACATTCTACCATTACTTAGTATACATGGAAATCATGGGTATTATGTGACAAACCTTTCGTCTATTACAGCTTCCAACTATTTTTTGTTCCCCAATTTTGTTATTCCTTATTCTGCATTGAATAACAGTCTTATGTGGTAACCCACAGAGTTTTATAGACAGTCTGCAATGGTCTTTTGCTACATAATCTAGCTTTTTGCTTCTCTTTTCTATGCAAGGTAACAGAAGAGAAACTGAAAAGACTAACTAAAATGGCTCCATAAAGGAATTTTGAAACATTAACTTTTGTTTAATCCTAGAGGACTTTGGTACTCGATTGAACGATTCCACTAGAAGAATTATTGCTTACATATTATACAGTGGATTTTGATTAGGGAGCATATTCAGAAATATTTTCTCTTCTTGAGTGGGGTGCATATCAAGTTCCATTCTTGATGAACACTATATTTACTCCTAACATAAGTATTAGTTTTTGCAAATATAAAAAACACAAAAAATTGCAACAGATCTTAAACTCAAAAATATCATAAGAAGTATACTTTGAATTTAAGAAAATACTAACATTCAGTGTCCAATCTAACTAAACATTAACTGGGATTTCTAGGCAACAGGCTAGGTCCTGAGCAAACAAGCATTTATGTTAGACCCTGAGCAAACAAGCATTTATGTGTGACACAACCTGGAGATTCTTGTAAAGGATACATTAACGAAAAAAAATCACCTCCTTGAATAAAGGATCAGTCTTCGATAACAAAAACTTCGATGAGCATTTCCAAGCCACCTCCTGATGCAGGAGCATAAGCTCAGGACCATCCAAGTGACTCCTAGAGGTGACAAAGAGGACAATTGCATGCTTGCAAGGGGTCAAGAACTTCATTGGATTTGTCCAAGTGAGGGTTTTCCATTTTCCCTCCAAAACAGGCTATTTGAAAATTTGAATTTTGTAAAGGCTTTTTAAGGCCTCAATCATGTCTTGGAAGGTGGTCAACGGATGAAAATGGTTTTGAAGGCCTCATGGGACATTTCAATTTGTATAGTCCTTCATAGTCTGAACCCACCTTGAGGAGCAGTCAAAGGGTGATCGGGGATGGTAGAAAGGTAAAACAGAGTCAATTTCACTTGGTCAAGTGGTAAAATAAGCAAATAAGGCCATGTAGGCCATATCTTCATTGTAAGGACTGTTTTAGGCGAGCTATTGAGAAGTTTTAGGATGATGTATATGACATACTAGTGTTTAGAATGTTGATTGAGTCAAGATAAGGCTGTTAAGCTCATATAGGAGCTGTTGAGGGTTTGTAGGAGCGAGACTAGGAGTATTCCAAGATGGGAAACTCAAGTTTAGGAAGGTAGTACGTACAATTAGAGTATGAAAAAGTCTATTAAAAAGTGTGTGGAGAATGTAATGAAGGTGTTCTGATAATAAAGTTCAATATTGCAGCGTTTCAGTGTGAATTTTGTGAGTTTTGTACACTTTTGTTAAGACTGTCATGACTAATTAGAACAGGGCAGCAAGCATGAAAAGTAACAATCGATATTACGAGGCTTATTTCCTTTTGCTGGTAAGATTTAAAGTTGGAGGAGGTTTAGACAAGCACAACAAAATTTATTTGAGAGTTTGACAATGTGTTTTGCGTATTTTATAAGCAATTTTGTGTTCTAGGGCCAAAACTAGGGCAAGACACAAAGAAATTTCGACCCGACCAAATTGGCTGAAATTTTCAGGAAATTTCTGCCCCAACTAGAAGAACAAGACTACAAAATTTCAAGTCGCGCAAGTTTCTATAAAAAAAGTTATCTCTGACAGAAATTTCCAGTCTTGGAGGTAAAAACAGTGAACAGAGGAGAGGATAAATTGATGTTAACTTGTTGAAATTCATGTTTCAAGATCTAGAATTCATAGGGATGATGCTTGGAGGTATTTAGGAAGTGTTTATAAGGTTTTCAAGTGGAGTGGAGTTCGTTTTGAGTGTTCCTAAATAGCCTTAAAACTAGACCTATTATAACTGCCTTTGCTCTGAGATCACCTGTTCCATACAAAGTAACCCTACTTGAGTTTTTCATATGTTCAATAAGGGCTAAAAGGGTATCTAAATCAAGTTTCACAGTCCTCTTATCAGGTGTACAATATAAGTTATGAATCTCGAAGTACGGCTACAAGGCATTAGGCCAACCAAAAGAGAAAAATATGGTTTACAATCATGATAGAGGCTTGTTGATGGTTTCATATGCTTAGTAAGGATGAATGAAGTGTGTTTAAGTGTTAAACCAGGTGGTACAACTTCATTTGGTTTGGTATTATGTCTTGAGTCTATGACTAGCACTTTAACTTCTATGAATGCAAGTTTGACCAAAGAGGATTCAAAATACCTCAAGAGTAATTAGTTCTCCACCAAGTTAAGCTAAGAAGGTATCACCTCCTGAAAATGTGAAGCAAAACCCCATTCAAAAAACCTTTCACTATGTGGTATCATTCTGCAGGCTGTACCATAATTGGAATAGGTCGCTTCATCACCAAGAGCCAATTAGGCCTTTCCATTGTTGGTCAGATTATTATATTGCTTCACACAGGTATATTTGTATAGTTACCATTCATAATGAAGGCACAATGTGCCCAAAAGTTTCCCTTATAGTTACTAGTCAAATCACCTTGTTCAACTTGGAGTTTGAATTCCTGAAAGAAGAAATTTGAGGGAAAAATTTGTGAATTTTTAAACGTTCCATAAAAATAATCATTAAATTAGCTATAGACAAATATTTTTAATGATATGATTTCAATATTTACATGATATACATTCTAACTATAAAAACCTATAATATACATTTCATGAATATAGGTAAAGGTAGCGTTTTAGGTCACCGCCAAGAGAGACACCAATTTGGCTTATGAGACCCCCCATGTGGAAGCCCACAAAGGGATTACTCTTTCCATTTACCTTAGATATTGTTCAACATGTAGTCCATACCCTAACCACCTCCAGATTCGAACTTGTGCCTCCTCTAAGTACACATGCCCTCACTAAAAGGCTCGCTCAAGATGTACAAGATAGCCTACACTCCGTAAAGACTACATATGCATACAAATCATTAGTGATATTATAATATTAAATATACGCATTATTTTAAACAAACCATCAAAAATATCCACAAACTATATTATAACATTAAAATATAGCAAGAAATTAGGTATAAAGTTATATTGTATGACCCTTAATAATTAGAAGTGATAAACTATCATATGAACTAATAAAAATATTATAATAAGTTATATTATCACCTAATAAATTATAATCAAAATTAATAGGTAAAACCTACACTCAAGGAAAAGTTATAATATTATAAATACAAACAAAAGGAGATGAAATTTGAGAATGGAAAATGGAGAAACTGGCAAGGAAGGCCATATACAGCAAAATCAAAGATGGAAGCTGAAGGAAACAATGAGTGAACCAAACCCACGAGAAATGGAATGGGAATGGAAAGCCCAAAGAGTTCCATACAAATGGCAAACAAACACAATGGAAGGGGATTCTGCAAAAAGAAAAAAGGAAAGGAATAGCAAGGAATGAGAGGCTCTAGAAAAAAGAGTGCAGGGCAAAAAGGAGTAGGAAGCACCAAATTGGAACAAGATTTTTAAAAGATTCAAAAAGGCCAAAGATAACTAGTACTAGTGAGTGAGAAAGAATTGATAGAATTAGAATTGAAATTTCTAATGGTAAAGCCCTAATTAAAAAATTCATAGGTTATTGGTCTACTATAAAAGAATTGTGTATATAGACAAGAAAAAATCGGGTGTAGGAATAAGATTCTTGGCAAAGGGATTCTTCCTAGCAATGTTTGAGGGCTTTGAGTATAGCGATAGCCTATAGGGCTTGCGAAGGAGGACATCTGTGAAACTATATTAACTACCATGGATGCCAGAATTTGATCCAAGGAAATGATGACAAAATCACTTATGCTTTAGGTTATTTGGATTGTCATCAGAATTGTGGAATAACTTGTTTTTTTGAAAATATTGGAAATCTTATTGGAGAGCTCCGTAGCATGGCTGATGTCACTAAGAAAATATCCTTCGCACACCTACCAATGGATTTATATTAAAATAGATCTATCCAACTTGTAGATCGACTTATTATCATGAAGTATCGTCCTCAGCATATTAGTAACATGTTTCAGGTAGCCAACTTTGTTATGTTGCTAATGACTATATCGTTGGCTTTGGTAGTGTCGGTATCAGTCATATTTCATTATGGATTATTAGGATCAACAAACGCATCTAAAATGACATCCTTTGATCTCGCAAATAGCAAGTTGAATGTTGGGGTAAGGGTGTTGATGTGACAAGTCCTCCCTATATCAAACAACATTACCTACACAATAAAGGTATTTTTCTCTCTTGTTTTGTTGTGTCATGTTCATTGCAAGTACTTAGAATTCTGCAAACAGTAAGTACTAGTATCCTTTGGCAATGTAGCTTTTTTTCCATTGACCCACACAAGAATGAGAATGTATGTCGGGCTTACCAAGAAATATCCCTCTCAGGTCAAGGTCATTTTCCAAAAACACGTCAAAGGTCATGGTTTTGCATTTGTTTTACCTAGAATTTTGTACTCTGAATATCTAAAGTCATGACATGTTTTGTCTTAAAAGGAAAGGTCCCACTCAAAAAAAAAATCCTTGAGATCTAGATCATTATGCTCATCTGACTTATCATTGGCAGAATCCCTCTAGCAAAGAAAAGAGAAAGCTCGAATCCCATTTCAGGAAAGCTGTTCCTCATGTTACTTCTCCCCTTGGGACCTATTGCTAATCGCTAGACCAAGAAAAAGTTACACTACCAAAGGATATTACTATTTCTACAATTATAAGTACATACCATGAACATAACATAACACAACAAAACAAGAGAGAGAAATATCTTTATTGCATAGATAGTGTAAAGTACAATGCTTGGTTCAAGGAGGACATGTCCCATCAATGCCCTTACCAAAACATTCAACTCGCTGTTTGTAAGATCAATGGATGTCAGTTAAGACACAACCTTCAACCCCAACGGTTCATAATCAAATATAACTCTAATACATACATTATCAAAGCCAACAATACAGCCATTAACAACATAACAAAATTGGGCTCCAAAACATGTAGTTTATTTATACATCGAGGGCAATAAGTACTAATAACAAAGCAACCACATTACTCAAGTCCGAGTCTCTTCGAGAACAACCCAAACACAAGATTGCGAAGGAGAAATATGGGAAGAAGATGACATCCCTAGGGGCATTGCTGCTACAAACATCCATATACCCTTCCTTACTGAGAAAAGGCTCAAATTCATGAGAAACAGTCTGACTGGTCTGATTTTACAAACATTGCACTCAACAGCATTTCTGAAACAAACTCTCATGTTGGCAGATTTTGAGAAGTTGGAGTCACCACTTGAATGTGTGAAGGTTGCCTAAAACCCTTGTTTTTATCAAACTCTTCTGCAAATTCACCCAACACTGAGGTATAAGAACGGTTGTACAACCCGTTGTTCAAAAACTCAGACTGGCAAATCAAAAATGTAAAAATTCATAAAATAACTTACATAATATTGTAAAATACTATTTAAAAACATAAGAAATGAATGTAGAGCACAGGTATATTTTTTAATAGTTTCAGACCCCAAAAAAACAAGATTTACATGGGGCCACATCCCCCCATCCAACAGCCGTTCAGGATAGCCTTGGGGCGGGGAGTCGCAATGAAAGGGGATATTTTTGGGACATCTCAATTTTTGAAACCATGGGGGACATCGGGGATGGCGTGACATTCTTGGGATGGTGGAGGGATGTCTTGGGGACGTTAGCGTATTTTTTTCTAGTTTTTAATTAAAAACAGTTTTTAAATTAAAAAATCAGAACAAAGGTTCAAATTTCAAAAACATAAAAAAAACCATAAACAACCAAACCTAACCCTAAAAGTGACATTTCTAAGTGATAAAATGACCCTATGCAATCAATCTATATCACAATTCAGCAAATATAAGAAGAGGAAAACTGTAAAAGAAGAGAACAAGGGCAAGGTCAAGAGCAAGAAAAAAAGGAAGAGCAAATGCAATAGGTATATACATACTACATATTACTCTCTATATTGAATCAAGAATCAAAATTGTTGTTTTAAGTTTGTAAAGTTGTTTTGTATTTTTTTGCAAAACAGTTATAGGGTTTGGTTATGGCAATCAATGTTAGATTTTTATATATTAAAAAATCAGAATAAAGGTTCAAAAATATAAAAAAACCATAAACAACCAAACCTAACCCTAAAAGTGACATTCTAAGTGATAAAATGACCCTATGCAATCAATCTATATCACAATTCAGCAAAAATAAGAAGATAAGATAAGATAATGTTATTAATGTCCAACACATGACCACAAAAGTAGGTCAATGGGACTGACGAGTACAAAGCGAGCAAACCCAGCAAGAGGACCCAACTGGGTCACCCCCGAAATACAATGAGAGAAGGAGAAGAGGAGAAGGAAACAACAGAAGCCGAGAGGCCAGAAATGAAGAAGAGAGAGATGACAGTGTGGGGAGGGAGCGGACGAAGGAGCAACATCCTCAACAACATCACCAAACACTTGAAGCCGGATGAGAGTAACTCGCAGAGCACCGATGACGAGAAGCAGAGACTGTGGAATCCCTGGGGAGCTGACGACCCGGGAGGAAGGCGGTGCCTCAAAGTAGGCCCAGTGGATCACTGTCCATTGTGGAGGTGCCATGGGACATCCCTGAGATAAGGAGCCGCGGGTGGAAGGAACGGAGTCACGGGACCGGACGGACCTAGGCTGAGGGTCCAAACACGTGACCAACTGCCGCTTAGCACCACTCACCGGAGAGAGCAACGGGAAGAAGGCAGAGGAAAAGTGTAAAAGAGGAGAGCAAAGGCAAGGTCAAGAGCAAGAAAAAAAGGAAGAGCAAATGCAATAGGTATATACATACTACATATTACTCTCTATATTGAATCAAGAATCAAAATTGTTGCTTTAAGTTTGTAAAGTTGTTTTGTATTTTTTTGCAAAAACGGTTATAGGGTTTGGCTATGGCAATCAATGTTAGATTTTTATAAATTAAAAAATCAGAATAAAGGTTCAAAAACATAAAAAAAAACCATAAACAACCAAACCTAACCCTAAAAGTGACATTCTAAGTGATAAAATGACCCTGTGCAATCAATCTATATCACAATTCCAGCAAATATAAGAAGAGGAAAAGTGTAAAAGAGGAGAGGAAGGGCAAGGTCAAGAGCAAGAAAAAAAGGACGAGCAAATGCAATAGGTATATACATACTACATATTACTCTCTATATTGAATCAAGAATCAAAATTGTTGTTTTAAGTTTGTAAAGTTGTTTTGTATTTTTTTGCAAAACAGTTATAGGGTTTGGCTACTGGCAATCAATGTTAGATTTTTATAAATTAAAAAATCAGAATAAAGGTTCAAAAACATAAAAAAAACCATAAACAACCAAACCTAACCCTAAAAGTGACATTCAAGTGATAAAATGACCCTGTGCAATCAATCTATATCACAATTCAGCAAATAAAAGAAGAGGAAAAGTGTAAAAGAGGAGAGCAAGGGCAAGGTCAAGAGCAAGAAAAAAAGGACGAGCAAATGCAATAGGTATATACATACTTACATATTACTCTCTATATTGAATCAAGAATCAAAATTGCTGTTTTAAGTTTGTAAAGTTGTTTTGTATTTTTTTGCAAAACGGTTATAGGGTTGGGCTATGGCAATCAATGTTAGATTTATATAAATTATGCTTTTTAGTTTTTTTCCAAAAAGAAGTTAGGGTTTTGATTTTTTTTTAGGTACATAGTGGGTTGAGTCAAAATATAAAATAGATTTAGGGTTTAGCCATGGCATTAGCCATTTTAAAAATTAATATTTTATATTTTGTTAACCTTTTTTACAAAAGTAGATTGCCCATATGGGTTAGAGTTTTTTTTTTTGTAAAATACAAAGTGGGCAGGTTAAAATTTGTTCTTTTATGTTTATTAGTTTTTCTAATCAAAATGCAATGGCTGTTTTTAAAATTTTAATGTTTTTAAATCAAAATTTGTTGTTTATTTTTATTTAGTTGTTTTAAAAATTATTACAACTCCAACAATCAAAATGAGTTCTTCTTTAAATGAATTAGAGGAGGAAATGATTGCAGATGATTGGCAGTGGTGACCTTTGTGAGCGGCGGCCAAGGAGAGAGGCAAGATGCAACGACAACTCAAATTGGTAGTTTAGTTGTGAGTGTCGAAAAGACCAATTGCCCCTCTCAAATGTTGGCTGAGTTCGCCAAGGAGATCCAGTTCACACAAAAGCAAGCCATTGCAACAATTTGCTCACATAGTTGCGAACCCCAAAAGTGGAGGGGGGAGTAAACTATGGAACTGCAATATTTGTTCAGATACTTGGTGTGGACAACATCACTAGAACCAATGCACACTTGTTGCACTTTACAGGAAGGGAAGGTTGGTGTTTGTAAGGCTCTTTCAGTTGATTAAAGAGAGAGGTGGTAAGGCTTTATAATGGACATACCACAAATGACATTCCAAACGTTTCGTGGTACTAGCACTGACACTGCCACCCCTTGTAGCTCTCATAGGATTTTAAGAGTTTTTTCTCCCATGCGGCAACAGGTTCTAGTTTTGGGTGATTGAAGTGGAGGGCAGAGGAAAGAGAAAGGTTGTGGGGGACTGGCCCTAATCCAGTTGTAGATATGTTTGATTTGAAGCGAGGGAGGAGGTTGATGATGCCATTGGCGAATTTTTTTTATGTTGGTGAGATTCCATTTAATGTTGTTTGCTCTCCTTATTACAAGGAGGCTATGGCTAAGGTAGCAAAAGCAGGTCCAAGTTATGTTCCTCCTGAAGACACCAAGCTGAAGGACAACAATCTTGGATAGAAACTATTCCAAGGTTAATTTACTAATGGAGGAGATGAAGGCCACATGGGTGTCCCATGGATGTACGCATTATCATAGATGGGTGGATAATATTAGACACACGCCACTCATCAATATCATTGTCTCCTACAAAGATGGAACATACTTCTTGAGGGTAGTTGATTGTTTTGGGGAAGCAGAAAGATGCAAAATTTCAGTATTAGATTTTGAAGGAAGCCATTGAGGAGGTTGGCCCTACAAATGTTGTACATGTAATCACAAATGCAACTTATGTGTGTAGAGCAACAGGCAAGCTAGTGGAGGGTACCTATAATCATATTTATTGGACCCCATGTCGTGTGCATGCCATGAACAATGCACTAAAAGACATCAGAAAGATTAATTGGGTTGAAAAGATAGTATCTAAGGCTAGGGAGGTGCAGATGTTCATTTACAATCACCACGCATCATTGGCACACTCTTTTGAAGCTTTTCGAGGAAGGAATTCCTCAAGCCAGTTGACACTAGTTTTGCATCTTACTTTGTTTGTTGGATAGGATGCTTGAGTTGCAGGAGCCCCTACAACTTATGATCATGACATAGTGAGTGGACTTGGTGGCTAGAGTCCAAGACAGAACAAGGGAAGAGGGTGAAGGAAGTGGTGGTGAGAGACACATTTTGTGTTGATGTGAAATACATCACATCAATTATATCTCTGGTTTTTAGCGTCATCAAATATGGGGATTCTAATAATCCCATAATCTTGGTGAGATATATGAGTGCATTGACAGCATGCTTGGCCAAATGAAGGCAACTATTCGGGTTAGGGAGCCCACCCTAGAGTTCTACCATGACGCATATTTAACCCATCATTCAACGTGGGTGGGAGAAGATGAACTGGACCACTTCATATGGTCGCATATGCACTTAATCCAAAATGGTATGTGGATGACGAGGCTAGGTGAAGAAGTTATCCCTTTGGATGATGGAGTGAAGAAGGGCTTCATAGGTCTAGAAAGATATGAATAGTGCTCAAGTTTACTGAACTTGATGGCTACAAATATTTATTGCAAGGATGGGCAAGCCATCATTGACACAAGAGGAGCCAATGAGTTGGTGGCAGTAATATGGGCATCTAGGACTTTTGTGAACACTTGCAATTCGCATCCTTTCCTAGGTTTCTAGTTCCTCTGGTGCTAAGAGGAATTGGTTAACATATTGTTGGATCTACTCTCTTAAGAGACAGACGTACTTTTAAGAGAGTAGAGAAGCTTGTTGCACAATGCCTTGCGTCTCATGGATCACAAGACAATTGAGTACAAGAAGACCCAACATTACGATGGGATGTAGATCTCGAGGAGCCAAGGCATGTAGAAGAAGAACATAACATGCAACAAAGGATTGATTGGGATCCCCGTTAAGGATGAAGACAACAATTACAATTATTGTTCCTCTTTTTCAAATGTTGATTCTGATTTTTGAGTTGTACTCCTCTTTGTAATATTATTGAAGTATTTCAAATTAATGATATCAGATACTATCAATTGAACAATCATAATAGTTTTATTTCAGCTTATTTAAGCCTCTTCAAGTTAATTTTTAGTTTGATTGTATAATTTAAATATTTATATATAACTTTTCTTATTAGTCGTCCCCCTCGCCATCCCTAGAATTTGAAAAAAAATGTAATCACACAAACCTCGACCATTGTCCAAGAGACTTAGGTAACTATGAAAAAAAGTACAATGCATCGTAATAACATGATAATTGATGATCATCATAGAAAATTTCAAATCCATACAATATTTTTTTACAAGTTTCCTTTTCCTCTCCAGCTCTTCATGGTCATTGGTTGCACCGTAAAAATGGAAGGTAAAGATTCCTCCCCGTAAACAAAATCATCCTCAAACAAGTCATCATCAAATCCAACCCCTCTCGATGCTTCCGCTTCCACTACCACGTGTGCCTAACCTTCCACTTCCCCTTTTGTTGCTTCCTTCTCAAAATTTGTGATCTTTTGAAAAAAATGCTCCACGTCCATGAAAATGCGAACAAAGTATGGATCAATGTCATCCAAGTCAATCACATCTTGAGGCTCTTCCCCTCTGACTATTTGACGCAAACATGAAGATTGCGTTGCACAAAAACAAGTTATTGAGGTTTTGTGTTGTCCACATGTTGTGTTTCTTCATGTGAATGGCCTCAAACAAGCTCTCATTGCATTCACACCCAAAAGAGCAACAAGGGTAGCAAAAAAATATGGATGGCAAACCTCTTAATATGTGGTGTTTTTGCACCATAATCTCCCCACCACAAATCTACAAATGAGACATTTATAACTTTGAAAGGAAACTAGAACTATCTATTGAAGATGTCTAACATCTATGAGATTACAATCAAAAGACTCAATTTTACTTGGATGTTAGATCAACTCCTTTGAATGTGATGTAGGAGCATTTAGGTTCACTTGCAATCCTATATCAACCAAAAATATCTTACTTTAGGATAATAAGCTCGGTATAACAGTGTACAATGTTTCTATTTGCACTTAAGGCTTTCATTTATAAAAGACGTAAGCCCTATTTTGTGCTATAGTCTTGAGTCAATTTGCGCAGCCTACGAGCGCACAAATGTTGTAGTATGGTTTTGCGCCTATGTTTATAGCATGCATGTGTTTGTAAAAGTTTCGTGCAATCTTTGGACACATGTAAGTGTTTGTAACAATTCATAGTTGTTTTGTAGGTTGCGACATGTCCAAAAGAACTTAGCAAGGTTCACGGCATCTTCTAGAACTCAAAGCACCTTTTAGGAGATAGTACAAGCATGTATCTTGGTAGCGCAACTTAGAAGTATGTTTCAAGCAAAAATGGTCCACGCGCAAAGAATCACTAGTTTTGTGCATGGTATCCCAAGAAGCATTTTTTAGAGACTCGCGACACTGGCATGAGTTTATCCTAGCGACGCGCATTTACCATTGAAACCACTAAGTCATTCGAGCTGATTTTAGATACCCCACAAGAATTCACTTGAGAGACTAGTGCATAGTATTATACGCAGGGGTTCAATTATGTGAGTCACTTTCAGAGTTTCAAATACATCATTGTTTGAGAAGAAACCTTGAACGCATGCATTAGCTTTAAAGTTATCGACGAAGAAAAATTGGGATTCAAGTAGTAGGCCATTACATGTATTTTGTTAGAGTTGTTTGTTCCATCTCCAATCAATTATTCTCCAAATGGGTTCATATTTTCTTTAATTTATCCCATTAAAATGTTGTATGGCTTCATACAAATAACCCATTAGATTGTTTTCACCTAGACTGCCCGGAAATGCCAAATCCCGGATCCCCCCTGCACCAGCCTGATACATACCAGGTACAGGTACAGTTCGGGTACATTGTGTGTACGTACCCACAGCGTACCCACATGGTTTTTTTTTTGAGTTCAAAAAAATAAATAAAACTTGAGGGCTTTGACTGGAATTGAACCTTGGAAATTTTGTGTGAGATTCAATATCGCCAATAGGCTCCAAAGGGTCAAAAGAGATGAAAAGGACTTCATTTGGTTGAGTTACTTTTTGGGTGCTTTCTTGTTGCTCCTCATGGGTCCTTTATTCTTCATTCAATTTGGAAGGCATGGAAACAAGTGAAGCACTTGGTGGTTGGGCAGCCTATTTTCTCTTCCTTTGACACTAGGTGCCAAGCCTACAAATTGATTTTGTTGAATCTGAAATATAATGACAAGATTCTTGCCTTGACAAAAGGCTGCTCTGCCCTCCTTTGGTTTGAGAAAGGAATGAAAATATTTCATGACTTACGCAGATTTGGAAAGTGGATGGAATGGACAGACCTTCAAGCTTTCTATAAGCTTCCTCAATCTCAGTTTGGAATGTATACAATGCTCAGAAATGCTTTCACAGCTCCCTCTATTGGACTAATTATGGAGGATGAGAATGACTCTTGGGATACTATGAGGTGGCTCAAAGGGCCCCTTCTCCAAGAGGCTACCTCCAAACAACTCTATGAAAAGACTGCCTTCTCCCCAAACCTTTCCCTGGGCCTTAACAATAAGTGGAATGTTTGTGAGCCCATTAGTAGATGGACTCATAGATTTAATGTTTTATGGTCTTCTTGTATTCAGTCAAAGAAATCTTGCTTTAGATGGCTTCTGATTCATAATAAGCTTGTTGTTGGCTTCTAATATTTTATAGGTTGCTGACATTATAAGCTTGTTTTCTTTAAATTTTTATATATATTTATATTTCTTACTTTTTAAAAATATATTGTACAAACATACCCACAGTGTATCGTACCCGAGGTTTTTTAAAAATTTCCGTTTCAGCATACTGTACACATACCCGTACCGAAACAGTCTAGGTTTTCACCATCCACCAAACATAGAATCCTAACCAAAGGTTCCATTACCTAAAACAAAATGGTATGAATTTTTTAAAATAATATAAAGAGAAACTAGAACCAAAAAATAAATAAAAATTAGATGATAAATCTAACTTCTAAGAATTAGAAATTTATAAATTTTACGAACTTACAAAAATCAATGAATCTTATTACTTTGTAGGTTTGTAATCACTAAATTTTAAATTACCTTACGGATCTCATTTGTGCTCTTTGCAAACACATAACACATCATCAAAACCAAATTCCATGACCCTTTCCCCTTCAAACTTCTTAGAATATGGAGACTGCAACCCTCGAGTAGTCACAACCATCCACTTAAGAGACGTGAGTAACCACAATGTAATGAAGTTTGAGGTGAATAATATGAGTCCCAATTGCACGAGCTCCTTTCCTTTGGTGTGCTTTTTCATCAAGTTAAGCACCCATAGGTAGTTGATGTATTCGGTAATATTTCTGGACTCTTCAACCATAGTTTTCAACCATCCATTTTTTCCTGTGTACAAACTCGATGCAACAAGTGGAACAAGGGAAAAAATGGTAGGGTGCCTCTCCTCAAGAAATCTCCCCCTACCTACATATTGTGTTGTAATGTACTCACAATTTGGCCAACATTCTCAACACTCACTTCATGACCACTTCCTCTAAAATATTGTGCAAAGTATCTGCATTCTCCACTTCACGAGAGGCATCGATGGACTTCAAGAAAACCAACTGCCCACCCGAAGCCACTAGAAAGTTTATCCATTTGAGATTCATTCCATCCCTCCACCCATAGTTCGCATACTTGTATTTAGCAAACCAAAAAAAAATTGACTTGGCAAATATTCGACAACTTAAAAAATAGACACATTTCTTTAAAAAAACATAAATTTTATGGAAAATGAAAATATAGCTAGAAAATGTATCAAATGAGTCTGTAAAATGTTGGAGAAGTGTTTTCTATTAGATTTGCATACAAATACAATACAAAATCGCATCATCATGCAAATACAACAGCTGGCTGATAAGTGCTAGTTGTTTATCTTTTTGTTATCATAGTTTTTTCTTAAAGCTTTGACCGAATTTCACATTTGGTATTAGAGTGAGGTTAAAAATATAAAATGGAAAAGTGGGTTGTTAATTGTTACAAGGGAAAACAGTTTTTATTTCCACCAAGGGAAATCATTTAACATATATTTGTAATTTCGTAAACACTTTTCCATAGACTACAATATAGTATTAGCAAGGTTTGAGGTTTTTTTTGTGGTTGTTGAGGTATCGTTGGTCGTTATATGGATCAGATATCGCTCCTCTATAATAAGCCATTAAAGCATACTTAAACTTGCCACGTCAATCGTAAAAACCAACATATTTTTCAAACAGTTGATTAATCATACACGTGTGATTTGAAATTAGATAATTGTTTCATTAGTTTGATAGTTCTATATCATTTCATTACATCGTAAAGTTTGGTATCACCATGTACATCAGATCAAAGTAAATAAGCATTTTTGTATTAATATATTTCTTGTCCTATGTCATCTCTTTTTAATTGTCGTCATTCTCTCGGCACTTGTAATGACAACCATCCAGTGGTACTTGTATCTACATTGCTCAAGCTCTCTACTGCACTCAGACTCAGAATTTCCACAATGGATCTAGAGGTTTACTCCATTTCCCTTAAAAGGGACAAATTTTCAGTGTTTTATCAGCATTTGCCCCATGTATTCTGCGTTTTTTTCTGTGTATTTTGTGTCAGATGAGTTTAAGGCTCGGACTCACTGAGTATTGGCGAATATTCCCGGTGAATATTCGCAAATACTCGACGAGTCTGAGTTGGCGAGTTTTCTTTGTGAGTATTCATTTTCTCAAATTATTTATGAGTACTTGCCAACTCGGCAAGTACTCGCAAAGTTTTCCTACTATGCCTCCACCCATCAAACAAAATACTAAAGCCTTTTTTGTGTGAAATTCCTTTTGGATCCTCTACTATCACCTGATTCACCTCCATATTTTTTGTGGCTTCCTCCAACAAGAGCCCACTAAAATCATGAGGACTAGGTGCCTTGAACCCTTTCTTGACAAGAGTCAACATAGTTACCAATGACTTTTAATGTGGACTTTTGCCACAATGAATGGTATGTTGTTATAATACCCAAAAAAATGCAGTAGTTATCATCGCTTCATGGTGCTTCTCCCGGTTTCAAGTAGTACCTTCAAGTGAAGGTTGTGCACCAAGAGTATTGCAAGTAGAAAAAATGAAAACCCAACAAAAGTCATTCAGATTAAAACTATCTATAGTGGATGAGCCCCAAATTTGTGGCCTAATACAAGAGCCTCCTAATTAAGCTAAACAAAGGGGAAATTCATCACGGACACAACTACTGCAGTTGTCCTCTGCTTTTCTAATTTTTGTTGCTCGTAGATAGAAAAAAACGCATTTACCTCTCATATAATTTAAGGTTTCCCTTTAGGGCATGCTCACACATCTTGACCAATAAGATGGTATTTGAGGCAATTGAGGTCTTTTTTTTTTTTTATCCCTCTCGTCTAAAAAACCACAAATAGTTTTATATCACAAGCATACTCTAAAGTCCGAACCATAGTGCCATGCTTCCAAATGGGATAATCAAACCTACTACGACTACCTGAGGTTGAGGATGTCATTCTTGTATATTACAACAAATTGCAAACACTATCAAACAAAGAAAAAAACAAATAAAAAATAGATTTTTACAACCCCTCGTTACTAAGTAAAGAAATAAGAAAATCGGGAAAAGAAGAAGAAAAGGTGAAACCCTAAAACAAAACTAAAATGGTATAATAAACTTTAAATACCTAAGACAAAAAGCATATAAACTAAGCACTTTCCTCTCAAATCGAAATCTACCCATCAAAGAATCCTTCAAATCCAATGAAAATCACTTCATGGAAACTAAAAAAAGATAAAATGTGTTTTAAGCATGAAAGAGCAAAAAAGTAGAAAATAAAGCGAAAATGACAATTTTAAAGTGATTGTTAGAATGTGGTGGTTGGCAAGTTTTCTTCATGATCTTGTGAGTTTTTCCAACTGAACTTAGAGTCCTCACCAAAAACTCGTCGCCTGAGTTGTTGGTGAGCTATTCGTCAAGCCTTTTGACTCGCAAATACTCATGATTTGGACGAGTTTTTGAAATATGGTACAGCCCAAATAGGGTCAATAATGGATTGCTCACATTGGTCGGGGATGTACGAAAGCAAATGGTGCATAGTCAAGTAAATGGTTGTACAACAACAAAGAAGCAATGTCAGGTAAATGGTCCTCTAATAGCAAAGGAGCATTGTCAAGTAAATGGCCATACAGGGGGGAGGATTGTTTTCAGGTAAACAGCTATACAAAAACAAACAATTTTTCTATTGCCTCATACACTCATCATGCTTGTGTTTTCTCCACCTCTTTAACACAACAAAAACAAACAAACATTGTCAAGTAAACATATTTGCATCCAACCATACTTTAAAAATAGTCCACGCTTCAATAGGTCACACTTTACCTTCCATCGCAATTTTATCCTTTGACCCGACATTTATGCTCGCTATAGTTAGCTAAGTAAACATCAGGTCATCTATATTTTCCAACTGGTGAGCCAGTTATTCTTTGAGCTATGTATCCCTGACTCTATATTTTGTAAACTCGAGAGGGTATGCCTATTGTGACATTGATGGTTCTATAGGACTTTGCCTCGTTAACTTTTGTTTTTGGTCATCTCTTTGCAAACCTTTTTTAACTCCATTATCTCAATAAAAGTGCAATCTAACTAGAAAACCTCATATTTTTCCATTTTCCAATGGAAGAGATCATTGAGGGAGTTTATCTCAGCCTCAAAGCACAATCGTGACTCGAAGAACCCTTTATCGTTCAGCTCCCAATACCTCGGTTTCCATCTTCTATTCACTCTTCTTAAGACTCGAGAGTTCAATGATGTCGATAACTCACTATCTAACTATTCAAATCAATCACATACTTCTTAAAGAGATGACTAACAAATGCAACAAAAAGAGTTGAATTCCAAATAATACCTTTTTGGGCCAGTAATACGCCCAAACACCTTTATACCATATTGGTTCGTCGATCAGATAGTTGATTTCCAAGTGTCACGGTATCCCTTAGGCTCCTCCAAAGTATCTCCATATGTATTAGTCAACAGTCGCGCTAAGTCAATGTCCTAAGTAATCTTATCACTTTCTACTGCAATTGTAAACCAGCCCATAGCTACCCCTCTCAATGTCACTAGGAATTACCATAGCTGGTGTTGTTATCTACCCATCAACAATCCAAATGGTAATGTATGTTCTACAATGTCACATAGGGCAGGCCCTCAAACCCATTTGCAGTAAGTTTTTGGCAGCTTTTGCATGTCATAGTATGAACTTTGTGGAGTGACCATGTCAATGATTGTTGACCTCATATGACTTTGATTCCTACTTAATGTGGCTCTTCTAGTACGAACCTCCTCCTTTAGAAGGTATATCCTAAAAGATCCTTAGTATTATTGGGCATGTTATTATCCTCAACTCTTCGTTCAGCCTAGCAGATCCAAACACTGCTTTGCTCTTTGTCAAGTGCCTCTCTTCCATTATTCATTCCAATTTGTCTTATTAGCCACCTCGATGTTCTTTGCTTGATCGCATCAATCAAATAATCCTTAATGCAATGAATATTTGTTTCTTAGACCTCTCTTCTACCAAAATAAGTAATCAAGTTTTATTTTAGGATAAAGTGTTACCTCTTAACAACGGAACTCTGTGGACTCTTCGCTAAATTCTTCACTATATTATTTTAACAAGAATAAATGACAATATTTTCCATGCGTAATAATCAAAGTCAAGCTACAAATATAATCTCTTCTAGGGTTTGGAGTTGGCTTGAACAGATTTATTGGTATTGACCTCAGCTTGTGCTTGAGATGGCGAATGGTCAGGGGATAGGAATGGTGTGATGGGAGGGTGTGTGTGGTACCCCCTCTAACATCCTTTAAAAAAAGCTTTTTGGAACATGGAACCTTCAACCTTTTCAGAGCATAGTAGTAACCATTGAGCTATAACAAAGAACCTAGACTTGGAATTGGACAAAAATAAGCTACGAGGAAAAATTGCTGTATTGCAACTAGATATTTTTCAAGTCCACATGAGGACAATAATAGGCTAGAAAGAAACTAGTGATTTTACGGTAGGTTGTTCTTTCTATTCTAAAATTTCTCCTAAAAATGGGAAAAACTACATAGTTTGCATGGAGAAAGAAAAGGTGGGCAAGGTAACATTTTGGAAGAGAATAGCAAGAGAGCTGAAGTCAAACTCAACGCACAAATTTGGAGAAAATGTTGAAAGACAAGATTACTCTTGTTTTGGGCACTTTGAAAAGTGGAGACTTCTCTCTGAGCGAACCAAGCTAACCATGGCAATCCTTTAATTTTAGATCATCCTCTTAACCAAAGATTGAGGTTTTATTGTTGGAAAATGAAAAATCCCCAAAGCTAGCTTGAGCCAATGCTCCACTAACCTAACATTGTTTAGGGAAGAGAAGAAAACAATCTTTCATTAGACTTTTCCACATACACAAGCTTTCTCATCATCTACTTCAACACGCATTGAGCAAGACAATCTTGAATCCCAGATCATCCTATAGACAAAAGATTGAGATTTTGTTGTTAAAACTTAAAAATAAATAGTACCTAGACTATGTTTGTAGCTAATACTTTGCTTCCCTCAAATAGTGTTTATGGATGACAAGAAAAAATCTTTCGTAGTCTTTGTCATCTGTGCAAGCTTTCTCATCACTTAGTGTGCCACAATGTTATCTCATTTCCAACCATCAAGCACCACAATTTCACTGGAAAATACTAGTTGTATTTTTTCTCTTTGCCTCAACCTCGACCACTAATCTCTGCACTACTATGCTGGCATTGTAGTCTTTTCGAGACCAGATTTTATAGAAGGATGCTAGTTTGCACTACTCCTTACCCCTTGATTAGAAACTGCCCAAATGCTCATCGCTGCACCCATCTTACCTTTGCTTAATTGAGACTCTGGGAACTTCATGGTATGTAAATTCAAGCTGGTTTAGATTAGAAAGAATGAAACACAAATTAAAGAAGGATCCAGATCAGAAGGACCAATTCCATTGCCAATTATCGCAGCCAAAAACCTGAATGCAAAGAAAAAAATCAATCTATCCTTGTATAATTCCTCAGACAGACTGCGTGAAGATTATGGAAACAACGTGAAAATGCAAGGGGCCAATTGTGGGTTTCAACAAACAAGTGTAACATAAACATAAAAGTGCACAGTAACAAGACATGATGTCGATATCGATAGTGGAAGCACACTACTGCCCAAGGTATTCCGCGAACCACATTGTTTTCAGAATAAAATAGAAAAATAAGAAATAAAAATGTGTTGTGATCAATAATTAAGTTCACTGTATACTAATGTATAACTAACCTAGCCCATATAAAATCATATACTAAATGATTAGTTGGCTCACCTAGCCAACCAATAAATAAAATATTGCTTAGGTGCACAACATACCCCTTTTCTTGAGAGGCTGTCCCCGAATCCATTGTACTCTTGGACCACGCTGAATGATTTTTTCAAGTTCCAATGTCAATTTTTCCTCAAGTGTCCCTTTCCTTTGCTCAAAAAACTCTCAATTTCCTTGTTCCTCAAAACACTTTCCTTGGACTTGTAAGACTGCTGCAGGCTTGATTGATCATCTTTATTCCTTTCTTTGTTGTTGATATTCCTGCCTTTAACATTATTAGGCCCTTCTTCCTTCATATGGGCCTTATTTGGCTAGTTATGATGAATTCTTGAAATAGACTCCCTACAACAAAGTCTTGTTAGAAATCCAAAATGTGTCTCCTTAAGTTTGACTCCTTTAATTGTATAATCTCTCTCTTTTTGCTTGAAGGAGACTCAACTTTTCACATGGTTTGTGATGTACATGCCTAGGGAGATAAGCTATTCTACCCCTAGTACATCATCACCTCGAACATCAGTGATGGACATCATACTACAATTGCCGATTTCAAGTTCTATATTCCTAATCACATCCAGACATTGAATGTGATTATTTCCAAGAACGCTTACATGAAATGTTTTCCTGGATTATGTCAATAATGCTCAAGGTACTTCCGCGACCCACCAAAACAAGGACTATTTATTTCCTACCACATCCATGTCTTGAATGTCTAGCCTTCCATGTCCTGTCGTCACTGCCAGGGAGACTGAATGTTGGACTTGTTATTTTTTATTCTCCTCTTGTTCTTTGATAGCTTCTATCCCTTTTTCATAATTATTTTCTTCTTCGTGAAGAATTCATTTACATGCCTTGTTGTGATTAAACTCTTTTGATGATGTACATGTTTGGGAATGTAAGATTCACCACAATTGAAACATGTTCTTAATTGTTGATGTTGCAACTGTTGTTCTTGGGAGGGACGCCTTTTGGGTGGAAATAAATGTCGCTTGAGGCTTTGTACCTCTTCTTCAACAATGAGTATGTAATTAATTACTTGCCCTATACTCAAATGGATGAAACGCACGAACTTTAGCTTTAATTTTTTGCTGGAAATTACTGATGTAGAGTTCAGTGGCATTGTTTGCATTAATCGTGCATTTGGATTCAAATGCTTAAAATTTTCGGTGGAATATTGTAAAAAAATGCTATTTTGGAAAAAATGGGTGAGGTGTGCTTTATAAGGATCATCCCAATTTCAGTCCGCTCTTTGGTAGAGTTCCTACACAAAGTGATTAAATGTGTTGATGGTTATGGCATTCCACTTGTCCCATCTAGCATGTGTGTTGGCCCTTCCATAAATTGTACATCTGTCATGGTTTTCTCTTGATTGTTGGTAATTTTTGCTTCTTGAAATGTTACATATAGCTTGTTGATTCCATTCAAGTGGTGCCACCTCTCCGTTGAATATGAAGTGAGGTATTTCGATCTGAATGTTTGCGTGTGCCAGTAAGTGCTTTGACTTTTGTCATCATGCCGATGTTCGTTATTCAAATGCTCTTTAGAATACTCTCCAAGATAATTTTTGTCAGTGCCTCCCTTGGATTAGTTGACATCATGTGGTAGTGTAACCATCTCAAATATATCTAAAAATTTAAACCCCACTCCTTGTGTAGACCTTTGTAATGTAGCAACTCTATCGTCCATGTTGGAAAAACATGGTAGTGTACCAATTCATTACCTTCCTAGGTAGCCAGTACGTACCCTGCAGGGCATGGGTACGGTACGGTACGTACCTGGTATGTGGTATGGGTACAGTCTGCCCTGGGTACGGCCAGGGTACGTCCAGCAGTACCTGGGTTACGTCTGGGTACTTCCAGGGGAATGTCCCCTGGAAGTTACCCAGACGTACCCAAGTACTGCTGGACGTACCTTGGCCGTACCCAGGGCATACCCAGCCGTACCCACCAGTAAAACAACAATTTTTTATTTTTTTATTTTTTATTTTTTAGTAGAAAATAAAAAAAACTATTTTTTAGGGGTCAATAAGGTCAATAGATGCGATTACGTAAATGATTCAACTCTGGTAAACTTCACAGAAGTACCTAAAACAATGGCTGAAACTGCAACAGTTGAGATGCGCTTGGGTAATGTGCTGGACGTACCCTGGAAGTACCCAGACGTACCCAGGTACTGCTGGACGTACCTTGGCCGTACCCAGGGCATACCCAGCCGTACCCACCAGTAAAAACAACAATTTTTTTTTTTTTTTTTTTTTTTTTTTTTTAAGTAGAAAATAAAAAAACTATTTTTTGGGGTCAATAAAGGTCAATTAGAGCGATTACGTAAATGATTCAACTCTGGTAAAATTCACAGAAAGTACCTAAAACAATGGCTGAAACTGCAACAGTTGAGATGCGTTTGGGTAATGTAGGATCAAAAACACAGTGGCAGCATCTCCACTAGCAAGTAAGACTAATGCAGGAATAATAAGAGAAACCCCGAAGGAATCTGAACTGCCAGATTTGAAGGGAGCTGATAATAGCCAGAATTCCAGTCCAGTTCTGTGAATTTGTTATTATTTATGTTAATAATTGGACATTGTAACATTTGGAGTTTGAACAATGTACTTGTTCGAAGTTCAATCAATGAATATCATGACAAAATGCATTGAATTATTAATACGTTATTTGGCTATTTCACTTAATTAATAATTTGTTTACTCTATTCATGTATAAGGCTGAATTTTTGCTTATTTGGCTATATTTTTAATATTTTATATGTATATTGTACTGCCGTACCCAAGTGCCGTACCCAGGCCCCCAAAAAAAATGCCGTATCAGCATACCGGATCCCTGTACCCATACCCGCACGGTACCCCCGTACCGGCTACCTAGTTACCTTCTCTAGCTCCTTAAAAAAATTGAAGATACCTTGTCATCCATCAAGCTTTGATTTCCAAACTCCGTTAAAGAATTTTCTCACAAGTTCCCCGAATGCTTCTTAGGAAGCACATTTCCATCTTAAGCCGTTGTGGTGACCACCATGAAATCCTGCAAGAAAACTGATTGGCCTGCCCACCCAATAAGACCTAACTAATCTTATTAACAATAATTTACTAACCAATAGGTCAATTAAGTGACCTAATTAGTTATTATAATTTTAAGTATTACTACCCTAATAAATTGATTAACTAAGCTAACCCTGATCAATTTAATTATTGGAAAAACTACTATCCTAATTTGTTGTAATTCCAATGAATTTTCACTATTAATTAAACTATTACCTAATTATTCTAAAGCTGAGGGACAGAAACACATAATATGCAACAGTAATAAATATCATGTTGCTTGTGTAGTCATCTCCAAAATCGGAAGTTGTGGGATGGAAACACATAACACATAACGGTAATAATATCACATGTCAATTGTGTAGCCATCAGCTTGTTAGGAGTATCATAAGGATGATGGACCACCTACTTGGCCTCACAGCTGATGCAGGAAGGGGTTTTACTACATGCCCAGAATGACTCCACATATCAGAGCTGTGTTGAAGAAAGGTCAAGCCTCTTCAACCACAAGAAAGCAGAAATTGGCACAAGAAAGGCAGAGAATTCAGGCAGAAATGTCTGGGTTCTTCATAGAGATTTTACCTCACACATCTGTGTGTACTCTGACTACTAAGTTCTTTGTTATGTATGGTTTGTGGCTTGTGCCATATCAAAGGAAGGAGGAATTGTGGCTGTCCCAAATTAGGACAAAGAAGGCCAAGTGACTAAACTGTGATTAGCAGCAGATGGCACACCCAGAGTGAAGAGCAACCAAATTTTGTTCTTCTCAACACAGTTTTGCACCCCGTATTTTTCACCTTTACTTATGAATCACAAGCACAAATATTTTCAAATGAAATAAATTATATCAACCTGGAGTGTGTTTTTTAATAAATTCTTGAACTAAATTCTGCTCACTGGCTCCACAAACATTTCTCTAATTGTAAAATTTCTTCAGACTTCAATCTCTCTTTTTTAAATTCCCTTCTTGTACTTCACACATAAAAAAAAGACTTATGAGTCTAAGCTTATTAGCTCTGATAACAAATGGCAGGTTCCAAATTACAAGCACATAACAAATATAAAAGTGCAGAGAATAACAAGACACAACGCTGAAGTTGAGGGTGGGAGCACACTGCCACCCAAGGTATTCCACAGTGCATGCTGCTTCTGAGATAAAATAGATAAATAACCTTACACTAGGTGTATAAGTACTAGCTTAGCCCCATATAAAAGAATGCACTAAATGATTAGTCAACTCTCCAAGCCGATTAGTAAATAAAATGTTGTGTACAAACACAACAAACATGCACCCAATTCTCTCTCAGATACCAGTCTGGAAGTCAAAGAACTAAATACGCCCATTAATTTGAACATTTTAACTATTATTCATCAAACAAACAAAAGCAACAGATAGAAAGAACATCATATATGTATCTAATTTCATATCTATCAAATACCAATCTCAAAGACAGAGAAATAGAGGTGCATTTAATTGTAAACATTTAAAAGCAACTAATTAAAGGAAAGAAACATCAAGTATCTATCTAATTTCATACCAACAGTATCAAAACTCTGAGCCATTGGCACAACACCAACAGTGGAAACGGCCCCATGAGAAGGGCGGAAACCTAGAATGCCACAAAATGCAGCAGGTACTCTCACACTTCCACCTGTATCAGTACCTGCAAAGGAAAGTCGTGCACACATTAACAGCAGTAAGGCATTATGGGAATTTCAACAGAGGATGACATCTCAAAATGAATATCTTTTGCATTAAGTACTCTCATCTCTAATACAATAAATACTTACACGAATTTAACAAAAGATTAAACTTACATCACAGCCGGTTTTTCACTTTTCAACTGAATTATGGGGATCTAAAGAACCTAGCTCACCAATTGGGTTTGAGTGCCAATAACCTAATGACATTTTTTGAGGAAATCCTGGAAATCAACAGTAACTAGATCCTGTTTGAATAATATGACTTAATAGCTATGTTGCCAGGAAACGGAAATGGGAACGGTTACGAAACGCAGAAATGCCAATTTTCAAAAAACCTTGGGTGCGAAATGTTACAGGAAACGTCTGTACAATATATTATTAATATATATATATATATATGTATATATGTATGCTTAGTACTCATTTTAAAGTTGTACTCCATAGACCATAAGAGATAAGTATAACTGATAAAACACTCAAAATATTTTTTATTCATTGAAATAATACATTATTATCATGTATACGTACCTCTGAGAGACTAGGACGTTTCGAAGGAGTTTCCGTTTCGGAAAAGTTTCGGAAACGAGACGGGGGGTCCCTAGGCGTTTCCTGGTAACAGAGCTTAATAGTCACATTTGCAGTCGTAAGTGCTATGGTCACATCAGAAGTTAATTACCCAACTAGATTCCACGTGACAAAGAATGCTTTGCAGGCAATGAATCAAATTCCAAGGGCAAGAGCCTTGGTTATTCTTTGTTTTTCACCCTTAGATCAAGGGTGAAATTTCTAAAAGTGCCATGAGTTCTTCTACTAGTTCAGGATTGCCAATTAGGCCTTGCATGCCTAACCTTGGTGCTATATAGGTGATGACACAATGGGAAGAAGAGATCTTCTCTTGCAGAATTAACATCTTCCTCTGGTGGACATGTTAATGCAGCACCATGTACCGATTGTTTGATTCAAAATGATAATGATGTTGACAATAGGAATGCTGCCAAAGGTAAACTTGTCTTAGACGAGGATGGTACTACTGATTGTAAGGAGCTTATTATCTCTCCTTCTTGAACTTGTGGTGCAAGCAATGCATTGGCTAGCTTTGGCTTAGGGATGAGACTGATTGTAGGTGATGAAGGTATTTCAAGAGTCTGGTAAATTATTCTTCAGACTCGATTACACAACTTCTGTCACCAACATGCCAGGGGCTGTTACGGATCACGCTTCAAGTACCTGCTCCAGCTCGTTTCACTAATGCACCTCCAGTTGCTGATAATGATTTTCAGAAGCGTTGTTTGATTTCTGAGTAGATAGATTTGACTTCCAGATGCTGCTGTTAAAATTTGATACTTTCTTCACCCAGCTTTAGCTGATTTTACTTTAAAGTTTGATACTCCAGTCCTTTCAAAACTATGGCTATACGTTGTATTATTGCATTAAGACCAAGCTTGGGGCAGATATTTTGCAAATTTTATATCCCAATATTAAAATTATTAGATTTCGCAACACTATATGTTAGTCAGTTCACATTATATGTTGGTCAACTATAGATAATAACGAATTTAAAATTTTCGGATGCATAAATACAATATCATTTGATATATTCTGTTCACTCATAATAAATAAGTGTTCTGTAACTCTTTATTTATACCAGCCACAAAGTTTAGCATGGTTAAAGATCAAACAAATCTTGCATTGTTGGAGATTTTATTTAAATCTAATCACCCACAGGAACAACTGTCTAACCAAGCAAACAAAAATAAGGACGTTAAAATTCATGTCTCTCTAAATTTTGCTTTTGTTTACAGTTTATGATTATTTATTATTTCATTATTATGGTTATGATTTTTTACTTTCTATTCAGGGCACTTCATAATCGGACATTTGTGAAGAGTCAAAGGAGATAGTGAAGCTTGGGAACAATGAGGACAACTACAAGAATATGCTTTGCAGTGAGGCTGAAGACAAATTACATTATCCATACGCTTTGACAGGTCCTATAGACGAGAACATCAAAAGTCATCATGATGTTGATGTCCATTTAGGTATACAGCAAATAGGTTTACAGTTGGAAATAAAGTTTATGACCTTCAAATAATATCTTAGTTTTGTGACATAAATTAAAATAAATCAATTAGGTGAAATGACAAACTAGTATTACTATTTATATACGCGACAATGGACATTTTATAAATATGACATAAATCAATAGTCACTTCAAATTGTGACCCATTCCAAGCTCCATTTTGTGCTTTGGACTTTAAAAATTGCATATTAAGCATAGTTACCAAGTCCAGATATCTGAATCCATTCGGGAGGGCTAAACAAAACAAATAATCCAGACTTATTGAAAAAGTTAAGGAAATCTGGTCCTATATATTTTATTAAATATGAAGCTAATTTTATATATATGCAAAATTGAAAAATGCAATGAAAAAATTAATAACTTAATATAAAATGTTAATATATTTAATATTAAATAATATACAAGGTTGCTGGGTTTGCAAAATATTAAAAAAGTTAGGAAAACCTGATCCTATATTTATTATTATATATGAAGATAATTGTATATATAAGTGAAATTGAAAAATGTAATGAAAAAATTAATAACTTAATATTAAATGTTAATATATTAAATATTAACTAATAAATAAGGGCACTGGGTGTCTTCTTTTGCAAAATATTTTTTTAAAATTAAAAAAACAGGGCCAACTCGGAGCAAACTTATTCTGGATGCCTGAAAAATCAAGATCCAACCAGATTTTGTGCAGATTTGGTAACTATGAAGCATATTATTATTTGTTGAAAAAGTAAAAGAAAAAAAACTAATGAAAGGTATAATAAGGTCACTTTATTAAATGACAAGATCTAAGGTCTTGGAAAATATTGAAGGTACTACCATTGTCAAATGCGAATTAAGATTAGCAGAGTCAAAATATCATTGAAACTTGGACATTTTGATGAAATATTTCTAAGACACTATAATAGAAGGAATTTGCAGGCCCTTCCAAGCAAGAAGGGCAACGCTGTGAAAGTGTGAAACTATTTCGGTGATAAAATTCCATCAACGGTCCTATACAAGTCTGAACAATGTTGAAATTACCCATAAATGGAGATTACATTTACTCACCAAGAGCAACGAAATCCCTGAATTATTCTCATAGGATAAACAGAAAATGCCCCATGACTTGATATTATATTGGGACAAAAGGCAATAACTGCTTGTATTCTTTCCATACAGCCCCAGATGATGATTCTGATTGGCAGATTCCTCTTTTCTGCAGCCAAAAAATCTTTGACGATAAAGGAAGAACACACCTCATTAGTTCTAAGCAGTGCTATCTGTAAATGACAACAAATATTTTGTTCTGTAAGAATAGTCTGACCCTCTTTGGTTTTGTTATTTGTCTACTCTGTCTTCCCAACGGAGACTATGATCTGACCTTTATAGTTGTAGAAGCGAGATTTCTCTCCCCTTCTTTTTGATATATATATAGGTTTGAAGGGTATTCACCTTTTTTTAATTCTATCCCACAAAAACACAAATATGCGATCTTTTTTTTGGACTTTAATAAAATTACAATACAGCTTAATTAAAAACACTTTAACAGTGTGTTTGTGGATATAATTAGTTTTTATCACATCTATATTCAAGTTCACTTTGGCTGCAGCAGTTGATAAAAGACTGAAAGTTCTGAGGAAGTTACGTTCTAAGTTGTGATGGTTATGAGCAAAGGAAGAAAATATTTGAACAGTTGAGAAGTTGTGTTTTTCTTTTAAGGTTTGCCAAACATATCAGATTCTGTCCTATACATTCTGAAATATCTTGCTATTATGGCCTGAATCGGCATGACTACTGGAGCAGTGACTGATGAAGTTCTTGCACGGAGAATTTACAGCATCATTAGATCAGCCAAGTAACAGAGTTTCTTTCCTCTTTTGAGTTTCTGGTTTAATTTTCAAAATCTGAGTGTGTTGTTTATCAAAAGAAGAAAACCTGACTTGAATTAAAAATGCAAAACCAGATGACATTCTCCTTTCCTTGACATACAGCTGGCCCAATGAAATATCCCTACAAAAATACTTTAGATAAACCTGGATATTTCTGTCAAAACCCTAGGACATCAGTACAAAAAAATTGCCTTTTGTGACAGCAGCAACAATCTGATTTTTTAATTAAATAATAGCAAGTCTCAAGGTGCCAAAACAAACTTTTATCAAGTTACCGAAACGTTTTGGATACGGTCTCAGGAGAGGGGAGCGGGGAGCGGGGTTATCTGATACGCGGAAAACGGCAAATTTTTTTTTGACCCCGGATACGGCGTAGGATATGGCAGTACAAAAACTATATAAAAATTAAAAAATATATAAATTTCAGACTTTTAAATAGGAATTTAATTATTAATCACATATTATGCATATGAAAGACAAGATAAAAGACAAGTTATAAGCTAAATAAGTGAATAACCACAACAAACAAGCTAGGGATACCAATAAAACTTAGAAACTTAAAAGCTTAAAAGTTAAATTAAAATTTAAAATACCTAAATCGAACACAATGTGAATGTCATGAATCTCATGATATATTAAATTCAATCATAGATCAATATTCAAAGTTCAAACTATTTTTTATTGTCAATATTCATCATATTCCTCTTCATCAAGAGGATCAAAACCAGCTACATCATCATCATTATGTGGTTCATTAGAACCACATGGGCTCGAACCACTCGCACTAGGGCCACTGCAAGTTGCAGCCCCCTTGTGCATGTAGGTCTCGTGGTGCCAATGCCATAGAACTCCCCTCATCATCATATGCTCCATGGTGGGAAATGGAAGTATTCAAATCAACTATCTCTGGATCAATGTCCCAATGTCTTGTTGACCCTTCCTTGTACTCCGGCTGCTTGTGGGATAAAAGGCACAAGTTGGAATGTATGTATACTAAATCTTTAGCCCTTTTAGCCCTCAACCTGTTGCGTTTCTGTGAGTGAATAAAACTATATGTACTCCAGTTGCGCTCAAGGGAAGATGAACTTGTAACCTATTAAGGCAAGTCAAACTTCAAAGTCAATGCAAAGTTCAACTTCAAACTTAAACACTCAAACTTAAATTTTAAAAAACGAAAAGAAAAGAGAATAAAAAAATTTAAAAGTTACCTGTGCCAAGACTTTGATTGCAAGAGGTTGCAAGTAAACCAATGAAGTACCATGGAGGTACCACCACATATGAGCATCCATCTTGTATTTGCCCCGAAGAGCGAGAAGGCTATGACCCGTTTCTGCTATGAAATTGCCAAACTCTACCATAACCTAGTCTTGGGCCTCAGGATCAGGGAAGAACCTAGCCAATACCGCCATATATCCCTCACTGACTTCCGCATCCCTGTATGGTACTATCCTCCCTGGCAAGGAAAGGATCTCTGTGCTATAAAATCTAGGAGTCAATGCAAAAGCCAGTAGATGTAATGGGGTGGTCATTTTGTTCCACCGCTCAATGAGGATTGAATTCACTTGTTTGAAAAGTATTTCCTCAGAATCTTGTTCTTTTGCATTTATGACGGCTTTTATCTTCTCAATCATTGAGTCGATGCCGTCATATATCTCACCTAGACATGGCTGATCCATGTCAGTAAACCGGATCATGCTCATAATGGGCTCCGTAAAACTCAACAGATAATTCACTCTATCCCACCAAGGGTCCTCTAAGATCAGGTTCTTCAATTTTTGAGCCCATTGAGTGTTTGATTGCCTCCATATAGACCAAAGATTGGATGTTACATTCCTCATGAGTGCCTCTTGCACCTTCACTAGTTGTCTCAAGACAATTGTGTGTGATGCAAACCAAGTCTCAGCAACCTAATAAGAATGAGGAACAAAAATTAAAAATAAAATTGAAAGCTAAAAGAATATTTAAAAATATTTATTTAAATTTTAAATTAAAAAGAAAGAAAGAAAGCTTTTCCTTACCTTCAGTAGCTCTAACTGCGAGAATGATCTAAAAATGCCCTGTGACATGTGGTGGTTGGTGAAAAACATTTGGATCTCTTCAGCGTTTGCATACACTTGTTGGATCCACTCTATTTTGTTTGCCATTTTCTTTAGCATTAAATTCAATGAATGCACGACACATGGTGTCCAAAACATATGCCCATACCGTGCCTCAACTAGCATCCCCGTAGCTTTGCAATTTTTGGTGTTGTCCGTTATGACTTGGACAACATTTTCAGGCCCCACTGCCTCAATAGACTCAAAGAGAATGTTGGCTATAAATTGGGCATCCTTCACTTTCCCCTCACAATCAACCGCTTTCAAAAACATTGCCCCCTTAGGGTATATTGCAATCACATTGATTAAAGGGCGGTTTCTTGCATCTTTCCATCCATCAGAAACAATGGACACACCTGTTTCAGTCCATGAGTCCCTAATTGGTTGCAAGGAGGTTTCCACATATTTTTTTTTGTTTATCAAAAAGGGTGGTGCGGATCTTCTCATATCCTGGTGATTTATACCCTTTTGGTGCCTCATTGATGGCTTTCACCATCTCATGCCAATAAGGTGATCTCACAACATTAAAAGAAAGCCCATTGGCATATATACACCTTGCAATGTGTTCATTTGCAATTGCCCTGGTCTCATTCTGAAAGGCCTTTTCCAATGGCCCTTTTGTCTTGTTTTTCTTTCTTGCAAGGGAAACATCCTCATCCGTGGAGATAGGAGACACAAATGGATGTGGCATGGCCACAATTGGGGATCCACTAGGTGGAGCAACTGGAGGCCTCATTGAACAAAATGAACCTCCTCTTTCAGCCAATGGATGACCCGCTCTCATAGCCACATTTGCCTCTGCATCTTCCTGCTCTTTGATATATGCCAAAACTTTTGCTTTTGGCACCCCAACATTATTCTTCCCTTTGCATACTCTTATGCCATTACCCGTTATGGCACACAAGTGGCTTTTCACCCTACTGTAAGAGCCTTTGAACAGTCCATCACAATCATTGCATTTCCATTCAAAACAAACACCACCTGCAAGGTGTTGAACTATTGTTACGTGCCTCCATAACGGTGAATTTGGGTCAAAGTCCTTGGCCAAAGATTGCCCAGAAGAAGCAGAACTTGTTGTTGCCATTGTAGAAATACCTACAAGGTTCAAAAAAAAAAAAGCAAAGAAAACAATGGCATGCAATTGCATTGTGATTGAACAATGAAAATTAAAAAAGTTAAATAGAAAGAGCAAAAAAAAATGAACATAAAAAATCAAAATGTAATGTGTGCAAAATTAAATAACAAAAAAAAAGAAACAAGGTTAGAAATTAAAAAAAAACTTACCTTCACTTTGTAAACCACAAATCATTCACAAATTTTCCTCCTTTACAGCTCCGCACACTCTTACAAGTTTAGCAATAGCTCCTCAAACCCTAGACAAGCACAATGCAATTTTGGAGAGCCAAAGGTAAGTTTCTTTGTTTTATGTTTTGTTTTTGTGTTGTTCTTTTGTTTTATTGTTTAGAGTTAGCTTTTAGGGTTTAGATTAGAAAAATATATATTTTTTAAAGTAGTGGTGCTTTTAAAACATGGAAATCATTTTAAAAAAATTAAAAAACGCTTTTTTTTTAAAGTGGGAGTGGGCAGGGAGTGGCGGCAGGGCTGCGGAAACGGCCAGGTACGACGCCGTACCCGGTCGTTTCCGCAGCCCTGCCGCCACTCCCTGCCCGCTCCCATGCCGCTCCCGCTCCCGCTCCCGCTCCCGGCCGCTCCCGCTCCCGGCCGCTCCCCGCTCCCACTCCCACTCCCACAGTTTTTCCTAGCCATATCGGCTACTTAGATAGTCATCAGTTCCACGTTCCTTCCCATTTTATAGAGTTCTGGCAGGCCCGCCTCCCCCCCCTTTCCCCCCCATATATAATTGTCACTCTCCTAGTCATGTGGTGACTGGAATGTAATATAGATCTTTGGGCAGGAGCGGTCTAGTCGGGCCCAACTTATTCCTCTGTATGCCTTTTGGAATATGGACCCTTTATTTTGAGCTTTTCTTTTGTTGACACTGAAAGTTTCCTTAGGACTTCTTTTTCCATGAATAGGAGTATATATGTTGTCATAAGAGATTATTACACCCCTAGATAATTTTGGATCCTTTGTGAGGTAATAATTGCATGTAAAGTGTTAAAGAGTGAAGTGACCTTTGGTGACTATATTATACGCTATGCACTTAAACATAGGTGAAACATTCTTAGTTTTCACAAAAGCTTTGTTTCAAATGGTTATGAGCACCAACTTTGGCGTAATGTTTATTCGGAATGTCAATACAAGGTGGGATTGGTACGTTCCATTTGATTAGGACATGTATATGTTGAGATATTCAAAACATTGATTTAAATGAGGTTTTGGCTGAAATCCTCGATTCGCTGATTGGTTGATCGAATGAGGACACCAATCTTTAAATCCATGAGTAAGGGCATGACTTTCCCTTATTTAGGATTTTGCTATTTTCATCTTCAATATGGGGTGCCTAATGGCAAATGGGCCATTTTGACTTCTCAAAAGGAAAATGGCTTGTGTTCGATTGTTCACCATCAAAAGAAGGGGACCCTCCCCATGATCTCTAATTCAGCGACCATGTTTGATCTATTGACATTAATTAACTGGACGTTGATATGATTGAGTGTTGATTTTTCAAAGAAGAGTTACTTTATATGGAGATTTGCCATTCAACAAGTTGGGCCTGCTCACTGATCTCCGAATCAATGATAATTTCCCAAAAGGGAAATATACTTTCTATTTGGTGGTTCACCGTTCTATAGGTGGGGTCTGCTTTTGAATCATCAATTCAGCAACTGCTTTTGTTTTTTTTGCTAATATGACCTTTTGAAAAGGGTTAATTATCTTCTAATCAAATGTCTGTATTTTCACATATGGGGTCCTCTTGTGAATTTCCAATTGACTGAAGACCTCTGATATTTCAATGCCTTCATAAATTACCTTGATCTATGTATTTGCCAGTTTGCCGTTTCAGCAATAGAATTACTTAAAATGATCTCAAAACCAATGAACAATGTTGATCTTGACATAAAAGGACAACCAGAGTTGGATTATAATAGAAAGGAAACTCTTCTTCGCTAGTTCGTTGATTAACATGGTCCAAGCCCACTCTAATCTCTGAATGAATGGTTGCCAGGGTATAATAAAATACACTCAGATTTAATATATGTATTGCCTCATGGTAGAAATGGGGCCCTCATATAATGACATGGACTAATAAATAAATGCCATGTGGCTGTTTGCCGCTGATTTGTTGATTAGCATGACCAAAATGGACTTCGTTCAGTAAATGCCCAACCTTTGTTTGATTATGTTGCAAAAGGTAAATTTGAACTCTCACCACAAAGGGGGACCCACTTATGTATATATGAAAGATTCAGAGAACGCCATGTGGTGAACTATTGCTGATTAGCTGATATTGAAAAGTATGATGGTAAAATCTATTTGCGGAGGTTCGTCTGTTAAGGTCATCTCATCAGCCAATTAATCCCCAAATCAATAAGACATAGGCATTGATGTACGCACAATGACTAATGAAAAATGAAAAGTCTCAGGTTATGGCCACACTTCCCAAAATTGAATTGTCCTCAATGCAATTGCGTTGATAAGAGCATAATGTGAATTATCAGCACCACTCCCAAGTTGCGTCCTCTGCAAGTAAGCATCGACTTCCAACGTATTAAATATCTATGATAAGCTTGATTTTGTAATTAATGGCTCGTTAATCCAGCAGTTACTTCAGGATCACCACCTCCAAGTTTGTAATCAACATTTAAAGGAATGCAGATTCAGAGCTCTGAAGGTACAATATGCTGTCCCAAAGCTGTTTATTCAAACATGTGATTGGATAAGAGATGTTCTTAGTCTAGTCTGAGACTAAGGATGTAGCTTATGAGCTAAGGGAAGTATGGTCCAAACGAGGAGAAAATTGCAGAAGGCACTCTTCTATAACTCTGATTGTCTATAGGGTGAAAATCAAGTAAACCATGTCACCAACCTCAAAAGACCTCTCAATGCGGTTTTGGTTTGCAGTCATAAAAATTTCCTCCAGTTTGTGTGCATGTTGGATAGTCTCTTTGAGCATTCCCAATATATCTTGGCTCTGTGCAACACAAGTCTCTTGCGTAAGCAGGCACTCTACTATCAAAAATACCAAATCCACAAAGGAAAGAGCATTTTAACCATACAAAGCTAATGAAGGGTGTCCCATTATGGAGATGTGATGAGTGTATTGTAGCAATGCTCTCCCATGTAAAGCCATTTGACCCAAGCTGAACTTTGCCCTGCCATATAATTCCACAAATATCCCTCAATCCAGTTTTTCACAATCTTGTTTTCCCATTAGTTAATGGATGATACATGTACCGTGAGAAATTAACTTGTATTCCTGTCAAGCGAAAGAGCTCCTGCCAAAACAAACTAAGGGAGAACTGTTGGATATTAATCCGGATGTCACTCAGGAATATTTTTAGGAAATCCATTTTAATAATTTAGCAATTAAACAAGGTCTCTGAAAAATAAATAAAGCAATCTTTGGAGCCTTAAACTCGAAAGGAATTACAAAAAGTGAGCATATTTATGACCCTATCAACCACTACAAAAATACAATTCTTACCCTTGAACATTGGGAAGACCTGTGATGAAATCCATCTGATATACTTTCACCATTTTTTGGTCTTGGAATAGGTTAAGGGATGATTAACAAACCCAGCTGGAAAAACATGCTCTGCCTTGTTTTGTGGTGGCACACAACCACTCTCTAATGTATTCTGAGGACCTATTTCTTGAGTCCTTTCCAAAATAATTTGTCCCTGAGATTCTGACTTGTAGGTCTTGAAATACCCTAGGTGACCAGCCATAAGGTGTATCATGGACAGGCCCTTAAGATTTTGCTTTTTACCTTGGATTCAGGTACCAAATAGATTCTATTCTTGTAGAAGGATAAGATCATCAACCACCCTGTACCTGTTATCCTGTATTTTGCCCTCAAGGATCTCATTAGTGTAACCATTCTTTACATATTCTACTATTATTAAAACTTTCCAATCAACAAATATTTTAGATATAGAGCATATGAAAAGGTTTTCTAGATAAAGCATCTGCTACAATGTTATTCTTCCCTTTTACATACTCTATGTCAAAATTATAAGCTTGGAGCTTACTTACCCACTTTTGTTGCGTAAATCATTCAAGTCCTTCTGGCCAATTAAAAGAACTTCAAACTATTGTGATCAGTTTTGACCACAAACCTACCACACTTCAAATATTGCTGGAATTTTAAATCCAATGCATGCATGATGGCCAACATCTCTTTGTCATAAATAGAGAATCCATTGCTCTACTTCACTAAGTTTCCGGCTCTCAAAGGCTATGGGATGCAGTCTTTTGCATCAAAATCAACCCTACTCCTTCCCCTAATGCATCACATTCTAACACAAAAGGAATAGAAAAATCAGGAACAGCCAATACTGGGCAAGAACTCATTACCTCTTTGAGTTTATCAAAAGGTTATTTGTCCTCTTGTTTTGCAACCAGTAGAAAGCTCCCTTCTTTGTCAAATCAGTCAATGGGACAATTTCCAAGTTGTGAAAACCCTCTTACAAACCGCCTGTAGTAACTGCAAAGACCAAAGAATCCCCTCAACTGTGTCAAAGTGGTGGGTGTAGGCCAATTTAATATTGTTTGCGATCTTCTCTTGATCAACTTGTACTCTTTGGGCACTAATGACATGTCCAAGTATAAAATTTTAGTCATTTAAACTCACACTTGGATTCTTTTGCAAAAAGAGCTAGCTTGATTTCCAAAATTTGCAACACTGTATCCAACTTTAGGTGCTCTTCCCAAGTCTTATTGTACACCAAAATGTCATCAAAGCCCAATACTAGAACAAATTTCCTCAAGTGTTCACTAAAAACATGGTTCATGCATGACTGGAAAGTAGCTGGAGCATTGGTTAAACCAAAAGGCATTACCAAGAATTCAAAATGCCCAAAATGACAACGAAAAGTTGTTTTGTGCACATCTTCATCCCTTACCTTGATTTGGTGATAACTAAAAATCTCAAATCAATTTTGAAAAAATAAACCGCTCCATGTAAGTTCATTTCAATGGATCATCGAAAAAAAAATCCTGGGTATTGGGTACCTGAACATTTTTGATAGTCTTCTTATTCAAAGCATAAATAATCAATGCACATCCTCATTGTCCCATCCTTCTTCTTCACCAAAACAATGGAAGAAGCAAAAGGGCTAGAACTAGGCCGGATATGCCCCCATCTTCAAAAGCTCTTTGATTGTCTTCTCAATCTCCTCTTTGTAAACTCATAGGATGGCGGGTAAGGAGTAATCATGATAGGTTTAGAACGAAGTTTCTAGCTTCTATGATGTGTTGGAATCCTCTATCCGGTGGCAATAAAGTTGATGGTAAATCACTAAATATTGTACTATGCATGTCCAAAATAGATTTTATATCCACATGATAAGACCTATCATCAGTACTAGAAGTGGAAATATTTACCAAACAATGGGCTGCCCATGCTACTTGCCCCTTACAGTCGCGAAAGCTCTTTCCATCTGCTTTGTTGTGATAGCCCTAGGTGCTCCATTCCGCCATACCATGAAGTACAACATTCTCCTCCCTTGGTTTTGAATTTTAGCTCCATAGTTGGCAGTAATTTTGTGTGAATTCTCCAAGTGAATGCAACCATTGCACTCCCAAAACCACATTGGTTTCTCCTATGCCCACCACATAGAAATCATCACAAACCTTGTGTTTTCCAAGAGTAATTTCTATCAATCCCTTCACCCTCTTGGTGCATGGAATAGTAAAGCCATTTGCTACAATCACATTAAAACCCTGGAAATCCTCTGTTTTCAAACCTCTTTGGGCTACCAAACTCTCATCAATAAAGTTGTGAGTTGCCCCACTATCAATCAAAATAGTTACCTTATGCCCATGTAGTACTCCACGAACTCTGAAAGGATGATACCTGGGAGCACCTGAAAAGTGTAGCAAGAGTACCATCTAGAGTCTTTTCTTCTCCTTTATTTTCAGCCATTGGTTCTTCCTCTTCTTTGTCCACTTCCGGTTCCTCTTCTTCCCCTTCATCATTTGATATCACCTCTATATAGTGCACTTGTCCTTTGGGAAGACATTTATGACCTAGTCCCCATGGATCTCTGCAAGTGAAACACAATTTCTTCCTTCTGAGTTCATTTCTTATTTCTATCTCCTTGCTGGTTTTAGGCAACTCCTTTTGTTGAAAACCACCCTGCTGAAATGGCTTTTTCTGTTGCCCATAAGGTGTTGGTTTTGGCTGTGTTGTAGGATGTCCTATAGGTTGATATCTCCCTTTTGGGGCTGAAGTCTCCAAATCCAAAGCCTTTTTGATGGCTCCTTGTAGAGTGGTAGGGCTGAAAGCTTTCACTAAACCCCTAAGAGATTCAGTTAAACCTTCCATGAACAAAACAACCAATCTCCTCTCTGTCACATCAAGTACCATCACAAAAAGCTTCTGAAATTCAGCTACATAGTCACTTACTGAATGTATTTGTTTGAGTTGAGTTAATTCCCGAAAATGAATTTTTGGATCAACTCTATCAAATCTCTCATCAACTATCATTAAACATTAGCCCATAAGAATCAATATGATTGTGCCCCTAAGTAATTAGCCCATGGTACCACCACTCATGTGTTATACCTTTCTAGATGAAGGGTTGCAAATTTGATGGCTTCCTCTTCCATCATTGGCTGAGTGATAAGGTGTCCAACTTTTGTATCCATGCACGAGTTGTACTCTTACCAAGAGCCGTCAAAAGTAGGGAGTGACAACTTCCCTAATGCCTATTACAGGTCTCTCTGATTATTTGTGGCCTAGGATCAACTCTTGGTCCACCCCTACTTTTCTTCAGATTTATAAAATTGGTGAGTGATATGGCCTCTCTAATCTCACCTGGAAGTACCTTGTACTCCTCATAGCTGGCAGCAATATCATCCGCTATAGATGGATGAATTTCCACCTCTGGAACTGTTTCCTCCCTACGAAGGAAAGTCAGGCTGGAAGGGCCTGAGCAATAGAACCAGTGACTGTCCTCTAAGTGTGTTGGTTATGGTTCACTCCTGAAGAGTCTTCCCTCACTGTTTGGAGCCCTTTGCACATTCATGTTCTGCATAACTGTGGACTAATTGAAGCCATCATGTCAGCTAACCATTCTTGTCCCTGCACAAGCCTATCAAAACGTACATCTTCTGGGTCTCTGTTACCCATGACTTATGGTTGTTCTTGTAGCTTTCTTTTTCTCCCTTTGTTGATACCTTGACTTCTCTGTCACTACCCTGCATGAAGTTCAAAGCTGCCAAAAAAAATTTCTTTTTATTTTTCCCTTTTTTTAATCCCTTCCACAAGTTGGGAGGAAATTCACTCTAATACCACTGTAATATCCCTAAAAAAATACTTTAGATAAATCCTAGATATTTATGGATATTTCTCCACGATCAAAACCCTAGGACATTAGTATAAAAAATTGACCATCTTTTATGACAACAATGACAATCTGATTTTTTAATTAAACAACAAGCAACTAGTCTCAAGGTGCCAAAACAGACTTTTATTTATTGATTTCAATCAGCTACAATAAAAGAAATACCAAAGTGTTTGAATACAATTATTTTCTCACAATTGATGACCTAAATGAAAAGATAGATGGAAGAGAAGAGCATGCAAACTGATTTGACTGAAATTAGCCCCAAATACTGAAGCCCTAGTTGTACTTGTTTTGGATGTAGAATCAAGCCTGAAAAGTGTGCCCTAGCTGAACTAGTTGAACACTTGTACCTTGAATGGTCACTGCAATCCCTAAATGGAATTGCCAAGCGTAGATATGAGGATTTTGTCCTCATATTTGTATACAAATGAGGGATTTCGTCTTCTATTGCTGATGCAGAAGCAGAAGCTACTTGCAGACAAAGAAGTAGTTGATAAATTTTCGAAGATGAATGAACAATAAACCCCAAATCTGCCTTTATAACTTCCAAAGCCCTCTCCAAAGTGGGTGCCCCCTTTTCAAAAGGGGGTACCCTTTTGAATCACATGCATGTTCCATAAATAATTAAAAATAACTTTATTCTCCCCCATGTTGGCGCCCCATCCTAAGAATAGGAATAAACAATATTAAACATGTTTTATCCACTCTCCATCCTAAAAATAGGATCCCAATACTCATGCAGCCCACTCTATTCCTTGGCACCCCCATTATTTAATTATTATTCTAACTTTGGTGCCCAATAATAGAAGTTCATCATTCTATTATTATTTTATTATATTTCTACTTTTTTGGATTAAATATAATTTAAGTGTCCTTTCTCCAATTAAAATATAAAAATACCCTTGGACCCCTTAAATTAATTTATTTCCCTCTTTAATTTTCCCTTAGCCTACTGGAAAATAATAAGAATAAGCTTTAGGTATCCAGAGTTAATTAATTCTGAAAAGGTAACATTACACCCAATCTCCTTTGCATCTAGCCGAATCTTTGGTTCAACCATGAGACTCGTGAAAGCCATTGGAAAGTTGTGAAGCACATTCTCAAATGCATCAAGGGGACCCATAAGTTTTGGATTTGGGATTCGGTTGGATGCAAAACTAGTGGGTCTCAGTCTCCAATTGGGTGGCGACATTGATGGCCGCAAGTCCACCTTGGGCTTTGTTTTTCACTTTGGCTCAAGTCTTTTTTTTTTTTCAAAACAAAAACCACCAAATTTATATTAATGAAAATATAAAGTACAAATTACAATGCCAAGCAATTATACTCATATTGGATGAGATATCTTTAGATTTCCAAGTACAAATAAAGTAGAAGAGATAGCATATCTGTGATTTATCTATCATGTGATTTCAAAGAAAGGATTCACTCTATCTATTGTCGTTTCTCCTGGGACCAGGTCAGGAATAGAGGACCAAAGTTTATCAGATTAGAATCTAAAGCCCAATTGGCTAAGGCATCAGCTATCTTGTTCTGCTCCCTAGGCACATGAGAGTATATGATTGTTTGGAACTAGCCGGCAATGAGTTTTATTTGGTCTTATATTCTGGCAAAAAGCCAATTATTAGACGGATGTTGCTCAGGGGCTTGTAGAAGGTTAATAATAACCTTGGAATCCGATTCAACTATCATAGTAGGACATCCCAGTTTAGTTGCCTCCAAGAGAGCACGCTGGACAGCCATAATTTCAGCCACATTATTAGTGGTGTCCCAATTGATATGCAAAAAAGAAGAGATGAGTTCCCAAGGAATCATGAGTTGTCCCTCCCATACTGTCTGGACTCGGATTACCTCTAGCTGCCCCATTAGTGTTTATTGACTACTCCAAAAGGAGGAGGCTGCCATATTCAATGAGTAGGAGGTACCCTGTGTTTGGTAGCTTGCTTTATCTGCAATTGCATGTTGCCCAAATTGAGTTTTTGTAAGAGAACTTTCCACCTTACAGGCAATGGGGAAGGTAGTTTCAGATTATGCATGATAGTTTCTGCAATATTACTTCTAGTCAAATCCATAATATGCCAACCTGTCTTTGCTTTCTAACTTGAAGATACGTCTGTTTCTTTCCTTCCAAACATTCCACAGCAAAAGAGAAACAGCCAACCAGATTCCTTTGGTAAAGTCTCGAGTATCCCTAACTGAACGTTTCCATCCTCTAATAGTGTCCACTATACTCATAGAGAATTGCCACTTTACTAAAAGACAATCAGCTAGTGTACACCATAGGGCCAACGTGAAGGGGCATTGAAAGAAGAGATGAGTTAGGGTTTTTTTTTGCGTTTTCTGCATAAAGGGCACCAAAAGGGTCCACACAAACCCCTTTTCATCAATTTATCCCCTGTAAGAACTCTATGATGGATGAGAAGCCAAACAAAGAATCTCACCTTAGGCCATAGAGCAGGTTGCCAAAGGTCCACAAAGATATCTTTCCATGGATGTGGATGAGGGGCCACCAGTACTCTACAGCCCTCAGCTACTGAATACTTTCCATCCTGGAATTGGTCATGATATAAGCAATTAACCATTGTCCTTTCGTCCTCAGAGACTAAGCAAAACCAAGTTGTTTATGCCACTATAGAGTTCATTGGCATTCAGATTCATCAAACCTCTATTAAGGTTTGGCATTCCATTGGAGCAGCCCACGGCTATTTGGTGTGACAGTAAGAGTGCAATCAGCATCTTCGTGAATCCAGTGGAACATAAGTGAACAAACACATTAAGTCCATATGTACTATACTCAGCAATTGATCCATGAAGGAGTCATTGACGGTGTAGCCCCATTCAACAACATTAGGCGCATTCTGTACTTTTTCAAATTACGTAAAGTTCTGAACATTATAATCTCATCATAGTTTGTCAGGATTAGTATTTTCTTAGCAATGGTCTCATTCAACAAAATTAGGGAAGATCACATTTTTAACATGGAATTTTAATCTTAGAGCTTCCAAAGTCTGTTATTGAAAGCAACGCTGTTGAAAGCAACAAAAAAAAATGGCAGGCCCTGTTCATATGACAATCACAGAAGCTGATTTTCTTGAAGATTTAAAAATTATTAACCACTGTCATTAATTTGGATGTGATTTCCGGTTAGAGTGATTCTTGTGACATAAGCACGACTTTTATCTTTCATTCCATTTTATAAAGAAATGCATTGCACACTAATTAGATTCTAGAACTAGGACACTCACCAAGAGAAAAGTCCACAAGCTCTGCTGCAACAGCTACAGGCAGATCCACTGGAAGATCCGCCAGGTATCCTTGAAGGTGCGGCTGGATTAGTTGGAGTTCCATAGTGTTTGTTTTTCCCCATTGATACTGTAAAGATGAGTTAAAGTTGAGATCAGAATCACACAAACCCTAGGCTTGTGACAGAGAAATAAAAAGGTAAATTATCAATGGTGGTACGGAAAATAAAGTCATTAACATAACTGCAACTGCAATGAACAATCCTTCCATTGATTCATGATGATATAATGATATCACTGTACAAATTCGAGCCATGAAACATATGGGTGATAAAGCTTAATTTATAGTTGGAAAGGCCTCGTGCATTAAATCAGAAAAGACATAAGTCTCTAACAACAGCTAACAGAATGTAGATGTCTACTAGCAGTAGTTAATAATAGTTGTTATAAAAAAGCATATGCTGCTTAAGAAGACACTTTTTATGTTTAATTTCATTGTTTCTTTGGAAGACTTGATTTTAAAAGGTCAGATGCATAACACCAAAAACCAACTGAAATGCTGGCACAAGATACTTCTGAATATGAATCATATGGCATTTATTTCAAAGAAATTTCCTCTCAAATGAGGATACTGCTACACATTCAAATAAAAGCATACTACCAACAACCCGAACGTGGTTTAACCTGCTTTTTCAAGTTGCTAAAACCTTATCAGATATAATTTCATGCAGGAAATTGGAAACATGTGATATAGATACAGCTAGATGTAAAGATCAATAAAATTGCAAACCAAATCGGACAATGATAGATACATCAAGACTATCACCAACCTGTATGCCATCTCGTCCATGACATTTCTTCCCACACATGTGGCTCCACCCTGTACAAGAAGTGAAACAGCTGGGGCCGTTCGAACAGCAGGTTCATGGGTTCTTCGCCAGTCAGGATTTCCAAAGCCGGTTATATATCCTTCTACATCAAATCTATCATCACATTAAATTGTACCTCATTTTTATTAGTAGAGGTCTGCCAGTACCCAGAACAAATAAATAATCTAAACACAGAACAGAACAGCTTTCTTAATACATACAGAAATCATTCAAAAGTTCCATTTTTACAAACCTCCCATCGTCTACCGATTCGCTCTATTCCATAACCAATTTCTTTTCGGCAACTAAAACAATTCTCTCAAGCCCCGGTACTAGTTTATTTGGCTATTCTAAAGGAACACGTAGAAAGAATAACATAAACAAGAATAAATTGTGAAGTGGTGAGAACTATAAAAGGATTTCATTTAAGATAAACATTTGAGTACATTAAGAGAACAACCACTATTATCTTCTTAAATTGGTTTTCATCATGCTTTTAGAAATATAATAAATTGGGTTAGATAAAATAATTCTAGTCAATTGAGGGTCCTTTAAGATCACAGCAATACTTTATATATTTTGAAACTTGAAACCAAACAATGGGTCAATAGAGGCTGATTTGGCTGATTTGCTTTAGCTATTCACTAGAAATCAAGTCTGATTTCTATCTTTTAAAGATCGTGTTAAACCCACAACAGTCTCTCTCATCAACGGGAACTTGGATGGTGACAAAGCACTGATGATTGCAACAATGAAAGAAACCATTACTATAAGTAGAAATACACCACCTCCAAAAAGACAGAATGCTTTAAGGAGCAAGGTGACACTTGGCAAGAGTAAGTGCAGGTTGCATGAAGCAATATCGAACTCTCTAGCAACTGGGCATGTTGGCAGTAAAACATCAGCAAGCAAGAGACATGAAGATTGTCTGAAAGGAAAGGCTAAAGCCAAGGTGGCAACTCAGTCATAATAAAAGATTTGCAGTTGTAGAGCATATGAAAGGAAAGTTGGTTAAATTGGAAGACAAAAATCCTAACTTGGACAACATCAGGATGGTACCGACCATATTAATAGAAGAAATCTTTGGTGGCAATACATAAAATTGTCTTTCCTAAAGAAATTATTCTGGAAAAAATGGGCAATAGTTAGGAGAGGTGCACCAGCTGCAAGCAAACGTGATTGAACGAACCAAAACCTCCAAATCAAACGGGTAGACCATGGAAGAGACTGCTCAAAACTCCTAAAACAACCCGATCCATAAAAAGAATATCTGCATTCTTGAAGTGAAGATGGGCAAAGAGGCCCTCAATCTCCTAGTTTGAGCAGGCGTCAAACTGGGGAAATTAGATTCATTTAGCCAAGAGCTAATTCATATCAATAAAGCCACTTCTTAGTCATCCATCATGCCTGGTGGTCATTCCCTGTAGTTGCAATCCAATTTGATCTATGGAAATCACATTTCTAGAATTCAATCTTCAATATTATCAGAAATACTTTATCCATTTTGACAGATTGCTTTGGTGACATTTTATCATTTGACATCATATGGAAAACGGACATTGTCAAAATTATTGACCATTAGTTCATATTTGTTTATCTGACTATTGTTGTGACAATATCTTATTTACCTCAGATGATAGAAATTGTTGGTGTTTCTTTCTTATTGTTGTGTGCTTCATTTTTTTATGATTAGAATTTTTACGCTGATAGGTGTTCTACACTGGCAGCGGCAGGGGGGGAGGTCAGAGTTGTAATGTCCATGCATAAACAATCAATTCCGACTTTAAATTTGACATCCATTTGACCATCATAAGGGTAATTTCAACCTTAAAATTGATGCTTATATAAACGTCATTTAGAAGTTTTTTCTTTTTGCTTTGAGATGCCAATTGAAAAATCACAATATCTTGGCCATATGGTGGAATTTGGAACCCTCTTTTCCCGAGCCCAATACATTGGTGTAGCTAGACTGATGTCATTTTGGTTATTGCCAATATGAGGCAATAACCAAAATCATATGCAATAACTTATGCATATGATTTTGGTTATTGCCTATATGAGCTCATATTGGTTTTTACTTTTTTACGAAAATAGTCTTGAGCTCATATTGCTTCTTGCATTTTTTTTAATTTTTTAATATTTATGTATATGATTTTGGTTATAAATATAAAATTTCTAAATAATATTACACTATCGGAGCTCCAACTACTTATAGTACATGTATTGTTTATGACCATGTCGGTGGTGAATCATGAAGGTCATGTTTGATCTTTTATGATCCCTAACTATCAGCAATACGAGTCTCTAAAAAAAATTGCATATTTCATACACCTGGGCAAGCATGCACATGTGCACTCACCCAGTCCTGCACCCACACATGCCACACCCACAACACACCCATACATGCCACCTACACGCACGCACACGCATTTAAGCAGTGTTTGAAGTACAATTAAAATGAGTTGACAGAGTTACAAGGAAAGAGCGAGGACGAATTCCCCCGTACAGCCTTGTCAATTAATTTTTTCTTACTTTCTTATTCTGTACAGCTCCTTCACCTCTCATTAAAGTTTCAGAGTTATGTTCCATAGCAACATGAGTGATATAAATTTGAGAAAATCTTGGTTTCACATTCATCTTACAATAATGCTATTAGGTCCCGGTTCAATAAGTGTTGAATTAAAATACACTACAAGGAAGTTAAACCAGGATGATCACAATGGCTAACTTCACTAAAACCTTTCAACAAGGGATACAACGAAGCCTTTTGGTATAATCGTGTAAATAGCAGTTTAATATAAGTTCCTTGTTCTTCCTGCACATATATATGTGGAGTGGTGTATATGTTTTGTGTGTATATGCGGGATACATTAAAAAGTAAAGATTGTCTTTTTTGTGCTAGGGTAAAGTCAGAGAGCAATTTGGTGTATGAAACCCTGTTATGGAAGCCACAAGGGGATGTATTTCCATTTACCCTGTATCCTGTTCAAATGTTGTACTGGAGCTGTAGCTGGATATGCATTGACAGGGTCAGGTTTACTCCTGAGCTTGGATATATCTACTACGAGGTAGTTATATAGGTCTTGGTTCAATAAATGTTAAATATACTACAAGGAAAATTATACCAAAATGAATATGACAGATAAATTTGCTAAAACCTCAACATGGATTTAAAAGAAGTCTTTTTATATAATGTGCCATCTTACAGCATGGTTCAATAAAAAAATTATAGTTCATCCTTCATAAACGTATGTGGCTATTTGTGAAAAAATTGTGTGAATATATTATGTCTATTTATATTGTGTTTTTTGGCCAGGGCCAAGCCAGGCAGCAGTTGACATATGAAATGCCATTATGAAATTCCCAATAGAATTTCTTTGCATTTACCTTACATTTTGTTCAAAAATGTTGAAGTCCAGGTGTAGGTGGATATGGATTGGCAAGGTTATATTTACTCCTGAGTTTAACCGTGAGTTCAACAGTACGTGGGCGTGTCTATATTAATATATGTCTTGGTACAACAAGGGCTATATATACTAGAAGGAAGTCAAGATGAAAACAACAGATAAATTAGGTAAAACTTTGACAAGGGTTAAAAAGAAGCCAGTTTGTACAATCGTATACAACAGAATTTAACACTAATCTCTTATTCTTCTTATCCAATTTGAGAGTGTGTAAATGTATATGTGTGATCTTTGGCACAATCATACAAACATTTGCAATCATTACCTATATTTCATGTACAATATGTGGATAAAGATAAGAAAGTGAACTAGTGAACCGGAATCGGCTAGTGCCCCACCTTGTGTCTTCGGCTTTGTTATTAACTTATTTGTCTACTTTGTTTTCCTATCAGAGACTAATATCCAACCTTAAAAACTTGTACAGGTGAAATTTCTCTCCCTTTCACACACACACACACACGGGTTACCACTTACCAGTATGATGGTTTGGAGGATGTTCACCTTTTTATGTTTTTTTTTAATTCTACGTCACAAAAACATAAATATGCAGTCCATTTTTTGGACTTACTAAAAATTACAATATAATTTAGTAGGCCGACGAAGGGGGAGCCTATATCTATATGGGGAGGCCGAGGGCTACTATATAAATAGGGGAAAACAACACTTAAATAGTATATATTTTTATATTAAATTCAAATTCTCTCTGGCTGCAGCAGTTGATAATTAATCTTGAATTGATTATATATCTAGACTTAATGTTATATGATTTCTAAGATAGCATTAATTTGCTCTTGTTGTAGAATTATACATTAAAAAATTAGATTATTACAATTTTTTAAATAAACAATGCATCATTTTTTTATAATTGAGCTTATTTCCATATTTTAAGTCCACTGTGTGACACACTTCCATACGAAAAAGTTGCAACGTTGCCTCTTATCATTAAAACACTTGTAGGGACGACCAGATAGGTGGGCAGGGTCCTGTATATGGAAAGGGGTTGCCATATAGATAGATATAGGTACTATAGTGATGAGGGGGTCGCATAAATGATCTCTCTCTTGAGAGAGAGAACTCACCTCCAACCTCCAACCAGAGGTTAAATTTGACGGCCTTTTAAACGTTTTTAATGATTTTAACCATAAAATACTTGCAAGAATTAACGGTCACACGTAACTTGCATATTTTAAGTATGACCATCATTTTTTATATAGATTTACATGTAAAATATACTAATATATATCAAAATGGTTAAATATACATACAGGAATCTTTATAATATTTTATTAATAGCATAAAAATAACACTATTTTATATTTTTGAAGGGCAATATTTGAAAATAACCGTCACCTAAAAATTGTTTGACAGGCACGAGTGGCCGTAAAATTTAACTCCTGATGGAGGGGGGAAGGCCCAGTTTGCTTCGGAATTTGATCCTGGCTTGGTCATTTACGATAAAACATAAGACTGTTGCAAAATATAAGAATTGTAGGACCATCAAAGTAGATTGTTTCTACTCAGTAAAGTCAAAAAGTCCAGTTGTAGATGGATTAGTAATTTCACATTTACTACTGGCATTGGCAAACCCAACTGCTGAGCTTCGCTCCTTCGATTTAATTATCATTACCTCGGTTGCAAGTATGTAGATTATGTATACAGAAAAGCGCTATTCAAGAGCTAAGGAGAACTGTAAAAGAGATTTTTTTTTTCTCTTTGAATGAATGAGTACTTACAACTCTTTAATTGAAAAAACGAGACCCGTAAGAGGATGCGGAGCTTTAGGAGGAGCAGGCTGAGGAGGCGGAAGCAACTGAATCCGCTCAACAAATGCGCCGAAATCTTCCTTAATTGTCTTCTTCTTCTTTTGCACCGCCAGGAAAATTCCCGCTAATCCCAATCCCAGCAGCACGATAATATTTGCAGCAGACGACATTTTTCCTAAACAATTTAGCTCTAAATTCGATCCGATAGAATATAAATCTCCTCAAATAAAAACCCTACGAGAATGTATAGAACCTTTCAAAACTGGTTCAGATAATGAAGGCCGGTGCCTGATAAGGGTTTGTAAGATGTCTTCCAAACCCTCAGAAAATCTTTTACAGAGGATAAGAAGAGTGAAACGAAAAGAGTGTGGATAAATGAATTAAAGGCCATATTTCAGGAGGAAAAATAAATTGGCTTTGTTTTGCCCGAGGCGTGTCGCGATTGTAACAAGTAAAGCTATGTGATTGGCTAAACGAGACATTATTTTGATTATTTTCTATGCACGTCGAATGGACGATGGTTTCGAAGGTTTTAAGGGAAAAAAAGGGAATGTTAAAAAAGGGCCCCATGCGGGTACTTTGTGTATGAGTAGTTCTTTTGATTGCTTTTAGACTAAGCAATGGTAAAAATAATTGATTTAGAATATTTTGTTCTCCTTGAAATGATAGATCACAAAGTGTGATTCTACATGTTGATTTTATATGACTTTTTTATCGAAATATTTTTATTTATTTTTTTGAAATATAAAATTTGTAGTTAATGGTATTTTATTTATTTAAAACTAGCAATCTCATGTGTACAATGTAATGTGAACATTGAATGGTATATGTTATTTGATTTAGAGGGATAGTTATTACTTTTGTAGTTGATGTTGTTAAGGGGTTTGATTGATTTGAAGTGTAGATATCACTTCATTTAAAGGTTTCATCTCTACATTTCAAACTTGTTACAAATTCGTACATAGTCTTGTGCAATTCTTATATCATGAGTGGTAGCGTTATAGGAAGTAGTTTATTTGAATTAAACACGTAAACATGAAGTCTTCCGTACACTCGATAGGGCGTGTGATTGATAATGGTAGTGTAGAAATATAGATGCGACATTACATTGAAATGTTGTATGTGTACATTTAAATTTGTTACAGATTCCTACATAAAAAGTTGCAAATCTTTTATCACGGCATTTGAACTAAACATGTATACATGAAGACCTTCGTACATTTGAAGAATTATATCATGAATGGTAGCCTTTTATGGGCAATTTTATTTCTGGTAAACACGAATACATTTGATAGCCCTTGAACGACAATGTCGCTTAGGATAGAAGAAGTGTTGAGTAAAGTAGTAGTGGAGGTGCTATATAAGTAGAGTGTAGTATTTATGACGGGTTGAGTGATAATAGTCTCGCTTCCTCCTTTTTTCTTGCTCTAAGTGTTGATAATCATTCAATGTACGGGAGCAAAAGCACAATACTTAATAGTGAGAAGCTAGCAACCAACAAGTCATACATAACATAATCTCTGCATTACAAAAATGACATTTATTTTATCCTAAATGGTTAATGTTGATAATTTCAAAATAGTTTTTATGTTGCAGGTTTTCTTCAAATCTCAAAAATATTATACATCTTTGAAAAAATGTATTCTCTGTTGATAATTTCAGGCTTCCACAGTCCATATTAATGTGGAAAGATGATGGTGTGGTAAAAAAAATGAGTTAGAAGTTATTCTCTGTTTTTTTAATCATGCAAGCAAGATTGTTTCAAATTGCAAGTATCAACGTTGCGTCAAGGTCCAACTCCAAAATCTATATTGACGTAATAATAGCTCATCAAAGCGGAAAACAAAAGGGAGGGGATATAATAGTGCTCCAGAGAAGGAAAAGGTAATCCATGATTTCTACAATTTACCATAAAATTTTAATCAAAAGTCACAAGGAATAACAACAGATTAGACATAGCGTTTGAATCTGACCACATTCAACCATTTAAAGATTGGATACAAATACAAGAACCCCAACTCAACAAATCTAATATTTGTGGACTTTGAGTGGGTAATGTTGAGTAATTCTACGTAGAGGACATGTTGGATTGTTAGTTTTAATCTTAAAACCCAACAGACATATGCCTTAGAGATTTACAAATGCTTGGAAAACTCTCAATAACTTTCGACCTATAGAAAAAAAAGTGTTATCTTTCATTTTTTAATGTTACTAATGCAACTACTTTTTGGTTATGTGTTATATTCACCTGCTAGCAATAGTAAAAAGAGTTATAAATTGTACTTTTTACATGGCATATCAAGGAATTTATTTTCCTTTCCCCAGTTATTGGAGGCCTTTAACATGTATAATAAGGACCTGCAATTTTCCACACTCAATTCAAATTACTTAATCGTCATAGAACTTCAATGTTACCCTATTCTCAGGGGAAAAAATGGTAGGAATAATAAAGCCTAGTGGCTACATACTATAATTATTTCATATTTTATTAATTTGGCTACTTGTTCAAGTCCCAACAGAAAGGCATACAGATCAAAAGAATCGCATATAAAATAATAAAAAACCATTTTTTGGCTTATCCTGTTATCATTGCATCTACGACTGTACATTCTATCTATGCCCAATCTTAAAATAATAAAAATCAAAAGTACTGTAAATACCTAAATGCACTCGGCCGTATTTTGAAACTTTGCTTCTGAACTTGCTCCAGATGAAGCGAAACAAATTTGTGGATACCTTTATCTTACTTCCAACAGTGTTGAAGAATGCGTTGGAAGGCTATTGCATGTAAAAGCTAAAAAACAAAACTTAAAAATAGCGAACCCGCCGCAACATGCAAAATTGGTAAAGCAAAATTGTTAAAAATAACAAATATGCAAAAAAAAATAGAAAAGCAAAATTGTTAAAAATAGCAAATCTGCAAACTGTCATTTAGGTCGTTAAATTTGACATAATCCCGTGAATGTCCACAAAGCCCTTTCCCATAGGGGGAAACGCCTTCGGCGTAATAATTTTGACGATATAAATAAAGTTGTGGTGTGAAAGTATTTGTAAGAAGAGTAATATAGCCCAATTAGAGTAGGTATAGATTCCTTTAATGCTAAAAAGTATTGAAATTGACAAGAAATGTTAGTTTTTCTTGTTATTGTGTGGTATAAAACTGCTAGTAAATACAATTGTAGTTTGTCTCGACACAACTGAAATAGTGTGGTCATGTGATGCCTCCCTTTGTCAAATGTTTGTAGACTAAGTAATGTTTTTTCTTTTTAAAATAAAGATTTAGATGTAGGCAACATCAATCACTTCCCTCTCATAATTATTAATTGGCTAGAATTTTTTTCCCATAAAAATTATTAGGATTTACAATATCGGGAAATCATTTTATTTGAGGACTAACAAACATTGGGTCGTCCCAAAAAGACGTATGGTTCGAAGAAGGGGGCAAGAGTTACATTCATTATTCTTACATGACAACCATGTCACATATTTGCATTATTCAATGCTAAAAAAACATAAAAAGAACTATTGATTTAAACTACCATTTGCATTGACTATAAGATATCCATTCATCTCCAACCTAGGTTGTGCAAAAAAGAAATATACTAGCAATCGCACACGAGCAGTGCAATGTGAATGCCAAAAGGGATTTTTGCAAAGGAGTTAAGAGTCGAGGAGGCATGAATGTTTTAATTTAAAGGAAATAAATTTGTTGGTGGAATGTGATAAACGATAACTTCGAGCAGGGTGATATATGGATAAAACCAAAAAATGAGAAGGCGAAGCTTGCAGACAGGGAAGCTTGCAAATGTCTTTTTCAACCATATCGTTAACTGTGTCAAATTATCTTGATTTAGAATTCAGAAAGTTCTAATGTGTATTTTTTTTTTTAAATCGAAGAAACAATTAAATTATTTCCCAAAATTGAATGGAGAATGTGTGCATTGTTAAAGGAGCTCATGATAGAAAATATCATGTTGATGTAATTTTGTTCAACTGGGAGGGGCAAAGTATGCTCTCTCAACAATGAGTGCGGTGTTATGTGAGGTGTAATTTTAGCATGGGATTTAACCTACATAAAAGATATGTGGAAGTGCAAGCCCATGAACCTTGACATTGTCATCCCCAACTATTTTGGCATGGTTGCTAGCAGAACAATAATAGGAATATTGACAACAATTTCTATTTTCCAACAATGACATGTGAAACATAGGAATGATATCTTCCAAGATAAATGGAGGACATAAATCAAATCCACATGATGTTATTGAATTGGCTCACCAACATTGCCACTAGAAAGCATAAACGTGCACACAATGCACATACCTAGTACATGGAGGCAATACAATAAAATGGCGTACACGATGTTAAATTCAAACTCTTTATAGGCTATTGAGGAACTATGATGACCCATGCTTAATGGGGGGAATACTTGAGGAATTCACCTGTGTTTTTGGTTTCTTCTCACACTCGAAGGCTTTGCAGTGTCTCCAACATCACTGCCTATTAACAGGAAGCTTGCATATAGTTGAATGCACCACACATACCCACATTGGTGTCCATGATAAGAGAGGACTAAGTGGATGAAATCACAGTCTCCTTTACCGCCATTTTATAGATAAGGAATTTTGTTTCCCTTTCCTACCATTATATCTAATTCATCGTAAACCTTCATTTTCGAAAGTGATAAATGTAAATTAATTCCCCACCAAGTACAATGAAAATAAAAAATTAGAGATCTAGAGATTAAAAAAATATGTTGTATTGCACCCAAATAGCATAGAATGCATCATCCTCATTGAATCTATCCTTCAAGCCAAAAGCGGGCATAAATCAACATAGGTATAAAATTTGTTGAAATGAAATAGTTTGTTAGCATTGTTTGTGCTTCAAATGCAAATATTTTCATTGAACCTAATTATTTTTCCAAATGTGGTAAATCAGGAAAAATCTAGTGGAAATTATTTTTTCATAAAATCAATGGGTGCCAATTTGAAAAGAGCGCATGCAAAAAACGTGTTAAATATTAATATACAATAGATACATATATCAATATAACTTGTTCATAAATGTATATAAAAATAAGCAACATTTTAAATTCCAAAACAAAATAAGTGTCATTAAATCTAAATCGTGTACAAGTTAACAACACATAATTTTTCAACATCAAGGTTATTGATTGTATTACATTTACTTTTGTGGAAAAAACAAAGACATAAAAGTTGGAAATTAAAAGGTGGACATCAAAACCCTATAATGTATCACCCCTATTTTATGGCTTGGATCAATCGTTCCAGCCCAAATAATATTTGTTGCATGTGCTCACTTTATCATCTCAATCTTGATCACATTATAAAAATAATTGTTAATTAAGTCCCTCCAATTTAAGTTCAAATAATTGTGAGAAAACAAAATATGAATGAACAGTCATAAAAAATAGAGCCTCTCTAGCAATTTGATCCACAAGTATCCAAAATGACTCTACTTCATCAGATTAGCCAGCAACAAAGAAGGAAAATGAAGAAACGGAGTTTTTGTCTATATGTTAACAGAACCACCACTCTATGCAGAGTGGCAATTACAGAGCCTCCGCCCAACTAGGGCGGCTCCTATAACCACTGCCCAGCTAGGGCGGCAGTCTTGTGATTGTCAGTCTGCATTGGGCAACAATCTTATCACTTTTAGACAGAAAATAAAATTTGAAATGAACAATCCCAAAATTGGAAAAGGTTGTCTGTGTCTCTTCTCCTCCATGACCTTTCCCATCCTCCAATGCACGGGAGGACATGAGAAAGGCTATAAATACATGCAGGAAGGAGTTTTTTATCATTGGGAAGTAAGAGACTTCATGGGAGTAAGTGTAAGAGTTCAAAAGTGTTGGAATTGAGTTTGTAGAAGAAAGAGTTTGAGAATAGAGAAGTCATATAGTTGGGAGGAAGTGTGAGACATTGTCAATTTCCTTTCACACTCATTGTAAATTTTGTATCTCTTATATTTTGAATTGGCCAATAAAGCAAAAAGGGAAGAAAGAGTTGTTTGCCCTTCCTAATTGGTTTTCCTCCTCTTGAGGTTTCCAGGATAAAAATCCTTGGCATATGTGTGTGTGTTAATTCATTTTTGTTGCAAATTTCAGTTATAAGGCATAAATAATTCAATCACTAACTCAACTGTCATTTTCTATTTGAAAGTAGAACATCAGTATAGTTGTGGTTTTGTGAATGAATTCCAAAGTAGATATTTTACAGATCATTTTGGTATCAGAGCTAATAAGTATCTAGGACCATGGTATTCGTTCTTGGATGTGTATGACAGTGACGAGATCCAAAGGCGAAGATGTTTTACCTTACGATCCAGATATTTCTACAAGGAAGTGGAAACAGAGAATTCGGGGACAAATGGAGGAAGAGATCTTGGTCTGTACAATTGAGATGCTAGAGACCACGATGGATAGGATGTTTAGAAGACAAGAAGAACTTGCAGAGTTGCATAAGATGGCTTCTATTAAGCAAGACTCCATGGAATCAGTGGTTCGGGGCTTAGCCAAAAAGTTTGGCATAAGGAGGAGCCACCATGAGGAAGAATATGGGGAAGAACATGAAGAAGAGACTTCAAATTCAAGAGAGAAGGTAAAATCTAATCATGTTCCTTTTAAAGTTGAGACGAAAGTTGAAATTAAAAGCTTTGAAGGACAAGTAGATGCAGAATTGCTTGATAAATGGTTAAAGCAATTAGAAGTCTACTTTAGTCGTCCATAATGTCACTGAGGCACAAAGGATCACCTTTGCACATCTCGAAATGGAGGGACATGCTCTGGTTTGGTGGGAAACCCATCTAACCACTTGTGAAAAGAAGAAACGTCCTATTGTGAAATCTTGGCAAGAATTTAAAGAATTGCTTAGAGCTAACTTATATCCTATTGGCCACAAGAATGACCAAATGATTAAATGACAGTATTTTGGACAAGGCAGTGGTCAAAGTGTGCAGGACTATACTACAAAGTTTCGGAGGTAGGCCATGTTGTTGAACACGGACTTGGAGGATGAAAATATTTTGACTAAGTACTTACTTAGGAGGACTTCACACTCACCTTCGAAGAAAAGTCATCTCCACAAAGCCCAAAGATCTCAATGAGGTGTGTGTGCAGGCATACTATATAGATGATGAAAAGAATCAAGGAGAAGCAGAGCCAAAGGAAAAGCAATTGACAAATTATCAGAAGAAAGAACATGGGAAAGCAAGTAACAAAGGTAAGTGGAAAGGTAAAGGTAAACAAGATGCCACTACATTAAATACTTGTAAAGATCCTAATATTTTTTGCAAGAACCGTGATATCAAAGGTCATACTGACGTTACATTTTGGAAGTTGCATCCGGAGTTACATCCGAAGAACTGAACCAAGGACTCAAAGAAGTCCATGACAGTTGTAAAGATAAAAGGGAAGGTGGAAATCGAAGATGACTCTGATGTAGACGAGAGGCCTGGATGCACAACCACCAATATGGACAACCAGGAAGAGGAGATGAGTAGACTATACCAGATCAAAATCCAGATCAAGAGAACTAAGGTAAATGCTTTGGTTGATACCGGTTCTCATCCTAAGTTGATTTTTGAAGTACTCGTAAAGAAGCTTGGTCTTGAGAATATCGAGCATCCACACCCTTATCCTTTGGGTTGGTTGAAGAAGGGTGTTCAAATTCAGGTAAAAAAAAGATGTAAGGTCAAATTTGGGATAAAGTCCCAATATATTGATGTATTGGAAGCTGATGTTATTCCACTTGATGCTTTTGATGTTGTTTTCGGGAGTCCTTACTTGTATATCAGGGATGTTATATTTATGAGAAGGGAAAACTGATACAGATGGGTCAAGGATGGGATCAGCTACAACATTTGGGCACACCAGCATAAGACACATGTTACTATGGTGAGTGCTAACTAAGTAAAATGACTTATTCAGGCAAATCATAATCAGTTTTGTTTACTTTTGTTAAAGGATAAACAAGATAGGGTAGAAGTTTCAGAGATTTCTAATCGGGGAAAAAAATATTTGGATAGTATTGTTCAGTCTTTTCAGGAAGTTTTTCAGGCTCCTAGTGGGTCACCACCAAAACAGAGAAGTAGAGCATGAGATTCAGCTGTTGCCAGAGTCCCCTCTACCAAACATCGGGTTGTATAGGCAATCCTTGCTGGAGAATACTGAAGTAAAGAAACAACTCCAAGAACTGCTAGACCAGGGTGTGATATGTCTAAGCACCTCACCATGCGGTTCACCTATTGTGATGGTGCTGAAGAAGGATGGTTCTTGGAGAATGTGCATCGACTACCACACTTTGAACAAGATCACCATAAAGAACAAATATCCACTTCCCCGCATAGATGATCTCTTGGACCAACTTCAGCATGCCAAATTCTTCACGAAGTTGGATCTCAAGTCAGGTTATCACCAAGTCAGAATGAAGGAGGAGGATATATGGAAGACTACCTTCAAGACAAAATAGGGTTTGTATGAGTGGTTAGTACTTCCATTTGGTTTATGTAATGCACCCACTACATTTATGAGATTGATGAATGATGTATTGTGGGATTTCATAGATTCACATGTGTCATTATTTATATGGATGATATCTTGATTTTTAGTGCCACATGGGAGGAACATCTAACTCATTTGTAACAAGTCTTGCAAGTTCTCAAGGAGAAACAACTGCTTTGTAATATGAAGAAATGTGAATTTTCCAAACAGTCACTTATCTATCTTGGACATGTGGTTGGAGGAGGAGAGCTACGAGTGGATCCGAAGAAGGTGGAAGCCACCACTAACTGGCCAACACCAACAAGAGCCACAAAGACTAGGAGTTTTGTGGGAGCAGTACAATACATGCGGAAGTTCATTCTGGGCTTCTTTTCGATTGCAACACCTCTACACACAGTGGCCACAAAGAGTAAGGGTTTTGACTGGGGTAAGGAAAAAGATAAATCCTTTAAGTTATTAAAATACAAGATTAGTCATGCACCAATACTCGCTCTTCCTAATTTGCAGCAACCCTTTGAAGTAGAGACAAATGCTAGTGATTATGTTATAGGCACAATGTTACTTCAGGGAGGTAAACCCGTATGCTATCATTCTAAAACTTTTACTTCAACAGTTAAAGGATATTCAGTATATGATAAGGAAATGTATGCACTAGTTCAGGCAATTAAAAAATGGAAGCATTATTTGTTGGGTAAAGAAACTATTGTGCACACTGACCACAAACCTCTCCAGTATTTGCAAGCACAGTCTAAATTACAGCAAGTAAGGCACTACAAATGGATGGGGTTCCTTTAGTAGTTCCATCTGGTGATCAAATACAAGAAGGGTAGTACAAACTTGGTGGAAGACATGTTGTCTAGGCCACCTACACAGGAGAAAATCTCCTACTTGGCCACTATCTCTCAGATCGAGCCCTTCATGAAGGAAGCTTACGGAGAGGCATATGCACTAGGACATAGACTTTGGGGTGACATTTCAACAGTTGCAGTCCCAAGGGGCTAAGAGGATGGGATTGAAGATTGTTATCTCAAGGATGGGTTGCTCTACCAGCGGGGGAAACTTTGTGTGCCTAAAGAAGAAAGAATTCTATTGATGAGGGAAACACATACCTCAAAAGTAGCAGGACATTTCGGTGTTGGTAAGGCCCTAGCCCACTTGCAAAGGTACGTGTAATGGCCCAATATGCAAGAAGAATTATCAAAATTTATACATGGATGTAAACTTTGTTGTACCAAAAAGCCTAAGACTAGGAAGGAGGGTTTGTATATGCCTCTGTTCCAGTACCTACTCATCCGTGGGAGGACATTCTATGGATTTTGTAGGAGGATTACCTATGTCTAAACATGGCCATGACTATCTTTATGTTGTTGTTGATAGATTTAGTAAGATGTGTATTCTTCTGGCATGTAAAAAGACAGTAAAAGCACATGAGGCAACATATCTTTTCTTTGCTAATGTATGGGTGCATTTTGGCTTGCCAAAGTCTATTGTTTCTGACAGGGATTCCAGGTTCTTGGGGAAGTTTTGGACTACTTTGTGGGACAAGATGGATACTAGGTTACAAAGGAGCATAACTTTCCATCCACAGACAGATGGACAGATAGAGGTGGTGAACAAGACTTTGGTACACTTGATCAAAGGGTATAATAGTAAATACCCAAGGACTTAGGATAAGTCCTTAGCCTACATTCAACATTCCTACAACTGAGTAGTACACACATCCACTATGAAGTCACCATTTGAAGCCTGCTTGGGATATCTACCTACAAATTTGTTGGACATAGCAGTTGGGAAACAAGATGAGGAGGAGACATGAGACACAGAGGTGACTAGAGAAAACAAATTCATTGAGAGGATCAGAAAATCCATCTCAAAGTCAAAGAATAGTTAGAGAAATCTCAAGCCAAGTACAAGGCTAGACACGATCAACATAGGAGAGAGCATAAGCTTCATGTTGGAGACATAGTTTGGCTTTACTTGAGTAAGGAGAGACTACAAGGTCAAGCACGGAAGCTCAAACCACTACGATATGGACCCTTCACCATATTGGAGCAGGTTGGAGAAAATGCCTTTCGACTTGATTTGCTGCCATTTATGAGGATGTACTCAGTAGTAAACTGTGAGAACTTGCACCTATATGAGCCATCCATGCTAGATGAAGATGAAGGATTACAATTGCTACCTTCCATTGAGGATTGCATCTTGGACTCATAAGGTGAATTGGAGGAGGATGTAGTGTTGCAACAGAAGGTCAAAGAGACTAGGAGAGGTCCTCGTAAGAGTCTTGGCAGGTTGGACTGAAAGGAAAGACACCAAGGTAGGCCCTGGTGGTACTCGAAGGAGTAAAGTGAGGGAATTATTTCCTCATCTACTCCCCCACTAAGATTTTGTGGGACCAAAAGCCTCCTAAGTAGGGGAGGTGTGATCCATAGGGATCCAAAATGACTCTACTTCATCAGATCAACCAACAAAAAAGAAGGAAAATGAAGAAATATGGAGGTTCTGTCTATATGTTAACATAACTGCCACTCTATGCATAGTGAGTGGTTACAGAACTGCCGCCCAACTCAGGGCGGCGGTCCTGTAACCGTCGCCCAGCCAAGGCAACGGTCCTGTGACCGCTCAGTCTGCATTAGGCGATGGTCATGTCACTTTCAGACAGAAAATAAAATTCGAAATGAACAGTCCCAAAATTGGAAAGGTTGTCTGTGTCTCTTCTCCTCCATGACCTTTCCCATCCTCCAGTGCATGAGAGGACATGAGAAAGGCTATAAATACATGTAGGAAGGAGAGTTTTGATCATCAGGAAGCAAGATACTTCATGGGAGTAAGTGTAAGAGTTCTAAAGTGTTGGAATTGAGTTTGTAGAAGAAAGAGTTTGAGAACAGAGCAGTCAAGTAGTTGGGAGGAAGTGTGAGACATTGTCAATTTCCTTTCTCACTTATTGTAAAATTTTATATCTCTTATATTTTGAATTGGCCAATAAAGCAAAAAGGGAAGAAAGAGTTATTTTCCCTTCCCGACTGGTTTTCCTCCTTTGGAGGTTTCCAGGATAAAAATTCTCCTTGTGTGTATGTCAGTTCTGTGTGTTAATTAAAACAAGAGTTGTTATTTCTCTGGATTTTGCAGCGCCTCAATTTTATGGTTCATACCATTTGGTATAAGGACCAATAATCCCACAATAAACGTCAGTGAAGCGGGGCTCGCCCATATGGGAGTGCGGGTGCAAACCCATCCTGAGTCGGGCTATCAACACTAAAATTTTCCTCCGTAATTTCTGTTTCATTAATGTATGTATTAGGAATATGATGTTGTTAAGTATAATTAGTAGTAGCGTCCGATAGAAGATAACGGCACTGCCGGTATGACGCTGCCAATAATGTATAGTATGGTAATAGTCAAAAATACAATATGAATGTTGTGGTAAAAAGTAAATATTTGTCGTAAGTGGTCTGGTAATGTTAAAATGTCAAAGTTGGGGTAAGTAGAGAAGTAGGGTCTACATGATTAGGAATTAGAAATATTATATTGGTAATAAGGACAAGGAGTGAGGTCATAAATATTTTGTGTATTTTATTTGTAAAAAGTCTAAAAATGTGGAACCCATGTGAAATGATAAGGTTTATCTTATCTTAAAATATGAGCTTACATGTACAGATAAGAGTTAAGGTATGGAATATGATTCGTCAGAGTGGATTTCTTATCCTATCTTAGAGATAAGATGGATAAGCCTAAAAGTTCTATAAATAGAGAGGCCCACCCCCCTCATTTAGCATAGAAGTCCTAAGTAGTGAGAAATATTGTATGAGGAAGTGTGTAAAGGAAGCCATCATTTGGAAGGTGTGTTAAAGAAGCCATTAAGAGGTGTAATTGTGAAGTTTCTCCCATAGTTATTGTTGGAAGGCAAGTGAAGTCAGTAACACTTGAAGTACCTCATGGGTGAGATTGTAACAATTTCATGTTGATATTATAATTTACACTAATATTTCAGATTTATCATCATTCCTTCTTATCATAGTCTATGGTATTCTTGTGTTATGTTTGTTGTTTTGTTTCCATATTTCATCCACCAAACTAAAAGCTGTGCATTAGTAAATAATCATAGCACGAGGAGTTCCTGGTGAAGAATTATCATAGTGTCGGATTGGTGTTGACATGGCTCTACGGAAGCGTGGTGGGATGTTATGATCCTCATGTGTGGATTTCACTAACGCCTCGAGGTTTTGGTGTAATGGTTCGTACCAAGAGTATAATTGTGGTTTTGTGAACAAATTCCAAAGTAGATAGTTTACAAATCACAGTTGGTCATATAAGTGGTAGGTAAATATTATCTTCCAATCCAACTTTGATATTTTTTCATTTATTTTTTGTGGCATCAAAGTATTCGAGTGGATGACATTTGATTTGTTAAATAAGACGAAGAAATCATTAGAAAGTTGGAAATAAAAAAGTGAAAATTAAATATATGCATGTAGTGCACCTTTTAGTAACACCAAAATATTATTCACTATTTGTGTTCCACTTTATCACCTTGATCTCAATCACATTATATGCATGTAATTAAATTGTGTTCTTTAGAAAATGGGGAAACTTGAAGATGTTATAACAATATATGCATAGGATGGGTTTGTTGAAACTGTTGAAAGTAATGTAGCATGTGTCTCTTCAATTAAATTCCTATAAGAAATGTGACCCCATGAACTACAATGATTGCATGATATGCAAAAAATGGTTTTGTTGAAAATGCATCAGAATCTTGCAAATAGATACAGTTGAACGATTTAAAGCCAGTCCACAATCTTTACTTCTATCTTCATGGCCTATGCAAAAATGAGAGATTTAGAACAGTGTAAAATGTGGAGACATACATAATGCATATGCCTCGTGAACTCTGGGGATTGCAGAATATGTACACAGTAGATTTTGTAAGGATGCTCTCAAACTTTTGTATGCAAAGAACCACTTTAGAACATGCCCTAACAATACAAGAATAATGGATGAGGGTTGTAGAAACTCCATTGATGTCATTCCTTTGTCACTGGGGCACACAACAAATGTTGTCTCATGAACTCTTGAAATTGTAGGATATGTATACAATGAGTTTTGCAAAGATTCTTTCAAACTCTTTTATGTAATGAACCATTTTAGAACATGCCCTAAAACAAAACAATGGATGAGAGTTGTAGATATTTGATTCATGTCATTCATGTGTCACATGGACATACTGATCAATTCACCTATTCAAGCATACTCCCAACAAATTTTAGAATAGGCTTTGTGTGTAAGTGTAAATTCATTTCAAAACTATGATGAATCTATTTCTCCTTCATAATGGTGTCGTGTGCAAAGAAAAGGGGAATACTGTTCTACCCACATCTTCCCAGCCAAGTGCCAATATGTGTTTCTTAGAATAGGTTATGGACAAAATGAATATGTCTAAATGTGTAAGTTTTATGTACATTCACAAAGTATTTGACAAAAATATTATTCCTAAATGTATTTCTGTACATAATGATAGTGGTAACTTACAAAAAAAGACATCAAAATTCTCAACAAACATGGTCAACACTTTCCTAAATGTAATAACCATAAATCCAATTCAATCAGTTCAGCCTTGGAATTATTCTTTCAAATAGTTCAAATGATGTATCATAGAGTGTAATGATTACTTGATATGCATAAAAATGGTGTTCTTGACAAGTGACAAAGACTTTTCAAATAAATGTGTCAACAAAACACAATGCTCTGGAATGAAATGGTCATAGCATTTTATACAAATTGGTGATCTTGATGAGGCTTATAGGTTTGTACCTGATGTGAAGAAATGAACTTTTGGAGATTTATAGGAAAATGTAATTGACTAAAGTGAAACCCAACTCTACATTTTTTGTGAGAATACTCCCAACTCAACAAGAAAGGGAGCTTTGGAATATATGTTCAACAAAACATCCCAAGAAAGTGTAGTCTCGTGGAAAAAAGGCTTCAATGATATGTAGTCTCAAGTGTAAAATGTGTCAACAAAATATAGCCACATGAAATACAATCCCTGTTGGATATGCATAAAAAGGGTTTATTTAACAAGTACTCCAAATTTTTAAGAAAAAATAACAAAAAAAATTCCCATATGATGAGTTTTACCATTTCTACCATCCTACAAATTTTTGTCCAAGTGGAAGGCTTTAAAATAGGGTATGAAGAGTCATCTAAGAATAATTGAAAACATTTTTTTCTCAAATGTAAAAGTTGTGACCACCCTTAAAGATGGTCATTGAAATTGTGGAATAGTATAGAAAGCATACTAACCATTTGAAAAAATGCGATAATAAAACACAATCTCATGGAACACAAATTCTTGTTAGATATGCAAAAACTGGTTTTCGGGACAAGTTTAAAGATTTTTAAAATACAATTAAAAGGTACAAAGCCAAACATGACAAACTTTTCCATCCTCCTCCTAACTTATCCAAAACTTTATCATTAAAATTCTAATAAATCTCAATATGATGGTGTGGGTGTGTTTTTTGGTAGCTTGTAGATCACATAATAAAAATATAGGGTTAGGAGAATTTGTGTCAAGCATGTATGCCTTAAAAGGTTGGTGGAGTGTCATTCAAAAACTAAGAATATTGATGAAAGGAACAATTAATCAAATGCATGTAATTGATTGAAGTGCATAAAATAGTACATATGTTCTATGTAGGTGACAAACATCTATGTAGACTTAGAGGAAGTGTTTTTGGAAGTAAAGCTCTAGAGTGAAAATCTAGGCTAGGAAGTTGGATAGAACATGCAACTCATTTTATAATGAAATTAGATATCTACAAATATTGTCCCCAAGAAAAACAATATATTGCAACATTGACATGTTTACACTGCATGACAGTTAAACATTGGCATCCCTTCAAACATAATTTGAAATTCATGTGTACTTTCTAATTATCATTCTAAAAAACTCTAGTGTAAAAAGAAGTCAATAAACGGGAACTATCAAACATCATACAAATTGTTGGTTGTTTCTTTGGTGAAAATGCACCCAATCCTAGTTTTCATTGACTTAATTGAATGCCTTGGGCATGTGCCCCAATGACATTATTTGGTTAGATGAAAACCCCATCTTTACTAAAATTTTGTAAAATACTTAAATTAGGCATGCCCTTGCAAAATATTTTAACCAAGTTAATATAGATAATAACTAAATGGCACCCAAAATCCATTCCAAATTATATAAAACCAACAATCAATATGTCATATTGCAAGCTCAGGGCCAGTACGGTTTTTACAAAAAAAAATCAAAATTTTATCAAACACACGGGTCTCTTTACCCTTTATTTCAACCATGATAACCCATACAAGTGCATACCATAATATTTTCTTTTAACTTTCATAATAGTATTTTAAATATGTGAGTTTATTTGCATTTCAACCATGTTTTTTTTAGCCTGTCGTGCTTTTCTCACATTATGGGGTGATCTCCAGACACCATTAAAGGCATGACAAGACCTCCAACCACAAATAAAGGCACCATTAGTATCCTCGTCGATTTTCTAACAAACCCTACACATAGAACTACGACCTGAAAAAAAAGAAGAAGCCAAACAACATTCACGACGAGCACGAAAAAACACGAGGATGAAATATACAAAACCATCATTCTGCATATGGGCAGCGATCAATTTTCTTACCAATCCCAACTCACCACTTGCAGGACAAAACAAAAGAGCTACAACATGGCAAGATGAAAATTTCAGAGCAAGAACATATACGCATACCTTACAGAAGCCCGAACTGAATTTACCAATACTCTGAAGAGAAGAAGACTTTTTTAAGGAATCAAATTCATTTCATTGCGTGACTGGATGAACACCTTATCACCATCACGATCTGCTGTGTGCAACAAGCTGGCATTGACGGCGTGGGACGCAGCGACGCTCTGTTTAACAAAAAAAAGTGTGATTCTCGTTGAAGGCCACTGTAAAACTTAGAAAACCCAAACACGAAATAACAGTTGAAAACGTGGTAGCAACTCCAAACCTAATAGAAAAACCCAGTGCCAAAATGAACATGGGCGTAAATATATTTTGTTTTAGATTTAAAAAACTATTTACAAAAAACAAATGAAGCATACCTGGATCCAAGGCAACGAGTAAAAGGAACCACACTAAAAAAAATGTTATTAAGCTTAAATGTCCAAAAATCAACGAATCAATGAGAAACCAGACAATGAGATAAAAAATATTACTATTTTAAATTAATGAAGAAAGTGCGTGGTACAAGAAATTCCTTGTCATGCAAGAAACGTTACCGCTCATCATTCTGTGCAGCAGTTGCAGATGCAGGGTTTTGGCATTTGATATCTTCACTAGAAAGTGTCGATCCCCTAAACTTATTCATTTACTTCAAAAAAGTGTGAATGTGGAATGGGATGGTAAACTTAGCAGATGCAGATATATGGGAATAAACTTTAGTCAATCTATGAAATTCTTTTATCTCAGTGTTTTTTTTGGAAACATCTTTAGAAAATAAACACGATCAAATATTTTTTTAGTTCATAAACAATTAATATTGGTAAGTTAATTAGTAAGATATTAGTGTACTTATATATTTATTAATTATTGGTACAATATTAATTAATTGTTATGGTATTGGTGTATATGTTAGGACAAGTTAATTATTAGGGTATTAGTTTATTTGTGTTTTCATTTTTTAAAGTTTTAATAAGATGAAAAGAATAATCATAATAAAGATAAAGATGTTGGTTGATGTGATGGATCCAACATATATATTAATGCTTTATTATATATTTGTTTGATTAGGAATGAACTTGGTGTGTGAGTTATTTAATTAGTAAAAATATATAATGAGGAATATTGTAAGTGGATTGTATTAACAACACACATAGAATAAAATTTATGAGGTGAGTTGTTAAGGCTAACTTGTATTCGTAGGAGCACCTTTTATATTTGTGCAAGCTTTTGTCGTTGAATAATGAATAGGAGAAACAAAGAGTGAATAGAATATTATTCTGTGAACGAATTCTTGTAGTGTGCAAATTTCAAACCAAATCCGTATTTGGTATTAGAGTCAACATCTTTCTAGACTTCTATATAACTAGCAATTGCAACGAGTGGCTATAATGGAAACGCCAATAGATGGAAAATTTGGATGCCTCAATGCACACAAAAAGAAATTTGAAAGAATAACAAGAAAATAAATATAATCGAAGGAAAATCTCTAAGAACAAATATATTTTATGAAAAAAATAAATTCTAAAGAAATAAATCTCCAATTTCACAAGGTATTAAAACTCGAAGACATTTATTTTTTAAAATTATAAGAACTACATAATTAGCAATAAAATTAGTTTGTGTACATGCTAACTTGAATACAATAATGATTAATAAGAGAAAACATCAATCACAGAACTTGTGAAGCACTTCATGTTTCCCTGTATTATTTGAAGTTTTGGAATGACTATCAAATGTAGAAACTCCTATAGCAGTGGCCCAAAGGAATAAATTAACCCTTGAAATGGTTAGCAACATGAGGGAGGCCAACAGGAACCTCAAGGTCGTAAACACGAGTTCTATGTTACATCAAAGTGTTGGCTTGATTATTTGCAGTGGAAAGAAAAGTGCTTCCAGACATAGAAATCACTACAAATTGTGTTTGTGCTTCTATGTTCATAAAACCATGATTCAAATTGATTCATTGTTTCAAACATATTTTAGATATTTTTGCTAGAAAATGCAGTTGAATGACCTAACCCTACATGAATTCCATTGAACAGTGAAGAATTCAATTAATGGTTGGAGAAACATAAAAGAAGGCTTTGAACTCAACACAAATAAAGAGCAAACATTTTTAGCACTTAGCTTCAAACGCATATTTATCTTCCCTATAAAGAAAATTGTTGTGTGCTACCAATACCAGTACGATGGAAATAAATAATGTATATGTAAAGAAGACCCAATGTTTAATTGTTTTTAAAGACAAATAATATGCCATTTTTAGTTGAATGAAAAGTCCACTCGCCTCCTCATCTTCGTCTGAGATATTGCTTCCATTTTGTTGTGGATTTTTTGGCCTGAATACAACCTTCAATAGATTCACCATCAATAGCAACAAATTTGTAATATTATTAAAGTTGAGAATAATTAGATGGATAGGCGCGGAAGACAAGACAATAATCCCTTTGATAGCTTGGGATAAGGTCACTCGACCTAAGGATAGAGGCGGTCTTGGGTTGAACAATCTTTAGCTTATAAATTAAGCCTTAATAGCTAAAGTTGGGTGGAGATTGCACAAAGAATAAGGCACTTCGGAAAATATTTTGAAAGTGAAATATTTGCGGACTATTGGTGGAACTTTGGGGTTTTTTTCAGAACAGGAGGTCCCTGAAGGTTCAATTTTTTGGAATAACCTATGTCAGGCTAGGAAGCTGTTGGTTAAAGGGACAAAATGGAACCTTGGGGATGGTTCAAAGATTAAATTTTGGGATGACCCTTGGCTTAGGGACAAATCCGTAACAACTTAAGAGCCGTGGAGCTATCTAAGACATTTTTTCATCTTGGAATTTGGTGAGATAGTAAGCAACTATTGGAACAAGGAGAGAAGTTTGGTTCAAATTCTTCCACCCCCAAACTACATGGGCCTCAACATCCTTTGATGATCTTAATCAGAATCTTAAGGAATTTCATTTACCTCGTAAAGGAGCCCAAGATGAACTAATATGGAGGAGCATGGACTCTGGAGAGTATGAGGTTAAATCTGATTATCTTCCGAACTTTTAGCAAATAGAATCAAATAGCTATTGAAATAGGATATGGAATAAAAACCTGTAATGTCCCCTTTCCTACGCCATAGGCCTAGGGGCCAACTTGAGTCCAGGCCTTGGTCATACCCAAGGGGTTATGGACACCGTGAGCTATTGGGTATGAATATCTAGTCCAGTTGTTATAATTTTCCGTTGACAGGAATATAAAGTGCTTTCGAAGGGACTAGATGTTATGTTTTATTGTTGGAAGGGGCCACGTAACCCCTAGTGTTCTAATTTTGCTTTGGGGGTCACCTTTTGGACCATGGCGACTTGAAAGGGAAAAAGTAACTTTAAGTTACTTTATTAATTTGGTCTTCCCTAGGGGAAAGTGTGACTTGGGCTTTTTTGGGTTCCTTGGCATGGGAAAAGTTATAAAAGGAGTGGAGGGGTGAAAAGAAGATCATTCATGCATACACTTTTATTTCTTTTCATGTGCAACTGCTGTTTGTAACTATCTAGCTTGTGGAGTAAGATCCCACAGGAACCCTAGCTTTGGTGGTGAAGGATCCATCCTTAGCTAGTAGGGCACTCTTCGGTGGTGAGAGATCCACCCTAGTTTGTCATTTTAGAGCTGAAATCAGGGCTATTCTTCAGAGGTATTTTCAGAGGGTTTCAATGAAGGGTTTTGGAAGATTTTGGGCACTTTTGGAGGAGAGATTTCTGGGTTTTTTAGGGCAGATCTACGGCAACCTCTTCAGCAAGGTCTAGCGTCAGTTTGAGGGCATTTGCAATGGTTTCCAACCATCTCCTAGGTGGGGTGACTTGTTTTGAAGATTGTAGGCCTGTTTTGGAGGGTTTCCACTTCCTCAAATTCTGATTTGAAGGTTGGGATATCATCTCCTATATTTATAGATAATATTTCCAAGGTTTCATAAATTTTGCATCTATATTCCGGGAGATATTAATTTTAGAAGTTTTCAGCTGTTTAGGGCATGCTGTAATTTTTTGGCAGCATTCTGTTATTCGAAAAATTCCAAAAATAGTTCTATAATATCTGTTATTGTATTAGTAAGATCCATTTAAAATTTCAAGAGATTTGAGCAAGTATTTTTGGAGTTATCCATTATTTTCTGTTCGCTGCCCTAGATTTAATTTTCTACAAAAATCAGATTTCTAATTGGCTGCAATTTGTCTGTATTTTGCATATTTTAAAGTGGTATCCTATAAGGGATATTTCAGTGGTATCAGAGCTGTTGTTTCTCCAGCCTGTTGGGGTTGAAAGATGGGAGATAGAGATAGAGACAGTGAAGAGATGGGAGTGGATCTGATGAAACAATTGTTCACCAATATGGTGAAGCAGCAGGAGACTACCAATCTCTATTTGAGCCAGCTCACTGAGAGGTTAGCACAGGGCAGGATTGATGCTCATACGAAGAGAGGAGAAGCTAACAATATGGGACAGCATGGTAATAGAGGTGAGAGTGGACATTCAGGACAAGGGTTCCCTCATGTGTCTACTAGACCCTTGGGACTCCACGAGCCTTCTTTTTTGAAGGATCTGGAAGTTTCACAGACAACAGCCCGCAGACATTGTGGATGAGGAATCTTATTGGGAGAGGTACTGGACATTGAGTGAGGGTTTCCTGGATAACATGCCATTTCAAGAGTATTGTAAACTGAATATTGGTAGCAGGCCCAGGAGAGATCACTAGGCACAAGTACCTGAGTTTTAGAGGAGATTAGGACAAATCTCTATTCCACACTTCGATGGTTCTAAGAAGTGTACCACGCAGTCTTGGATTCAGAAGTTGAAGACTTACTTCAACTTGAATCCCATGCGCGAAGAGGATGCAATTAAGTTTGCTATCCTACACCTCGAGGGAGATGCTCGTGATTGGTGGCATCATGGATTGATTACATAGGGACACATGCATATCACTACTTATATAGATTTTACACAGAGGTTAATGAGCATATTTGACATGAGGGAACCGGATAGGCACTTCAGAGAGTTGAATCACTTGAGGCAGACAGGTTCTCTAGACCAGTACATTGTGGATTTCCAAAGGTTATTAGTTATGGTATCTGATGTTTCAGAGATGAGGTTGACTTCACTCTTCATGGTAGGGTTGACTGACGTTTTAGCAGGATTTGTGAAGGCATTTGAGCCTTCTTCTTTGCATGAGGCTATTAGGAGATCTCGAGACTTGGAGTTATCCACTCCAAAGTTAAATGGGTTAGCCCACCCGAAGGATGTTTCAAACTAAATTTTGATGAATCAACTAAACTAGAGGAGGGGATTTCAGGGGGTGGTGGTCTTGTTCGTGATCACTTTGGGAGATGCTTAAGAGATTATGTGGGTTCCCTGGGTAATCACTCAAATAATCATGCAGAGGCTTGGGCTATGCTTTGGGGTGTTAAATAATGTTTAGCTATGAACATCAAATCCCTCGTCATTGAAGGAGATTTACTATGCGTGATTAATGCCCTTAAAAAATAGAGCAACTATGGATGGAGATTAAACAATATAATCATGGAAGCCAAGGTGTTGCTGACATCATTTGAAAGCATGGAAATTCACCACATTTATAGGTCAAGTAATAAACCTACGGATGGTCTCGCTGATTATGGTAATACCATGACAAAAATGCTAACGTGGTTGGGGGAACTCCTACCTTGGTCGAATATTTTAAATTTGGTTGATCATGAAAAGATCTTGGAGGCTGTATAATGATGATACCCAAGTTTCACACGCTTGGTATTGTAAGAAGGTCCTTCATCTATTGGGAAAGGAAATGTTTTATGCATTTTTGTGTTTAATCTCTTTATTTCGGTTTGTGGTTCCAGTTTGGTGGTTTCAAAAGTAGGGCAGGGTGCTCGTCTAAGGATGGGTTGTGACATATTCATAACGGAGCTGACTTCTTTCCTCCACCTCAAGAATGACACCACCCTTTGGAGATTGTTGCGAAAAAGTAGGATTCTCGAAGTATATTCAATGTCTCAAAGGTAATCATACTCAGCTCTATGTGGATTTTGGTAATGCTTGGGTGGAGGGGAGTTTTAATTTAAGGGGGGTTGAAAGTAGTGTTACAGAGGAATCCATTACTGATGTTACTGGGTTATTTATGGAGGGTCTTAAAATTTGTAAAGATAAAACTAGGCGTAAATATGAAGTCGCCACTTTTTTTCCCCTAGTGAGAGAATCTTGACGTATGATGACGACATAGCTCATACTTGTCTTTCTAACTGGTGGGCTGATGTTTGTTTGGTGGTTATGAAGTATCTTACATTAGAGGGTAAATTCAAGAATATATTCTCTTATCACTTATCCATTCTTGACTACTTGAGAAGGAACCAAGCCATGAGTTTGCCCCTTTTCCTATTTAGATCCTTGTCTATATTTATTTCTAACTTAAAAATGATAAAGGGGACGTCCCCCTTCATCAAGGTATGATCTTATTAATTTTCCAAAATGGAAAACCCTTAATCCCTACTTGACCCATGACCACCAACAAAAGTGAATCTGATAATGAAAGCCTTATTGTGGCCATGGAGCGTCTCAAGAAAGAGAGTGGGAAGGACAATACAGATGGTATAGTGAATGTTCTCTGCAACTTGGAAAAAGGTGTCCAGGAAAGGGGTGAACGTTTCTGGTAGCAAAGAAAGAGAGAGGGATCTTTTAGATTGGGAGGCCAGATTGTTGAGAGCGGAATCTACGGTGGAGACACTATTCTTCTTGCTAATAAGAACTTGGTTAGGGAAGTCATAGATTGTCACCACAAAATCGATCTCCAAAATAAGAGGATTAGGGGTTTGAATGTTGAGATAGTAATATAAGAACCAAGGATCTTTATATTGATGAATCAATATTTCAAGGTTGAGGGAGGTAAGTAGAACATGAGGCTTGTGTTGAGCAGTTACAGACAACGAAGATACTATGGACACTGAGGTCAAAGAATATACCGACAAAAAGGCCCTAAAGGGTAATCATAAAATTTGCAGGATCAAAATATAGTGGACTGAGTGTCATGACTCGCAGCAAAGGCCCTACCACTAGGGTGAAATAATGGTGATTCTTTGGCTGAACTTATGGATTTTTTTCTATGTTGTTCTATTTTTAATCATGGATATGGCTACTGTTATTGTATTACTACAAAAAAAATGTTATTATAATATGGTGCATGCCCCTGCTTGGTCTGACTTTGTTTTGGGGTTGCCTTCCTGTCAAGCCTTTTTGACTTGGCTCCCTTTGCTATTTGTTTGTTGGTTGTTGTGAGTGTGCTTCTCTTTTTATAAAGGGTATTTTGGTCCCTTCAAAACCAAATTTTATTTACCTTATCTAAAAAATATATATTCAGATGGATTAATGAAAAATAAATACAACATTCAAATGATACCCTTTTCCTAAGAAGGTGCTTCTGTTGAGATTTCTTTTAGGTTGAATTTGGGCTATAGCAATAATAGCTTCATCATCCTCGTCATCTGCATCTAAAAGTACATAATCTTTTTGCTTTCTGGCAAAAGCAATTGTTTCTTTCTTAGCCTATTGGTGTGCACATAAATATACTTAGATAACCATACATCAATCCAGAAGTGGGTTTTGTGAGTATGTTATCTAATAGGTATTGTTTATGTAACCTCCTTAGGTAGAAAAGTATCCAAGACAACAATAACAAGAGGTAACATTTGGCAATGATAAATGTGCTTGCAAAATGAGGGGTATATGGTAAATGTATGTTGAATATTCCCGCAAAAAGAAAAACTAAAAAATGAGTATCAAATGAAAGATTCAATCTTTGCAAGCCATTTGATGATGGAGGATGAGAAACATATTATATTTGAATCAAAATTCAACTACATATGATACTGGAAATTGAAAAGGTGAAAGGAATAATTATCTTGGAATCAATACTTGTGAGAAGAACAATGCACATAGTGTAGTAGCAAACCGACATGTGTTTAAGCAATAAGTGTAAAAAATTTCAAAGTTCCCTTTTAAGTGATAGATGTAAGTTGTTTGATGGATAAAATATGAATGCACCACAAGATGCATGCCACAATATTTAAGGAAGCCATTGAAAAATCACAATAAACATAATTTCATTCAAGACACATTTAGCACAAGGAGTATGCTTCCACAAAGTCTAGACTTCAAAGGCGTATTGGAATGGTGTAGTAAAATTGAATATACATTTTCCTTCACAGTTGAAATATGTCTCACAATTTTTTAAAGGAATGCAAATAAAACACAAATTGTGTATTCATTTGAGACACTAATTGATTAACTAAAATGGAAAATATGATAGTTAATCTAATCTAGAACGACATGTAAATGTAGTAAATAAATGCAGTAAATGACTATGGAAAATGACCCTAACAACTAATCTTATGAAAGTAGAAAACCCTAATGTGCAAGAAGAATAAGGAAAAGACTTGGTTGATTCAGAGGTAGATCTGAACTAAGTCGCAAAGTGAACAAAATAATTTTGAAGTAGGAATGACTATGCAGAGGTCCTGAAAAAGACTGATTTGGGATGATTATGAAAAGAGTTTTGCGAGAATTGAATCGGAAACGAGGCACCATGAAGTAGTTGCACTCCAACGGAATTGTGAAAGCTCCAGCGATAGCAAGGAAAAAATTGATTAGTAATGGAAGAACTTACTCAACAGAAACAAAGCTTGCATAGAGGAAAGACAGCGGAGTGTCTTGGCATGCTCATAAATGAATAGAAAAGGGGTACATATAGGGTGCTGAGTAACCCTAGTGCATGACACATATGAAACCCTAAACCTAACCCATGTGAGATGACCCTCCAACATGAGAGGAGGAAACCTAGGATAACTCACACTAACACCCCCCCTTCATCGAAGTTGGGGTAGTGGCTGTGATGAGTCAGACGGAAGAGGAAGACACTCCTAAACAACTAAGAAAGATGTGTCAACGGGGCCCGACAACTAAAGGCCTGATAAGGTGCCCATATACAAACACAATCTTCCTAGAAGAAGAAGAAGAAAAGAAGGACTAAATAGCCCTAAGAAGATGGGCAGCTGCAAAAGACCTCACCCCAAGAAGAGACCGTAAGTGAAGAAAATTCATCTCAGTGAAAGGCTTGGTGAATAAGTCTACAATCTGATTAGCTGTCTAAATGTACCGAATGTCGATGATACCATCATGAATAAGCTCCCGTATGAAGTGCATATGGATCTCAATGTGCTTCGTCCGCTGATGTTAAACTGGATTTCTGTAAATAGAGATAGTGCTCGTGTTATCATAGTAGATAATGGTAGGCCACCGAAAGTGGATGTCAAACTCTATCAGAATACCCTGTAGCCAAATAGCTTCTGTGGCAGCATTAACTGCTCCTCTGTAGATGATATCGCAATTACATTATGCTTCTTGCTAGACCAACTAATAGGACCCGAACCAAGGGAGAAACTATAGCCAGAAGTAGATTTATGATGATCTAAGTCACCGGCCCAATCAGAATCTGTGAATCCAATCAAGTCAATAACAACCCCTCCATGATAGTGTATGCCATCAACATAAGTGCCATGAACATAATGAAGGATCCATTTAGCTACTTTCCAATACAGCTCATGTGGCTCCTGCATGAATCTGGACACGATCCCAACAACATATGATAAATTCGTTCGAGTGTGAGTCAAGTAGATCAAGCTCCCAACTAACTATTGGTAAAGAGTACCATTAACCAAGGGAGTAGAGCAATCTGAAACCAACTTAACCCCAGAAAGAAAAGGAGTAGGAGAAAACTTGCAATCAAACATCTGAAACCAAGCTAGCAAATCAAGAGCATACTTAGGTTGCGAAATCAAGATTCTCGAGTCAGATTGTGAAATCTGGATCCTAAGGAAGTAATGAAGCAGACCTTAGTCAGTCATGGAAAACTTGTTGGCTAAGGCAATCTTCATAGAATCAATAATAGAGGAAGAGTTGCTTGTGATCAACAAGTCATCAACATATAGAACAAGAATGAGTATGGAGTCATCTTGCCGTAGAATATAAACATTTGGATCAAAGTGACACCTAGTAAACCCTGATGTAAGTAAGAAGGAGTCCATCTTGGCATACCAAGCTCGAGGGGCTTGTTTAAGGCCATAAAGAGACTTTTTAAACTTACAAACGAGGGAGGAATCTTGGACATAACCCGGAGGTTGTTCCATATAGATCTCTTCCTCTAGGTCACCATGAAGGAAGGCACTCTTAACATCCATTTGATGGACTTTCCATCTATTTGCTGCGGTAATGGCTAGGGTCAGTCGAATGGAAGTCATCTTCGCAACCGGAGCAAAGGTATTTGTATAATCAACCCCAACTATCTGGGAGAAAACCTTAGCTACTAATCGTGCTTTAAAATTTTTGACGTCTCCATCTACTCCATACTTTGTTCGGAACACCAACTTACACCGAATGATTTTTCTTCCTTTCGGAAGAGTGGTGAGATCCCAAGTATCGTTCTTCATGAGAGAGGAATACTCCTCATCCATGGTAGAATCCCACTCAGGAATGAAGCCTCCCGAAAAGACTGTGGATCAGAAGCAGAGGCAAAGAAAGAGTGGAGTCCAACAAAATCTGAGCGAGTACGTCTCATATCCGAAGTATCTCCAACTAAATCTCCAGCACTTTGCAAATTTTTCTTGACCCAAAGGGGACCAGGAGGATCAGGCTCAGAGTCAGAAGATTCTTCACTTGAGTGAGAAGGGACATAGTCCTCATCATCACTACTATCAAAATTAGAAGACTCAAAAGTCTGTTGGTCGGGAGGATCCGGAAGAGGAGCACGCTCAACAGTATCATCATATGATGAGTTAGAATCCAAATCAACGAGCTGAAGAACCTCTATAGGTGGAGAAGTAGAAGTCGAAGAAAACTCATCAAACTTAACACTTCTCTCAATATATAGCTCATGAGAAGTAGAATTCATCTATCGATATCCCTTCACGCCATCAGGATACCCTACAAAGATACAAGGTTTGGATTGTGGTTCCAAGGCCTTGCATTTCTTCTTGGGAATTGAGCCATAGCCTTGGATCCAAAGACTCGAAAGTGCTCAACATCAGGCTTGCATCCAAACCAGGCTTTAAAGGGTGTCATCCCTCTTACTGCCTTATGTGGAACACAGTTCTGAATGCAATTTACACAATTCACTGCTTCGGCCCAATACTGTGGACGAAGAGACTTCGAGTGAATCATAAAAGTGGCCATCTCCTTAAGAGTACGGTTCTTTCTTTCTGTGACTCCATTTTGTGAAGGGCTATAAGCAACTGTATGCTGCAGAGAGATCCCTTTAGAAGTACAGAAATCCATGAACCTATTGTTTACATAGTCACCTCCATTGTCAGTTCGAAGAACCTTGATCGACCATTCTGCCTGTTTCTCAGCAAGAGCCTTAAAGTCCTGAAAATGTTTAAAGACTTCAAACTTAAGCTTAAGAAAATATACCTAAGTATATCGCGAATAGTCATAAATGAAGGTTAGCACATAAAGAGCTCTAGTAAATGAAGGAGAAGGAAATGGATCAGAAACATCGCTGTGAACAAGATCCAAAGGACGAGTGGCTCTCCAAGATTTTCCTTTGTCAAAGTTCTTTTCAGGATGCTTTCCAAGGGTATAACCCTCACAAAGACCCTTCGAAAACTTGATGCGAGGCAACCCGTTGACCATTTCATTTTGACTCAATTGTTTAAGGTAGCGATAGTTTAGATGTCCAAAACGCTCATGCCATAGCTTACTAACCTCATTTGCATGAGTGAGCAAGGCAGTGAGCGTAGAATCAAAAGTAAAGTGGGAGAAGGTGTACAACCATGAACGGTGATGTGCTTTTCCCTCAGCCACTGTAGTGTCATTGTTAAGCTCACGAATAATCACCGAGTTAGGACCAAATTCTACTCGCATTCCTTCACCAAGGTGAGTAATTTGGTAAACTGGTAGGAGATTGGTAGAGAGATCAGGAACACTCAACACTTGGTTAAATGTTCCCCATCCATCTCTACCGATCCACTACCGAAAACCGACACTGTCGTGTCATTACCCATCGTGATTTGGGACATTTCACAAGGTTCGATGTTGGAAAACTCAACATGCGAAGAACCCATGCGGTGTGAGGCACCAGAATCTATAATCCATGTCGAATAAGGAGTAACTTTGGCTACAAGGGCCTTTCCTTTCTTCTTATCATTTCTAGCACTTTTTGCAGCAGAAGACTCGGCCTTCAGAGCACTTTGTTTTATTGATTCAGGAACACTTATTTTATTTTTCTCAAGTAAATGAGATAAGTGATCAATCTGTTTCTTAAAACAGTGTTGCTCGTCTTGACCAGTCTTCTTGCAATAGGAACACAAATACTTGCTTTTCTGCGCTCTACGCTCAGAAGTCGAAGTGTTTGTGTCATTTTTAGATTTGATCTTGGTTTCTTTCTTAGATTGATCCTTAGTTTCTTTCTTCTTTTCAGTCTTCTTTCCCTTGCTAGTACTTGCTATAAGGGCATGTGACTTGGACTTGAGAGACCCCATTTGAATGAGTTTGTCCTGTTCTCGAATGAGTTGGGATGAAAAACAGTCAAAGGAGGGCATCATCCAAGTATCGCCCAAAGTAGCTTTTGTAGCATAGAAAGTTGACACAAAGACAAAATATTCAGGACCTAGCTTAGAGAGAATCGACAAGATCAGTTGAGAATCTTTCTTTTCTACTTGACATCCTTTTAACAATAATCTAATGTGGACAAATTTTGAGAAGAAGGCTTGTAGGTTTTCAAAGTCACTAGGATTTAACCCTAGTAGTTTGTTTTCCAACTCATGCACTCTCATGTCATCTAGTTTTCCAAACATCGCATCCAACGTTTTCCATGTAGATGTAGGTGTTTCAGATGCCTCAATGTGGAAGAGCAAGTTAGGAGAAACAGACATGCAAAGAAGACCTAAAGCTTCATCACTACGGTTTAACCACTTAGATTTTTCAGGTTCGTCATCTGGTTCAGTCTCAATTCCCATGGTGATGTGGTATAACCCTTAACCCCTTAGTTTCATTATTATTTTCGATCTCCATTCAAAAAATTTGAACGATGTAAGCAAAGGAATTGAAAGTGCATCCATAGTGAGAGAGAGAGAGAAAGAAATGCAGAAAAGAAACACCACCACCCAGGACAATAACAACCCCCCTACTTTCAACACTTTATAATTTAGTGCGTTGATTATAATTGGGTCCGTGTGTGCGGTTTGAAACACTTGGTAACTCGTCTTGTAATTAGCGAAACAACGCGCAAGAGAGGATACCACAACAGTGTTTTGTGGAGTGCAACAAAAGAGGAACACCATAAACAAGCACAAACAAAAAACGGAAAGGAGACGAAAGCCAACCCTGGTGGTGAGAAAAAGTGTCTCACGTCACATGAAAGAATTCCTTTGTCGTAAGACTATGGTGGACGTGCTCACAAGTCCACGAAAAAAAAAATGGAACAAAGCTCAAAAGAATGAACTGAATTAAGCAAAACAAAGACACCCCCCAGAATGCGGCACTTTATAAAATTAGTGTGTTTACAAAGATAATGATCTCATCATCTAGAGTGTGAAAGAACATGCAACTTTGACTAAAGAAGTGCTCAAAACCGAGCAATGAGTCAAAAGTTATAACAAAAACCAATTCCTGTAATTTGATGAGAAAAAGCCAATAAGCCTGCAAACGGATTAAAAAAGTGCCCTAAACGCATGCAAAGGGTGTCGTATGTATGCTCGTTGGAAATGACACGGAATTTGAGATAGGGTTTGTTTGTATTGCGAGGGGGATTAACCACCTGCCAATCCTGGACCTCACCCTTCGTCTTCGGCACTCGATGGAAGGTTAGAAATACAACAAGCCAAAAACCAAAATTGTATAATGCAAAGGAAAATAGTATTTAGATAATGTGAAATTAAATAAAATTAGATCTAATTTAATGAAATCTAATTAGATCTAATCTAATGAATATTTAGATGAAGATTTTGTTTAAATATATATGGAAACTTTTTTTAAAAAAAAAAACTTACCATGTAAAGAGTTGCTTGATTTTTGTTTTTAAAAAAAAAAAACACATTTGACTTTGATTAGACCAAAAAAAAAATGAACATGCGGTGATTTGTTTTAAAGATTGAAAGGAATTAGAAGGAACCTTTAAATAAAGAAAGATATGTAAAAAAAACGCCCGTAGATTGGAAAAAGCAGCGATTGTTTTAAAAAATGCCCAGCCACTTACCAGTCAGTTAAGCGAGATGTTGCAAGCCGTTTTTGGTGTGGTAGAGGTGTTTTTGGTGTGGTAGAGGTAATTTACAACCCTGTGAAGCAAAAAAAAACGTGGCAGATGATTAAAAAATGCCTGAATAATCAAAAAAAAGTGGCAGATGATTAAAAAAATGCCTGAACAATTAAAAAAAACGCCTAAACAATAAAAAACGACTAAACAATAAAAAAACGCCTGAACAATAAAAAAACACTTGGAAGGTCCAAGAAAACGCCAGAACAGTCCACAAAACGCTTGGAATGAAGAAAAAATGTAAGCCACGCCTGAATGAACAGTGATGGCAGTTTGAATAGTCCAAAAATGGTAAGAGGGACAACAGTTCGTTGATGAGCAATCACGACTGAAGAACTCAAGGATCCTGCAACCACAGACAACATGCACAAGAAAAAAAACACAAAAAACTTTCCGAGAAAGCTTTTTAGAGATATTAGCAAGATAATTTCCAGAAAATAGTGATCAAAAGACTTGCATGCAGAGTAAAATAATGAAACCAAGTAAGAGTAATCATAACAAAAAACAAATCAAGTGCACGTTTACCTGATCTCAGCTCTGATACCATGAAAAGAGTTTGTGAGAATCGAATTGGAAATGAGGCTCCACAAAGTAGTTGCACTCCAACGGAATCGTGAAAGCTCCAGTGATAGCAAGGAAAAAATTGATCAGTAATGGAAGAACTTGCTCAACAGAAACAAAACTTGCATAAAGGAAAGACAGCGGAGTGTCTTGGCATACTCATAAATGAATAGAAAAGGGGTACATATAGGGTGATGAGTAACCCTAGTGCATGACACATATGAAACCCTAAACCTAACCCATATGAGATGACCCTCCAACATGAGAGGAAGACACAGGATAACTCACACTAACAGATTATCTGGACTAGAGTACCTGGAAAGGGACTAGGGTGCCTACGAGTGCTTTGGTCTACAAAATGGGTGCCCTAGTCTGTGTAATAGGTCTGGAACCAAGTTTTACAGGTTCGAAAGGTGGTCTGAAACCCTCGTGTGTTGTATTAGAGTTGTTGCATTATGCCGGGTGTCACTAATAATCCAGGATGATCCAGAGGATCCTCACTAAGAAACACCGATCTAAGATATTCTCAGAATAAGTTGCAGTTATTTTTAAAGCGTGGAGAAAAATTATACAATTCCTTCGATATCTTGTTTGTAGGAAACAGAGCCAGTATGCAAAAGTTATGGCCTGCGGAAATTTCAGGGCAACTAGAAAATTTTGGGCACAAAACGTAGATTGGACACATGCACTTTTCACGTGGACAAATTAAAATGTGACATGTGGAAAGTATAGATAACAAGGCAAAAGTTGTTTTGGAACGCTAGTCTTTGACACTCGATAACGAACAAGTGGGCCCTGCTATTTGCTGGCTAGGGGCCCTCAACCAGGTTCGACACACTCGGTTATGGAGGAGTGTCTTGGCCTCCTTTTCATTTCATATATCAAGAGCCTTGAACTTATATTCTTCATAGTGTAATTATTTGATGCATGTGGGATATTGTTAAGCCAAATTTGTAAATGGCCAAGCTTATTCAAATTCCACGCATTTATTCCAACTTGCCACGCATTGCTCCAAATATTCTACCTCCTTATCCCTCCACGTTGAAATATACTCCAAAATCCATTTCAAATATTCTAACTACCACCCAAATCTGGACTATGCGCTAAACCTATCCTTCCAACTAAGCACCTGCACTGCATGGTGGCTAAGGTGGCTCTTAAGCCAATCAAAACATGCACCGCTCCTTCTTTTAAAGGCTTTCCTCCATTTGCGCATCCACAATGTTTGATAAAACTCTACAAATCCACCTAAGGAGAAGGAGAGGAGGTAGGGGGATTTGAACCGCTAACCTCCCATAAAAAATAATATGTGCCTAACCGTTGAGCCAACCTCTTAGAAACATTTATAAAAGGAGCTTTATTGCATTTGAAGTACCATTCAGGACTGTGTAAATGATTGAAATGCTCATAACTTGAGCTATGAGTGGAATTTTGAGGAGAAGTAAAAAGCAACCCATGTTGTTTTTGACAGAGGAAGACTGTGAGAAGGTCATAAATTTGTAGAATTCTTTTCAATATTTTAATAGATCGGTCCCATTCAACCGGACTTGGAGATGTAGGCCTCAAGTGCCGAACTCCGTTATCATGTTTTGTGTCAAATTACTGGTGAATTCTCTTCATTTCTCTGTATTTTTGCACAGTACTTATAGGTTTTAATCTTTTATTAAAAAATAAAATGGTCGTAATCACTTAATTTTAAATCGAGAATCAATACAAAGCAAATTTTGTCGTGTAAACAATTACTAGTTAAATTTGATTTTCAGATCACATGATGAAGGAAAGACCTACAAAAGACAAAAGAGAAGTATCAAAACCCTTTAAAAAAGAAGAATGTTAAATGAATAGGTCGTATTGACCTCAGCTGCCACAACAGTGGCCTTACTAACTAAACATTATACTATATTTCAGACCCGGATGTAGTTTTGATGTGTGTGTGTGCATCATGTGCCCTAGGTGCTCTTATGCTAGTCACACTTTGTGAAGTAACAAACAATAACAAGATATAGAAAATGTAATAGAATGTGTGCATGGAATAGAATAGAATCCATCCCCCTATGCTTGTGTAATGTAGATGAACCAACTTTATCCTTGTGATGGAGCTAATGGATACAAATGATCTCCAAATGACTAGAGCTTGGTCCTTCCTATGGTCTCGTAACTTTATATGTATAGAGTTCTCTTGATCTAATTTTGTAATTAACTCTGAAATGGACAATCACCAAAAAGATAAACATCTCAAATGGCTAGAAAGAGCCCAAAAAGTGGCAGGACAGTATGAAAAGGATCATGGCGCCCCTGGTGGGACCAGGGCACCCATGGGCAGCCTAGTACTAGCCTAGGTGCCCTAGTCAAGGCTAAAATAATAAAAGATTGTAAAACCTGAATGGACATGCTGATGTAAGAGGTTAGGAATGACGAAAGAAAATAAAGTAAGATGACCAAAAGATGGGGGTGAATTAGTACTTTCTTCACTCAAAAACCTTCTAAATAGTAGTATGAGACCGAGACTAAATAATGTGTAAAGTGCATTATTTTGTGTCTACATTTTCCCTCACTTTATGTTGGTGAGTGGATATCTCGGTAACATAAAGTAGATAGAGATGCGTAGATGATGTCTGTGAAGATTGTAGTAGAAAATGCGTTGAAGGACTAGACAAAGTGTGGAATGACAAAAAGATGATGGAGCATGGAAAACTATAGATGAAAAAGTGCAAAAAAAGTGATGAGAGTGAACCTAGGGCAGAAATGTGTGTGTAGTTGTTAATGTGTGTGATGTACCTGCATGGTTAGTATGGTATGTACTGTCGTGAAGTGTTGTTGTTGACGTTGTTATTGTTGCCCCCCATTTGACTACTTGTTTCTCATAAGACTAACTTGCAACGAGAAAACGATCAAGTAGTCAAATATGTATGTATGTAGGTATGTGTAAAAACGTAATATAAAAAGACACATGTGTATGTATGTAAATGTAAAATACACAAATGAAAGAGTTTAAATAAAACATGTGCACCTGATCCATGCCAAGAAAGAGAGTGTAGAAGGATATCTTGTATTACGAGTTTTTTGGGTGATCTCACGCCACCCTAGCCGAAGAAGTGTAGGGAGAAAGCTGCATTATTCTCCTTAATGTAACTACTTCTCTGAATGTGTGTAAAGAGATCTTTACATGTCATGGTTTTTTGGGCGTTCTGGTGTCATTGGCTGAAGTAGTGTAGGGAGGCACACCCACTGTAAGCTCCAAGCATGTAACTACTTCCCAGAATGCTAAGGACTAACCATGTCTTGTAAAATTCACTGTGTACGGGGTTCATAGACTGGTTTGAACCCACTCATTGTATCTAACCCATGATGTCAAGGGTGGAAAGTGCATTGAACTGAACCAGTGTAGAAGCGATGTGTAGAATGCAAAAGCCCAAATGATGCCCCCCTCTTTGGGGGCGCATTGCGACGTCACTAATAGGAGAATGTGGACCCAAAAAAGGACCAACCACATGAAATCTGTAACTCTGCCCTACATGGGGAAGGGAATACACTTAGTAGAAACCAAGGCATGCACAAACAAGAAGGTTAGCCAAAGACAAATGTTAGTATGAAAAAGCATGCATATAAAAAATAATGTAGAAGCTATGCAAACAGTGTACAAGCTACCAAGCAAAGCAATAATGTAAACATGCAAGAAGACAAAGTAAGCCACACAAAGTGAGTTGCAAACATGGGATACCACTCATGATGTCGCAAGACACGCAAGGCCATCGTGAACGCATACAAGCAAACAATTGTGCACACTAAACATAGGGCAATGCCTACAAACAAGAGCAAACAATATAACAAACAAGTATGGAAGTAAATATCCCTGTATAACAAATGTTGCACGTGAAGCACCGTTAGAATGTTATAAATATAACTAGTATGTCAAAAGCATGTATAACCAAGTAATGTAAAGTGCTAAGTATGAAATGAATCAATAACACCTAGAAGAGACGAATGTGGATGCCCCCCAGTGACTAGTGTAGGAAGGGTAGAAGACGAGCATCCATGCTGCATGTAAGAGACCTGTATCTGTGATCATAACTAGAAAAAGATGTGAACATGCATGGGTGGATGGTATAGATAAATGACACACAAGTAATCTAACTAGCATGTGTAATAAAGTGACCATGAACAAACAGAAGCAAACAAGAGTAAAAACAAACATAATATGTAGTATGTTGTGGATGGATGGAATGTAATGCAAAATGGAGTGATAGGAGCCATGTGACCCTTGAGTGAATGGAAGTGTATGTAGTGAGTTTCATTTATTTTACCCCCTTAGAAGTCAAAAATGAACTGTAAACAAGAGTAGGTCATCGGGAAATGGTCGAAAGGTTTGTTGTGTTTAAAGCAATGTGATGAACGTGTATGTATTGGTGAAATGCGACCTTGTAACGATGTGTGCGTGAACCTTATAGCTGAGGCGTATATGATGACAAGATGATCAAAAGAGTGATGATGTAGCCTAAAGCGTATATCACTACAAAATCAATAGAGGGAGTGGTGATGTAGCCTAAAGTGTATACCACTACAAGATGATAGAGTAGGTGACCAATTAGCCTATAACATATGTCACTATCCTAGTAATGTTGCGTGATGGAAGGTCGAAATGAGACATGTGTGAGTGTGATAAGGTCCATTTGATTTGGAACTAAAGTGTGTGATAGGGTAGTGAGTGCAATGTGTACAAGAATAGGTAGTATATGAGATTAGTAGATGACCATGTAATGAGTAAAAATGCATTGCATAGTGTGGTAGGTAATATATGTAAATAGTAATGTATTATGTAGGATGAGTAGTATACAATGCTAAACATGTGGAAAATAGGAGTGTGACATGTATATGATGAACATTAATATGATGTATAAAGTATATATGATATGTAAATGTGTGATGGTCCAAAATGATATAGTCTAAATGTAGAATGTTTGACATAATGTGTAAGACATATGACGTAAAATGTGTGGAAAAATGCAGTGTGTAATACCTATTGTGCAGTGTGTAGGGTTCATGTGTAGTAATCCCTCAACAGTCAAGTGTGAACCGAAGCACAAGAGTGTTTTATTAGGTAATGACAACGCTAAAGTATGAATGAGTACGCGCATCATGTGAGAAAATTGATGTATGGGAACGCAAAGATGTGAGATGCTAATATGGTTGTGGGGGGGGGTATGTATTAAATGTGATTCCCCCCCAAGTGATGAATGAAATTAACTAACCAATGAGAGTGAAGGACAAAGGTCCTTTGGTCGAGGCATGCGATGATGAAAGTGTATGACCACGGTCTAATAATGGTGGAATGGTAGACAAATGTTGTGATGGTGAATGAAGTCTATGTGCATGTGATGGATGAATGTATGATGAGGTCGTGGCATCCTAAATGCATTGGTGATGGAGATCTACATGGTGTAGATGTGAAGGTGAGGAACATTCACGTGGAATAAACTGAGGTGGCGATCATCATCGAGATGCCGAAACTGTTCTAGGGATGGGCCTATATCGGTGTGTAGGACTAGTAGAATGGTGAGGTCATGTAGATAATGTGCGAGCAGGTAAACTAGGAGTAGATTGTGCTTTGAGTAACATAGAATGTGATGCGGTAGATGAAGTAGATGATGTATGAGCTTTTTGTGCGAGGAGATGATGACCATGGAGCAGATGGAGGGACACCATCAATAGAAATGACTTGTTTGTTGTGAATAAGTTTGAGTCGTAAATGATCATAAAAATAATAGATTGATAGTGATAAATCCAATTTAGGCTGAGAAGCATGTCACATCCGGCAACTATGCTTCCAACGAGGAAAGGTAAAAGCAAAATAAAGAGGACCAACCGTGACATGTATTTGACACAACACCAAAGGGTTGGTAAAAGGATCTCATTTATGATGGAAGGATAACTGCTAACCATAAGGAGTGAAAGAACATGCACTAACAGGCCATGATGGGTCAACCTTAATGTTGTTAATGGAGGTCAAGCCAATAGATGTGTTGATATGTAAATGATTAGATGTGAAAGTTGCATGATAATCAATGTCGACGATCCTGAAATGATTGGTGGCGAAGCGTCAGTGTGTGTAACTAAGAAATATAGAGCTCCTGATGCAGGAGGAGATACAACATTATATGTATGATTGGCAGAAGATTCGGATGTCTTCTTTGTCACTTTGTTGAGATTTGTTGTTAAAGAGCTTGAGTTTACCCTGTCTTGGTCAGGGCAGATTTAGTATTCTTTGGAAACTCTAGTTGTTGTCATCAAGTATGGCCTGATGATTGTGCGTAGTTTTTAACATCTGGTTGTAAAATGTCCCACACATCAATGTAATTTCAGTGGAAGTTTTCGTTGTAGTATCCTACCGTTTGGTGTGATAGGTATAACTTGAATGTGGATGGGAGGGTAAAATAAGATTGGGTTGTACGAATAGTTGCTTCAATAAGATTGGAGCATTAACTCTCTATCACAAAGGTTGCTAAACGGTGCACTAAATGCGCTGTGACTAAACCTCTTAGTAGAGTGATTGTATGACCATGATTTTTAACGTCATTGGGTTAAGTATAGTGGGTTTTTGGAATGGCGTCTTGTCCTGAAAATGAATGGAGGTGTGTGAGCTTGTTCTTGATACTAATCTTTGCCTAGGATAGAGTTTTTGTCTCAACGAAGCTTAAGAGTATGAAAAAGTTGGTCCAAAGAAGGAGAGGTCTCAAAGAGAACACTCTCTTGGAGAGGCGGTAAGAGACTCTATATGACAAGTCCTAAAGCTTCATATCCGCAGCACATTTGCCATCTGAACGAAATTTTCTAGACCTTAAAAACGTGCTGTCGTGCGAATGGTGTCATGGGATATAAAACCTTTTTTTACAATTTGGCGCTAGTGAGTGTAAGAAATCTTAGATCTGATATTTTTTTTTGATGGAGAAATGTGTAAGAAAGGCATCGACTAAATGTTGAAGGAAGTTACCAAGTGAACAATAGGTTGTAAAACCAACACATCGCATAATCGTCAGCAAATCTAGACAAGATACATGAAAACACTTGAGATGCTCTTTGGGTGACCATGCCCATGAAAATGGGAAACTTAAGGGTGACAAGCTCCTAGAAGCGTGAATGAACTATCTGGTTCCCCAAAGTGATAACTAAAAATGGAAAATTGATAGTTAATCTAATCTAGAATGACATGTAAATGCATACTAAATGCCGTAAATGATATAGAAAATGACCCAAGCAACTAAGCTAATGAAAGTAGAACCCCTGATAGGATCAAGAAGAACAAGAAAATAGCGTATGCTGATACACCCACACACAGATATGAACTATTTGCAAAGTGAACAAAATAAAATCTGGAGTAAGGTAAGACTAGGTAGATGTCTCAAAAAGGACTGATCAGGTGGATTCCCTCTAGATTGGAGCATCTTGGAAAGGACTGTGGTGCCTTTGCGCGCTTGTGGTTTGCAAATGAGTGGCCCTGGTTTGTGTATAGATCTATAATGATTTTCAAAGTTGGGCAGGTGGTCTATAACCCTTGCTGTGTATCACATTAGATTCGCTACACTGCGCCAGATGTCGCTGATAATCCAAGATGAAGGAAAAACCTGCAAAAGACAAAAGAGAAGTATCAAAACCCTATTAAAGAAGAAGAATACAAATGAATAGGTCGTATTGACCTTAGCTGCCACAACAGTGGCCTTACCTAACTAAACATTGTATTACATTTCAGACCCAAATGTAGTTTTGATGTGTGTGTGTGCATCATGTGCCCTAGGTGCTCTTTGTGCTAGTCACACTTTGTGAAGTAACAAACAATAACTAGATATAGAAAATGTAATAGAATGTGTGCATGGAATAGAATAGAATCCCTCCCCCTATGCTTGTGTGATGTAGATGAACCAACCTTATCCTTGTGATGGAGCTAATGGATGCAAATGATCTCCAAATAGATGCAACTCTAGGTGGATGATAGTAGTGACTAGTGCTTGGTCCCTTCATTATGGTCTCGTAACTTTATATGTATAGGGTTCTCTTGATCTAATTTTGTAATTAACCCTGAAATGGACAATCACTAAAAAGATAAACATCTCAAATGGCTAGAAAGAGCCCAAAAAGTGGCGGGACAGTCTGAAAAGGATCATGGCGCCCCTGGTGGGACCAGGGCACCCTAGTACTAGCCTAGGTGCACTAGTCAAGGCTAAAATAATAAAATATTGTAAAACCTGAATGCACATGCTGGTGTAAGAGGTTAGGAATGACAAAAGAAAATAAAGTAAAATGACCAAAAGATGGGGGTGAATTAATACTTTCTTCACTCAAAAACCTTCTAAATAGTAGTATGAGACCGAGACTAAATAATGTGTAAAGTGCATTATTTTGTGTCTACATTTTCCCTCACTTTATGTTGGTGAGCGGATATCTTGGTAACATAAAGTAGATAGAGATGCGTAGCTGATGTCTGTGAAGATTGTAGTAGAAAATGCGTTGACGGACTATACAAAGCGTGGAATGGATCCATAAAAAATGTGTTGTCGGTCCTTTCAAAATTTACTTTAACATTTAAAAATCTAAGTTATAAGAAAGCATTCTTTTTTGTGATTTTCAAAGACTTGAATGTAAACAACAACATTCCAAGGTCAATATCATATAACTTTAAGATATTCTCCTTATCAATAATAAGCTTTCAAAGACTTGAAGATAATAACAATGTTGGGGGTCATCTCATATTGGGGGGGGGGGGCATTTAAGATATTCCTGCTTCCTTATTAGTAAATCTTTTCATGAAAGATCGATTTTTCCAACACTTTTTACAGAAACCTATTACCTAGAAGTTTTTACAAAAAAATTGGGGGTCTTTTTCACTCACCAATAAGGAAATGAAAGATCGAATTGATTATTTCACTACCTCAAGAAATCATGGAAATTCTTAAAAATATACAAATTTTTAATCTCATAATAAGAATTTTGAAGTTTTTGTTCCTATAACCTATGCTGTGTTTTCAATATTAATTACTTGCTAAATTTATTTAAGTACAAGCCGAAAATTTATTCTTTTATTACTTTTTCACAAGCCTTTTTTATTAATTTTGTTTATTTATAGTAATGAAAATCTAATTATAATAACATACCAAAGTGCAAGAACACTAATCACTTACATTAAAAAC